>VWZZ01004377.1:94863-156645 GCA_013399095.1 Psophia crepitans
CTTGATCCCACTGTCCATGTCAGCGACAAAGATGTTAAGCAGTGCCAGTTCCAGTACCAACCCCTACAGGGTCAATAGCTCGATGTCCAAGCCACTCGTCACCAACATCCGCTTGGACATTGAGCTGTTGACAACTCTTTGAGTGCGGCCATCCAGCCAATTCCTTATACACCAAGTGGTCCATCCATCAAATCCAGGTCTCTCCAGTTTAGAGACAAGCATGTCGTGCAGGAAAGTGTCAAAAGCTTTGCACAAGTCCAGGTAAATGGTGTCAGTTGCCCTTCCCTTGTCCAGCGACTCAGTGACCCCATTGTAGAAGGCCATCAAATTTGTCAGGCATGATTTTCCCTTTGTGAAGCCATGTTGACTGTCGTCAATCACCTCCTTACTTTCCATGTGCCTGAGCATAGTTTGCAAGAGGATCTGCTCCATGATCTTGCCTGGCACAGAGGTGAGGCTGACCGGCCTATAGTTCCCTTGGTCTTCCTTCTTTCTCTTCTTGAAAATGAGGGTTATGTTTCCCCTTTTCCAGTCAGTGGGAAATGCACTGGACTGCCACAACTTCTCAAATACGATGGACAATGGTTTGGCCACTTCATCCGCCAGTTGCCTCAGGACCCATGGATGCACCACATCAAGTCCCATGGACTTGTGCACCTTCAGATTTCTTAGGTATTCCCCAACCTGATCTTCTCCTACAGTGGGTAATTCTGCATTCCCCCAGTCTCTGCCTTTGCCTTCTGCGACTTGTGCAGTGTGGCTAGAACCCTTGCCAGTGAAAACTGAGGCAAAGAAATGACTGAGTACCTCAGTCTTCTCCATATCCTGGGTGACCAGGTCACCTGCTTGATTTTGAAGGGGATCCACATTATCCCTAGTCTTCCACCTTACACTTTATTGTATTGGACATATTTTTTCAACTAATTCTGTCAAGTTGACATCTCCTTAATGTTTTTTTCTGGCCTGAGCCCTCAGACCCATCAACACTCACCATGTCACTCAACATTCATCCATGTACTGCCCATTCTCTTTCCATTCTCCTGACTCCCTCACTACAATCCACACATGTTTCCCTGTTCCCTTAGTTCTCTTGCCCCTTTATCACTGTCCTGTCAAATTAAAAATTACTGTCTTTCAAAACACACTTGGAACATTTTAAATTTATCTGCACATATCACATGATAGCTTCCCCCCATCTCCCACTCTCCCCATATCTCACATCCTCTTTTATGAGGATGGTACCAACACTTCTGCACATCCCACCAAGAGTTCTGCTAAGGGGTGGCTGATGCGTACAGCTAAAGGCCAGGTTTATAGACAAAGTCCATCAAAGCCACTGCAGCCTGTGGAGACAGAAACCCTCCTCACTGTAAGTGTGAACAAGTCCTTGGTTTCACTAATAAGTGATTTATGGAACTGAACTCTTACCTTTACAATATTTGTAATACTGCTTTTCCAAAGAAACTGAGGGGATCATCTGGGATAAATGCTGAGTGACTAGGCTCAGTCAGAGGGCAGGCACAACCCTGCAGAAAGCCAACTTGCACAAAAGAATTTGGGATGAATGAGCTCAAAGAGAAATGGTGGCAAGTGGGAATGTGTGTGCGTGTTGAGAAAGGAGGATTCACATCTTTTTTTTTTCTGATAATCCCACACTGAAACCTCTACCTCATCCAGTATCTAATTTCATAGCAACCCAAACAAGCTAATGGATTTTAAAGCATTTTAAAAAGTAATCTTTTTTTTATAATAATAGAAGTTTCTCAACCTCAGTAATACTAAGAAGTTATAATTTAAAAACCTTTCCTTATGATTTTTACTGCTTCACTGGTTATGTTTTCTGTACTGAAATGTTGCAGTGAAAAATTACTTATAGCCAAGTAACTAACCAGTGTAAGATCCTACATAAATCCTGTTTGTGCTGCATGATTTGTGGCCAGTTCTTTGGTCAATAACTGTGTATCCAAAATTATAGAGTTATTGCCTTGTGTGATCCGCATTATTTGAACTGAAAGTCAGGTTTACATGACACAAAAAGCATAACACATTCAGGCTCCTGGGGAATTTTCCATGACCACAATATGATTTTGTCTCTCTAATTGGACCCTAGCTGTATTCAAGACTATAGTGTAATCATGAGAAAAAGGGACTAGGTTTAAACTATTTAGCTTATGTGCTGGGCACAGTCAAGCTAATTTGCTCAGTCAAGAAGGAGGAAAATTAGTCCATGTAGAATATCATGCTATCATGGCAATCGTGCTTCAATACGTGGGATGGCCAATTTAGTCAGCTCAGAGATCTTCACATTCCCATGATGCCTACTGGGTAGACTTGGTCTAATTGGAGAGACAACCTTTTTATTTTGAGCATGGGTGATTATCTAAAATCCCAGGTTCCACATGTTCAGTTTGTTCTGTTCATGTGAATATTCCCATTAAGATCAGATCACAGCTGACATGAGTAAAGATCATCATAGATGAATGTTTACAGAATCAGAACCAATCTAATCACTGAAGGTATGCCTTATAACCAAAGAGTGGAAGTCCACACAGGGCTGGCTAATTGCTTTCTGATACTGGCCTCAAAAATATCGCTTTGATTAGCTGAAATCTGTGTTTCCTACCTTGAATCTCCCCATGCTCACTACTTGTCTCAGAGATGAAACTACAGAAAACAAGAAGAAATTGAATTTTATTAGAGCCAAGTATGCATTTCTTTCTTCACTGTAACTGTTAAACAGAGCACATCAGCAACTGAGGAGGAACAATCTGAGAACAGCCCATTTCACAGATGGTGCTTCTTACAAAAGTTCACCAGTCCAGAATCAGACTGGCTGAAGTCTCCCAAGTGCTTTTGAGTGGGAAGTTAGCATTTTCAGTATTGCATTTTGAGAAACTAGCATATGACGGCAAAAGGTCATTAATTTAATTACAGTAGCTCCTCTGGTGCTTCCTGCAATCAATGTTGTGTTTGTCAAATTGTCCATAAAACCTTTATGCAATTTGTGCACAGGCACATATGATACTTTATACAAATACAATAGCAATATATTGCTCACAACTCAGCTACAGTGTTTCTAAACCAGCACTGAATCCTTTTTATTAAATCTGCTAAACAATGCGATACTTCAGGTGCCACTACAGCACTGTGTGTTATCTTCTTAAGATCCACTAATAAGTGCTATTTATGTAAAATTATTCTTTTTTAAAATAGAATAGATAAATGTTTTAGTGTCACATCTGATACGTTATCAAATTGTACGTTCATATTTTGTTACGGATGGAGCTTTACTTGAGTGATGTTGTACAGCATTTAACAATCACTGTTCAGAACAGACTGCTTTATTGGCTGCACTTTCAAAATAAGTTTCAAGCGCATGTAACGGATCTTCTTGCATTTTAAGTTGGAAGAGGTTAGGTGGTTTCAAATGATATCATGAAATGTTTCAGAAAGTCAGATTTCAGTTTGTAAATCAATGCTGTAAAGTCAGGCCCTCCAACAGTCCAAAATTTCTAAGTATAAATTCTGTCAATACACTCCAGCATCAAAAAAGCCATTTAATAGCTACTATATTGCTATACAGCAATTATATGCACAAATAATGCACACTCATTTCCATATTCATTATTATTCTAAAAATTATTTTTATCTTGAAAATATGCAAACTAAAATGTTTTCAAAACAGTTGTAAAAATGCACTATTAAAGTATGTTCATTTAGCAGATTATTTCCTTTGGTCTTATGACCAAGGGAAAAGTGCATTATACATAGTATGTAAGAGCTTAGCCTGTCAGCCTGACAACATAGCAAATACACATACAGATTTCTGGGTGAGCCTTTTAAGTTAACATCAATAGTCCTGTGGGGGGAAAAAAAAAAAAAAAAAAAAAAAGAAAAAAGAAAAGAACAGACATGTCAACAAAACACCTGTTCGTAAAACTTACATGCCACACAAATGTTACTGAAGAGCTAAACAGAGGGGAAATAAAGAACAGACTAATTATTTTGTAAACAGGAAACAATTTCACAAGTGCAAGAAAATAAACATCCACGAGCCAAGCGTGTGGATCAGTCACACTGAGGGCTGGGGACTGAAGTTGGAAATGAATGATTCTGAACACACCTAATGAGACTGGGGATATAAACAACTAAATATGATTTCTCAGTTTAGAATATCAGTTAAAATGTTTTAAAAAAGACTTAAATATACAAATAGACATATCTGTAAGAAAGATGATTAAAAGATCTTGCCACTGTATGTTTTCTGGATAAATCTGCTTTGCATAATTGTCCCCTTCCAGAGCCCACATGACAATGTTACAGGCTGTTTTAACATTGGGCAGGAGAGAAGGAAGAATTTTTTTCTAACAAAGATGGAGAGCAACACATAGCAGAAGACCATTTGACAAGGATCCTAGTAGAAGATAGGAGGCCTGAGGGGCAATTCTCAATGCCAAGGTCTGGGGAAAGAGGCACTGTTTGTTTCTTTATTAGCCAGCAATTGGTTAGCAATAAATGTATAAGGAGATTTGAAACAGTCACTAGAGACCAGGCATTTGCCCTCTTTTGGATACGCTCCCACCAGTCTGTCATTCTGTCAGTCAGTGTGTCTCTCCCTGGGTATATGCAATGGTAGAATTTTAAGGGGATATAATTTTACAGGACCACTTAAAAGCCTCTGGTCTCTCTATTGCCCAAGTGTTTTGTTTCTGTATTTAATCATATAAATTTTGCCACAGTTTCTCTTCAAGTTGTGAAATCCCACATAGGTTTTCAAAGTAAGTTTTTCGTAGCAGTTTATTTACTCCCTGCCAGTATTTATGAGTGGTGAGAAAAAGAATCATAAATGACCTCACTTGGAGAAGTTCTAAACAGAAGAAAGGGCCCATGTTTGATGTCAAGAAAATGAAGACATGCTTGGCATATATTAGAAGTTGCTCATCATCTTTTGTTCTCCAGGACAGTGAGTTTCCTTTAGTAACCTGAATCCCATAAAATTAATAGGGTTTGATCTAGCAAGAATTCTACAGAATTTAAAAAAAAAAAAGTATCTGGCAGCTAAATACTAAATCTTATCAGGAAAATTAATCATATCCCAGTTATCATAGACAGAGTCATAGAATGCCAGGTTGGAAGGGACATCAAGGATCACCTGGTCCAACCTTTCCTGGCAAAAGCATGGTCTAGACAAGATGGCCCAGCACCCTGTCCAGCCAACCTGAAGAGTGCCCAATGTTGGAGAATCTACCACTTCCCTGGGGAGATTATTCCACTAGCTGATAGGACTCATTTTGAAAAATTTTCCTCTTGAGTTCAATCAGAATCTCCCCAGGAGTAACTCGTACCCATTACCCCTCATCTTTTCCATGTGACTCCTTGTGAAAAGGGAGTCTCTGCCTTCTTGATAGCCACCCTGTAAGTACTGGAACATGGTGATAAGGTCCCTCTTAAGCCTTCTTTTCTCAAGAATTAAGAAAAACATTTCTCTCAGCCTGCCTTCATATGGCAGGCTTTCCAGTCCTCCGATCACCTCTGTGCCCCTCCTATGGACCCTCCCCAGCCTGTCCACATCTTCTTCGCATAGCAGGGGCCAAAACTGAACACAGTGCTCCAGGTGTGGCCTGACAAGCTTGGAGCAGGGTGAGATAATGACTTCTGACAGTGTTGAGAACCTCTGCTTTTTCAGCACTGTTGGTGGCCTATTCACCTGTCGTGGTTTTACTCCAGCTGTTGGCTGAGCACCACGCAGACGCTCGCTCAGTGCCCCTCATTGGAAAGGAGGAGAGAATCAGAAGAGTGAAAGTGAGAAAACTNAGTTGGGGTCAGCTGCCCTGTCTGTCCCCTCCCAACTCCCCGCACACCCCCAGCCATCCCATCGGCGGGGCGGTGCGAGAAGCAGCAAAGGCCTTGGCTCTGTGTGAGCATCGCTCAGCAACAGCAACAACATCTCTGCACTATCAGCGCTGCTTCCAGCACAAACCCAAAACACAGCCCCACACTGGCTGCTGTGAAGGAAATTAACTCTCTCTCAGCTGAAACCAAGGACATCACCTCTCCTGTTTAACAGTAGGCCAATATTTTCCTTCTGTTTCTGCTTGCTGTCTACGTACCTGAAGAACCCTTTCTTGTAGTTTTTAATATCTCTGGTCAATTTAAATTTGAGCTGAGCTTTTTCTTTTCTAACTCTTATATCTGCATGCCCTGGTAACGCTCCTGTAGTTCTCTAGGGGTATTTGTCTGCTTTTCCATCATGGTACATTTCAATTTTGGTTTTGAGAAGACTCAGAAAACTGCAGTTAAGCGAAAGGGCTCTCTTGCTCCACCTACTTCCCTTACCTTTAAAGGGGATGAACT
This sequence comes from Psophia crepitans, assembly GCA_013399095.1. Lineage (NCBI taxonomy): Eukaryota > Metazoa > Chordata > Aves > Gruiformes > Psophiidae > Psophia > Psophia crepitans. The sequence continues at coordinate 101,218 of VWZZ01004377.1, forward strand.
GGTTTTTTGCTTCAAGGAGAGCATGCTTGAAAAACTCCAGGCACTCACTTGCTCCTTTACCCTTATTGTGGTTTCACCCCAGCCGGTAACTAAGCACCACACAGCTGCCTCCTCACTCTCCCATCTTGCCATGGGGGTGATCAAATTGGAAGAACAAAAGTGAGAAAACTCGTGTGTTGAGCTAAAGATGGTTTCATGGGTAAAAAAAGCCGTGCAGAAGCAAAGCCCAATGAGGAATTCATTCCCCACTCCCCATGGCAGGCAGGTGTTCAGCCATCCCCAGGAAAGCAGGGCTCTGTCACACATCACATAAATCATCTGTATGGTTCTTTACATCTAGATACAATGACTGTATGCATTTTGGAATACGTGCAATTTTCATTTCATTGCTGCCTTCCTTGCTTTACTTTCTGTAGTGAATGGGGATTATTTCAAGATTACTTAGGGTTTTATAAGTATACGACTTTATATTCCCAAAGGTAAAATTTTGTAGACAGAGGCTCTTATGCCTATGTTTATGTCTGGATTTTCATAAGACATGATGTGCATGCATAGAAATTAATATCACTTCTTTGCAGGAGGGCATTGGATTCAGTCCATTAGCCCTCACAAGCTGGAAGAAAGAGAACGATGGAAGCTGCTTCAGTCCTGAGGCTGTAGTAGCCACAGCAGCAGCTGTTACACAATGTGCTCTTAGCATGGACGAAATAGGTCAAGCTGAGAGCTGACTAGTCCTTGGATACGCTGCAAAGTGTAATGCCTCGGCACTTCACGACTCTCATGCGCCAAGAACGCATCTCTGCTTGAATGTTGCGACATGAGTTGCTGTCACTTATGGCAGTGTTCTTGCCTCATATTGCACCAACTCCTTATGGAAATATGTCCTCAACTGCACACTGGCCATTTACAAATTATTTCTGCACAGTTCATCTGTCTCAGGACAGACTGGCTGGAGGTAACTGCACAGCAAGTGTATGATGGAGGACTGGCTGGTGAGACAAGGAAGGAAGCATTTTACCTCACTTTCACTTTCACCTTCCCCTTCTCCTTTCATCACACTCTGCTCCATTTAGATAATTTCCTTTTCCTGGAATCCCATGAGGAATGGGTTCAAGCTTACCCTTTTTTACTGACTAGGAAGGCAAAACGGTGGAAACCAATGTATGATCTGAGTTAGAGCACAGGTGTCTCCAGAACTCCATGAGTAACAGTGAAGATGAGGAGGCAGCACAGTAAAAAACATGGCAGTTAAAAGACGGGTAGGGTAAAGGACACAGTTGCAATTCTAACAAAACGATTGCTTGGTCTTAAACCTCTGGGATCTTCTACAGAATCCATTTTAAGTTCAGAAAGAGATCAAACTATGAGGTTATTAACACTCTTAAGTAGAAGCTGAACTCATCCCTAAACCAAGACAGCTGAAGTGCCTTTGCTGCCATGTCACTAACTGGTCATTTGGAGCACTGGGATTGCCAGGATTGACACAGCGAAAATGAAACACAATTCGTGAGTCACTGATAATTATGTAGGGAGGAACAAAAGGAAAACCTGTTTCACCACTGGTTTGGCAGTTTCAAAACATTTGCCATGGTCCAGCAGCAGAAAGCAAAATGCCATGCTGAGTTACCAATGCATTTTTGGTGTGTGTTTCCACATAAATTCAGTGCAAACAGCGGACTGCTAACAGATGTAATGAGCTGACCCAAGGATGCTTTGACTCTCCATGTCACTGCAAGACAGCAATATTTTATCATATTGAAGAACTTTCATTTTACACCTGACTGAAAGCCAAAATATGAAGTCCCAAAACAGATGCCATTTTTGGATTATGTCAGTCTGAGAAGTCAACATGCGTTAAAATTGCATGTGTCAGAAATGACTGTCCTACATATGTTTAACTGGTGCTCATAAAATGACTTTCCAGTCTGCCATTGTGGTATAGCAAAACTGAGAAGAAATCATTAGAAAGTGTGAATCTGATAATCTGAGAACATGCCGGCCTTATTAACTATAAGAAAAAGACCCTGCTCCCTGAGCAATTTCTGCAAACTGTCAAACATCACCAGACATGACAGCCTTTGCTTGGCTCCAGGATACTATCCATGCTGTAAACTGTTTGCCTGTGGTTCTGCAGATAATGGAGATGGAACAAACATTGCAGTAAATGAACCTGTCTGTCTCGCAGGGTGACATCAGACTGGATCTCCACACAAAGTACAAGTGTTATTATGGAAATTGCATCTTGACACTTTGATATAAGAAACACTTCCAGAATATTTGGAATATGTTATCTACAATTATTTGTCTTGGGTGGGAAAGAAACAAACATAGAGTGGAGCAGCAAGAAGAAGAATGACTGCACTTTTTGTCTTTAGTCATTAGATAAATGCATTTAAAATGACTGCATAATGAAATACAAACACTACATGACAGGTCAGGGACCATTTCTGAAAAATACTTATTGACACAGATAGTCTTTGTTCGCTCCGAGATGTGCCCCTGAAGCCAGGGGTAAATAGGGTATAAATAACACTCAGAGTTATGTTCAAATATGGCACAGGCAACAGTTGTCACAGTCAAAGCTTCAGTTTTGCTTTGGGGAAGACTCCTCCAAGAGTTCCCCAAAGAGAAAGACATCCTTAGTTACTCATGCTCAAGTGTAAAAGTGAGTGGGAAATGTCCTTTTCTCTCCCTCTAATACATCGTCCCTGGAAGTCTGATAACTGACAGGGCACAGCCAGAAAATTCTACCTTGCACATGGGCAATGCCTGTGCACCATCTCCCTGCCCTCTGCATCTGAGTGAAGCTGCCAACCACACCTTATTCCTATGGAAGAAAAGGTGCTGATTTTCAGCATCAGGATCCAAGTGACCCTTCTCTACTTCACCATCTGCCTATTAATTACCAGCTTGCTTTCACATAGTAAACGAGCCTCCATCAGCTCCTGTTGTTGCAGGATGAGAGACATTAAGAAGCCAAATGTGACTATTTCAATGGTGCAGAAGACCCTGGTGGTGTATCTGAAAGACTGGTCATAAGGATCTGAAAGCTGAGAGGAGACAAAGAATTTTTCACTGGCTGTGATGCAGGTGAGTCACACTTCTGAAAAGCTAAATATTATTCAGAAAGCATGGTATAAAGCACATGACAGAGGTGACATAAAGCAACCTTAAAAAAAATAGTATGTATAAGACATACTCGAATAGTATGTAAAAGACATACTTCCATATGATCCAGTTTTAAGGAGGAATTATTCCTAACTGTGTGTATTTTATGTATGCTCATGAAAAAAAAAAGAGTAAAAATCAATGAACATTCAGTTAGAAAAAGATTAACCATAAAAATGGTGCAAGTGGATGAATTATGAAAGCTCTTTGGTCCTCCAGCAAACAGCAGCAGGGAAGCATCAGACATTGCTACAGCACTTGACTGTGTCTCACACTGGGGAAGAAAGCAAGGGAAATTACTGGCATCTGAACTACATTTACTGTCTTTTTCATTTAAAAAATGAAAATTGCTATTACAAGGAAGACTTCAACAATGGATAATTATATTTTTATTGGGGAGCCAGGGAAGTTGAGGAATTAAGGATGATGTTTCAAGCTTTTACAGACAAAAGTAGGAAAAATTGCTAATTTGTACCTTTTGGAAACTGTATACCATTTTTCATTAAGTACATTTGTGATTTTAGGCAACTGAAATGTTACTGGTGAAACTCTATCCTTCAGTGGGAATGGGATTAAGGTTTTAAAATGAAGAAGGAAAAGAATATATCCAGGAGCTACTTTTAAAATAAATATTACTTACAAAAGGTATGACATATACTTGAACAGTGCTGTTATATTTGTCATTGAAACTTCTATAACTAATGTTTTTAATTTTTTTTTGTCTTATTGATTCCTACATCATCAAGTTTAACAAGAAAAAAGTAAAGATGTATTAGATAGCACATGTGTTTTTGATGAATATTAGATATTGTTAACTATCACCCTAGATATTTATTTTTTTATTTTTTCTTGTTCGGAGATAATCATATACAGTTTCTACAATGTTCTGACCACTATTTAGGTTATGAATAGCTTCTCTTTCAGCTTTTACACACATGAGGATTAATCTCATATTCCCACTTCTCACTATAATTCTTAACAGTTTGAGAGGAATCCATATTTTGGTGATCTCTTCCAAAACAAAATAAGTCAAGGACCTATGTCCACAGAATGGCTTTGGGCTCTGAACCCAGAGCCATCTTCCAAGCAGAGGTATTTTAATCACAGAAACCAGATTCCCATGATTTCTTCTAAAAATCGGTGAAAAGCAGTATGGATATCCAAAGCGATTCCAACCTCACATGTGCAGTCCTTCTCTCAGTGAGACTGTGTCCTGTCCAGTCACTTTGTAGGGAATTTAGTAAAACTACAACTTGAATGTTTCAATTACATTTCTGAAGTTAGGTGGTGCAATGAATCTGGTCTTGGGTTCACTGCAATATACTACAAACTCTTGATCTAAGTATTTAGGCTACCAATGCAGGAAATGAGACCTCATAACCTGCCTGATAATTCTCAACACATTGACTGAGGAGCTGCTTTCAGCAAGCAAAGGACAGGTTGAATTCAGAAATACACCTGTATTTCTATTTAGGATACCCTATTTGTTGTACTGGAAATGTCTCTTTCCACTCAGAATTCATATTCTTCACTTCTGGAAATAGGTCCTTCTGTCTTCCATTCTTTTATTTTAAAACTCTGAGAAGATGTTTATTTTTCTCCACTACTTTTTTTTTCTTTTTCCATCTAGCTTTACCATCTTTCATCTTCCATCACTGAAAGCTGCTACAGTTTGTAAAAGAACCGAATACAATTTTTCGTACCTTAAAGTATTCAAGCTTAACTGTCTTATTTTTCAGGCAAACTGTAGCAATCAGGAATTCAGTCATTAAACTGGGAGAGAGGCTCTCAAACCCTTACCTTGAATTTGTTCCTTTTTGCATAGCCTGCTTAAACACTTATTGGGCCTGAGAGAGAGAGAGAAGCAAGGCATCAAAACGGGTACATCTATGCCTGTAAGTACAGCTTGCACTCATAAGCTAGACTCTTTTCTGTCCCCAAAAGAGAATAGAATAGAATAGAATCATTAAGGTTGGAAGTGACCTCAAGGATCATCTAGTCCAACCATCCCCCCAAGAGGGGTCACTTCATCTATACTGACTAGAAGGATCAATTCCTAGCCCCGCTAACCGCCTGCAGTCTCCAGAACAGAGCATCAACCTTATCAAGAAGAGATAATGTTCCTTGATAAAAGCAATCTCATATCACCTTCCACCAGCAGACTGACGCTCAGTCAGTCTCCAAGCAACAGCTACCTTGGAAGCCAAAAAAACCCCTCACCCCCTTCTTCTACTACAGTTTTACTGCTGAGAATGACACCATATGGTAGGAATATCCCTTTGGATGATTCCAGTCAGCTGTGCTGCTTCTTGAATTCTTAACCACTATTTCAGCCTATTTTGGAGGGAGGATGAGGACAGTCGGAGAAAGACTTGACGCTGTGCGAGCACTGTTCAGCAATAGCCAAAATATTATTTTATCAGCCCTGCTTCAGCCACAAATCCAGAACACTGAAACATATAGGCTCTTAAGAAGAAAATTAACTGCACCCCAACCAGACCCAGTACAGAGACATATTAAGAAAAGCTAATTCTTTTTGTGTTTGACATTAAAGTACCCATACATTACTTGGCCATTAAAGAAAGCACTACAATTCTCCCTTGTGCCGTCAGCTGAATGCCCCAGGCTGCTGGACTACATGGGAGGGTTTTATAACTTTGGTCCACTGACTAGCTTTGTATTCTCTGCTAATAAATGGGGCATTACAGTGGGTTATCAATATTAAGAAAGTTGCCATCAGTCACCTTAAGTCCTGATTCAAATGAAGTAAGTGGTATGCTTTGTATGAGGCCATTAATAAGAAAAAGAAATCATGGGATAGATTTAGAAGTATTTAATTTTTCCCAAAACATAACTGAGGAACCTTTTACCTTCAGAAATAAATTTCTTTATAAGCAACTAAGTCACTAAAGAGGTCAAAATATCTCCAGTAAGAGGATGTTAAACTCTCCTCCTCAAGTTGTTCCACTTTCCATGATCTATTTCAATAATCATGGGGGTGGAAGGCAGAGCAAGAGAGAATAAACAGGCAGACCCCTGTAGAGCACAATCAGATGTTGTCCAGCAACTTTGAATTTGCATTTTTTTCTGCCTTGTTGGACTACAGTGATAGGTGAAGGAAAGAATTCTCAAACCAACACAAACAGCAACTGGTGCTCAAACCAGAATTGTCCTTAAGTCTGCTTAGATCTCAGAATATCCACAAAAGCAAATGGAAATCTGTGCAAATAACACTTATCTACAAAATGCTTCCCAGCAACTAGAGTACAGCACAGTAGCATGATTCCTGAGTAATCATTTGTTCTATATGCCCTTGTTTCAAAGGATTCAATTACCCTGAACTTATCTTAATTAGGACTTCAGGTTACAACACAAAAGAGGAATTATCCCAGTGTTTCTGCTGCTGGCTATTCACTCTATCAGCTATAAAGAAATCTATGATCTACAATGGAGATTTTTAGGTAGAAAATACATAAAAATCTTTTCACTATTTTACTGAAAAACAAAACACAATAAATAGGTTTTGGCTTTCATGAAGGTTTCCATGGTTGTCAATTTTAGTACAAATTAAAAGCAAGCACTTCAAAGTTTTTATCTTTATTTTAAATTCTCCTGTGTATTTTCAAGGCATTCAATGAAATATTTGTAAGACCTCTGGTGGCCATAAGCAGCACTTTCTTCATAAACCTCAGAAGTACTACCAGCTGTGCAATAGCATGCACGGGAGGCTCTACCTAGTATCATTAAAATAAGACCACAAACTTTGTTTAATATAATTTAAAATAAGTATATTGGCCACTGTTCCAAGAAAGGTAAATAAGAATTGATTTAATAGCATCAAAGATAAAATGATACAAAAAATAAAAGTATGAGTTATATTTACAAATCTCAGTAGATTCCATGAAGAATTACACTTTATGCAGTTAAATTTCATTATAATATTCCCTGTCTGCTTGTCCAGCTTCTCCAGAGAGAGCTACTTCAGCTTTACATAATCTTCATTCTTTCAATCCTAAAAAAATTTCTAGAGGGTTACATTTAAATGAATAAATGAATTAGAATTTATAGAGAGCAATGTTCATGAATGTGATGGATGTAAGAATAATGAATAAGGGATAAATAATTTATAGCATTTCTTTTTGTCACACACTGTCAGGCTGTGACAATAACAGATTTCCTTATTTCCATGCAGACACAAATCACAACATGGCAAGACTGAAACAAACAAGCAGCTCAGGCAAGACATGGTGATCATTCTGCTGGTGGAAATAATTTTAAACACTGTAACAAGTAGCAGATATAGCCATTCAAATAACAACATTTTATTCATTCCTCATTATTTGATCTCTCCCATTTTTCATTTGTTTTCACTTAGAGTAATAGATTTTATGGCCAGGAGAATGTTATTAATGTGGGCTTATCTACTAAATAACGCAGCTCAAGGAATTTCATCCACTTATTCTGGTGGGCGATCGATGATATCTGCCTTTACATTTTCGCGTTTCTCCAAGGATGCATGTACATGGGAAGGTGGATATTCATTCTGCTCATTTCTCAAGCTGTTAAATACCAGCCAGTTTTCAGCCTGAAGCTCTATAGCTGCATTAACGTGACCTTGTACCAAAACTAAGGATGGACCTTGCTAGTGTAAGTTAGTTCACATCTCATCCAGCTCAGCTTTGTACCAGCACGTCATACCGTTCTGTGGCTCTCTACTGAATCAATCATCTGCCTTACAGGCTCAGGGAGGCAGGTGGAAAGAGCATGTAACAACTATGCAAATAAACCCTTAACTGGATTTGAGTCTTTGATGGAGCCTAAAATTGAATTTAAATCACTAATTCTTCTCACATTTAAAACCATACCTCTTCTCTCTGGCTAGAGTGTGTATGTTTTCAGCTCCAAGGCATTGAGCTTCTCTATACCTTAGTGAGTTCACTTTCAATAATACATTTTTATATGTGTGTGTGTCTGTGTGGTACCCTTAATTTACCCTTCAGTGGCCTAAAAAGACCAAATTTCTTTAGCATCTCAAATCAGCTATCAGCAGCTGGCTGGCTGACTCCTCACTTTTCTCAGTGATTACAGTCTCCACCATGCACCTTTTAAAAAAAAAATACACCCTCAGGCATCTTTTGTGCGCCTTCCACTTGGGATAAGCTCAGCTCAACACAAACACCTGCACATCTGCCTCATGGTAAAGCTACTCCATAAGTTTGTCTCTGCCGTGCTCCCTTGAAGAACCTTAGGCTGCTGATCTTACACCATCTCCTCACTTCCTTCTCTCTCATCTGTCTGCCTTAGGCTGCCTGCTGTCCCTTACTCTTGACAGAGAAAATTAGCCTTTTCTCAGGTCTGTGCTGTCACACCTCGATTGCTTTGGGCACCTTTGTTATCTCTTTAAAGATTAGCAGGGGCATATATGTATTATAGTGCATTAAAGTAGTATAAATGTAACCAGTAACTACAGTGTGTATATAATAGTAGTTTTAATAGAAATGTCACCTTGCTTTTCTTCCACCTACTCCATCTAGTCTAATTAAGCAGTGATTTCAATATTCAGGACATGTAAAAGAAAACCATCAGTTCAATAAATATCAACTATGACAAATTTATTTGCACACATATATTTATGCTCTTTGTAGAAGCTTTTCTTATAACACGTAAGAAGTAACAACAGATTTTTTTCCTTTGTACATGCCTTAATAGCTTGAACTGTGTTCATGCAACTTTGAGACTAGGAATAGTTTGTTTGATATCAGTCTGTGAGTGCCTGAGTTTGTTTCTATGTATGTATATTCAAAGCTGAAACATCTTAGAGGAAAATTATTCTTTTTAATCTATAATCACAGTTTATTTCAGATATACACATAGGTTAGCAGACTAAGCATTTACATGCTCTGAATAAATAGCCTTATAGTAAAGATTACAGAAAAAAATTTATGAAAAGTGAGTTTGCAAATTTTCTGAACCAGTTCTGAAATGATTTGACAAAAACCCCACTTAAAGTTTCATCCTTTTTGCACACACAGGTTAACAATTTACTACTTCTTTTTTTTCCTAAGGCATCTACTGAGTTAAACATTTCCCAAGATCATTTGTAGTTTATTTTTCATAAGATATTTACATAGATGTTTTATGCATTCTCAGCCTGGGAAAGTATTTCATTAACCAAGTGAAATACCAAAGTACCAGTAGTAGGGCTGAGTCACGCAGAAGAAAATGTGTGAGCGGCAACAGAATGGTTGTCATGCACATCAGAAGACTTGTACCAGATTTTGATTAACAAGATAAATTAAGAGCATTTCTAGTATGTGAAAGTAGCCTTAAGTAGAAATGTCATTTAATGTTTATGATCTCAAAGTTAATCAGCAAAAAAAGATAGACTATGTTAGTATTATGACAGCATCTACTACCTTCAACAAAAGTCAAAATAGTACAAGATTGAATGAGCTACTCAGGTTATTGCTAAATGACAGCTGTTAGGTCACTATCTGAAAATCTTGAAGTTGTTCAGATAACTTAGCAAAGGTATAAGAACCTGAATGCAGTAGACTAACAAACTTAGTAGCACATGAATTTAAACTCTTTCACACATACATTATTTATCATGCAACGCAATATTACTGCCCTCCAAAGATGGGTGTCAAAATTAGCATTTTGGAACTCCTACAATGTGAAAGAAAAGCTTTAAATTAATATATTGCTCTTTAAGGGAGCGGGTGTTTAAGATTTTGTTATAGCTTTTCTGTTTGGGAAATAAACAAAGAAGCTTATTGGTTTAGGTGTATCTTCCAAGTTTTAAAGAGAGACTTGCAAGATTGTAGAGAATGCAGGATCAACAGTTTCTACATACTAGAAATCAAAATAAAGCTATTCACAGAATTAAAGTTTCACATTTTTAAGGTCAGTTAAAATTGTTATGATCATTGAATCTGACCATGTGAGCCACGCTGACCACTGCATTTTGCAAAATGTTTCTGCACCGAGCTCATAAAAATGGTTGATGTAGACTTTTAAGAAACTCATTCAAGTGATTCTGGTATTTTTATAACAATGAACACAGCAATGAGTATTTAAAATTCCCCAAATGGGAAATTATTTATTTCCTTGAATTTTACTCTGTTAATATCAGAGGGAAGGGGAAGGGGGAGGTGGAGGAAAAAGGAATCCCCTGGTGCAGCTCTGAACCACTCCCATGTGTCCTATCACTGTGGGCACCTCCCTCCCCACTTCCCCTCCTCAGGAAGCTGTAAAGCCATGAGGTCACCCCTCAGCCTTCTTTTCTCCAAACTAGCCAAACCCGGAGTCCTTAGATGCTCCTCATAGGACATGTCTTCCAGCCCTTTCATCAGCTTTGTTGCTCTCCTCTGCACCCAATCAAGTACCTTAACATCATTTTTAAATTACGGTGCCCAAAACTGCACCGAGTATTCAGGGTGAGGCCACACCAGTGCTAAATACAACAGGATAATCATCTTTTTTGATCGGCTGGATATACTGTGCCTGATGCATCCCAGAATGTGGTTTGCCCTTTTGGCTACCAGAGCACACTGCTGACTCATACTGAGCCTGCTGCTGACCAGCACCCTAATTCCTCTCTGCAGGACTGCTCTCCAGCCACTCCTCTCCCAATTTATCCGTGTGCCCAGCATTACTCCATTCCAGGTGCAGAATCTGGCAATTATTCTTCTTAAATTTCAGCACATTAATCATTACCCAATGGTCTAATCTATCTAGATCCTTCTGCAAGTCCTCTTGTCCCTTGAGAGAGTCAAGATCTCCTAGTTTAGTATCATCAGCAAACTTGTGAATGGTGCATTGAACTCCTGCGTCCTACATCATCGATAAAAATATTGAACAGAACTGGCCCTAGAATTGAGTGCTGAGGAACACCACTAGTGACCTGTCACTACGCAAATGTAGCCCCATCCACTACAACCCACTGAGACTAGTTGGATAACTTGTCCAGAAGGATGCTGTGAGGACAGTATCAAAAGCTTTACTAAAATCCAGAAGAACTACATCCACCACCTTCCCTTCATCCATTAGATAGGTGAATGTACTGTAGGATATCAAATTAGTTAAACAGGACTTTCTCTTTGTGAATCCATGTTGACTGTGCCTGATGATTGCATTGTCTTTTAAATGCCTTTCAGTAGCACCTAGTATGAACTAATTCATAATTTTGCCAGGAACTGAGGTTAGACTAAGAGGTCTGTAGTTATAGTTCAATGCAAGAAAAGGATTGAATGCCTCCTCTTTTTCTTCAGCCCTGTTTGTCAGGTGGCCACCTTCATCAAGAATCAGCCCAATGTTTTCCGTAGACCTCTTGTTATTAACGTACTTAAACAAAGCCTTTTTTTGTTGTCTTACACAACACTGGCCAGTTTCAACTTTAGTTGAGCTCTGGCCTTATGTATTTTCTCCTTGTATATGTGAACCATGGCTCTGTAATCTTCCCGCAAAGCCTGATCTTCCTTCCAGAGGTCATACAATTTATTTTTCCTCCTGAGTTCAAAGAGAAGTTCTCTGTTTAGCCCAGCTGCCCTTTTGCCCCACTTGCTGGGGCAGAAGAGATTGCCTGCTCCTGTGCCTTTAAAAGGTGATTCTTAAAAACTGACCAGCACTCATGGAGATCTAAGCCCTCAAAAGCAGATTTCCAGAGGACACTGCTAAGTAACTCACTGAGTAGCTTAATGTTCACTGTCTTGAAATCCAGGTAGCAAGTCTGCTGATTTTTTTTCTCATTACACCAAAAGTTTTAAACTTAACTGTTTTGTGATCACCGTGGTCAAGACAGCCACCTACCATCACAGGTCCCCTGAGTCCTCTATTCACAAATAACAAGTTTAGGAGAGCATCTTTCCTAGCTGGCTCACTGAGTATGTATGACAAGAAATTATCTTACACACACTCCAGGAATTTTTCAGACTTGCTTGTCACAGCATTATGGTATTCCAGACTGCTGTCTGGGAAATCGAAGTCTCCCGTAAGGACAAGGTCTGCCAATCCAGAGATTTCTCCTATTTCCCTACAGAATAACTCATCAATGCTGTCAACCTGGCTGGGTGATGGATAGTAGACACCCTCAATGACATCTGCTTTATTTTACATCTCCTTAATCCTCATCCAGATTCTCTCAACCACATCATCCATAACGGTAAGGGCTGTACAGACAAAGCTTTCCCTTACATGTAACTCCTCCACCTATCCTGCCCTCCTTATCCCTCCTCAGCAGCCTATAGCCCTCCATCCAAGCACTCCAGTCATGAGATTCATTCCACCAAGTCTCACTAATATCAATGACATCACAGCTCTGGGAATGGACCAATGCTTCCAGTTCATCCTGGTTTTTTGCATAGCACATGAATTGGTGTACAAACAACCTTATAGATTAACAATAGATTTGCACAAAGTTTAATGAAGAACATAAGGAAAGACTTTTTCATGTATATGTGTGTGAATTGGATGAATGGGTGAGTAACAGACTCTCCCAAACAGACTTATGGGTTCAATAAACTTAGATGGAATCTGAAATATATTTGGTAATTTTGGAGTAGTTATAAGTAAAAGCCCTGCCTTCTAGGGTGTAAATTGTGCAGTAAGTTCTGAGAGGCCTAATTTATTTGGATTTTATATTTCCTGGCAAAAGAGATCATAAGGTTAGCTGATTATATAATCTGATATTTTTAACCAGTATCTGAATATGCAGAAACCAAATGGGTATTTCAATCCACCAATGTATTTCCAGACAGAGGACAGCAGTCTATGCTTTACAGAGCAACTGAAACTCAAAAGAGTCACACACAAGGCAGACTGGTCTCTAGAGATCCCTCCCAACTCCTACCACTCTGTGAACCTGTGATTCTGTGCTCTCAGTATCTCACATATAAAGAAACAATGACAATTCATGTTTTCATGTCCTATAACGACAAGGTTATCACTAAGGAGAATGACTTTTCTTTAAGCAACTACCTGTCTTCCCCAGCAGTAATGCACCAACTGCAACATTTGCTAATAGAATTTCAGTGCGCTCTGTTTCTATTCTATGTGTCCCAGGCTGGGATTTGGGAATATTTTGTAAACAGGTCTTGGGGCCAACTCAGCCTTCAGAGCTCCACTGAGCATTGTGAACAAGGTGCAAGAGTCAGCCTGAAAGTGCCAGTTCTCTATGGTTTCAGTGAAATTAAGTGTCATTTTATCAACTGAGAATGAACCACCCAAGACAAATCCAATCTGTCGTGCTCAAAGTTGTTTTCACTCATCATTCCATAGGATAACAAAAGAACAATATGATATAAATAGTACATCTACAAGTCTTCCGGAGCTTCCCATCTTGAAATTCAGATCTTGCCAGGGAAAGGGGTCAAACTATTAAGAGAAGTATGTGTAAGGCATGCCTTGTTGACTTTTAATGTTCATCAGAAACATATTGACATATCTCTACAAATTAGAACTATTGTTCATCAGATTGGAATTCAAATTGTGGTTAAGTTATAAGATATGACTATCAAGCATAGTAAAAATAATCTTGCTTATCTAAGACTCTATTTATCTGAGTTGATAATTTTACTAGTATGTGTAAGTGAATTATCACACTTTCTACAGAAGACACTGAATTGAAATACCCATCATCTACTCATAGAAATCATCATGTTTGAAGCCCTCCCATGAATTCCTTGTTTCAATAAGTCTTTTTCTTGTAAATACATTTACTGAGCTTCTATTAGGGCAAAATATGTAGAAACCAAACAGGTTGGTGTACTTTTGTGTTTTTCAGGTGCACATTTTTATGCAGAATTGTACAGGATCATATATTTTGTTGAGAATAAATCCTAGTGTATTAACTGGTATGAACATCAACATTGTCTTTTTGTAAAGACTTTAAATTACAGATTCATTATCATGAACATACCCAATTTATGGAAAGCAGAGTAGGCTTATCAAAGCATACGCCCTTCTGCAAGGCGTACAAGTTATCTAATTATGTAACCTTTTAGTGTTTACTGGAAATGTTGACTGTCAGACACCATGAAGAGGACTGGCTTTATATTCTAATACTAACAGTTTTCTGCACCATAATGAGGTTTAGAATAGCCTTTATAATAGATGATTTTATTGACATATACCTTGACCATACTTCCATCAACATACAACCATAGAATCAAAGAATAATAGAATTGCTTAGGTTGGAAAAGACCTTTAAGATCATCAAGTCCAACCATTAACCTAGCACTGACAAGCCCACAACTAAACCATGTCCCTAAGCACCGCATGGACACGTCTTCTGAATGCCTCCAGGGCTGGTGACTCAACCACTTCCCTGGGCAGCCTGTTCCAATGCTTGATAACCCTTTCAGTCAAGAAATTTTTCCTAATATCCAATCTAAACCTCCCCTGGAGCAATCTGAGGCCATTTTCTCTTGTCCTATCACTTGTTATTTGGGAGAAGAGATTGACATCCACCTGGCTACAATCTTCTTTCAAGTAGTTGTAGAGAGCAATAAGGTCTCCCCTGAGCTTTTCTTCACACTAAACAATCCCAGTTCCCTCAGCCGCTCCCCATAAGACCTGTGCTCCAGATCCTTCACCAGCTTTGTTGCCCTTCTCTGGACACGCTCCAGCATCTCAGTGCCCTTCTTGTACTGAAGGGAACAAAACTGGATACAGTACTTGAGGTGTGGCCTCACCTGTGACAAGTACAGGGGGGGCGATCACTTCCCTACTCCCGTTGGCCACACTATTCCTGATACAAACCAGGATGCTGTTGGCCTTCTTGGCCACCTGGGCACACTTCTAGCTCATATTCAGCTGACCGTCAACCAACACCCCCAGGTTCTTTTCTGCTGGGCAACATTCCAACATTTCCCCAACCCTGCAGTGATGCGTGGGGTTGTTGCAACCGAAGTGCAGGACACAGCACTGTGCCTTGTTGAACCTCATACAATTGTCCTTAGCCCATCGATCCAGCCTGTCCAGATCCCTCTGTAGAGCTTTTCAACTCTCAAGCAGATGAACACTGCTGCCCAGCTTGGTGTCATCTGCAAACTTACTGAGGATGCACTTAATCTACTCATCTGGATCATCGATAAAAGATATTAAACAGAACTGGCCCCAGTACTAAGTCCTGGGGAACACCGCTTGTGACCAGCCACCAACTGGATTTAATGCCATTCACCACATTGTTTTGGGCCTGGCCATCCATCCATTTTTTTTATGTGTCAAAGAGTACATTCGTCCAGGCATTGAGCAGCCAGTTTCTCCAGGAGAATGTTGTGGAAAATGGTGTTAAAGGCTTTACTAAAACCTAGGTAGACAACATCGACAGCCTTTCCCTCATCCACTCAGGAGGTCACCTTGTCATAGAAGGAGGCTGAGACATCTTTATATTTCTGGCTTTTTCTGGCACTTCTATTGGAGCAAAATTTATTTTATGTAATCAATTTAATGGACAAATTCCACTGCTTGCTTTAAGCATTAACACCAGCAATGATGGCTTCCTCACATGTAAAATGTTTACATTTGTAAACCCAATTTATCATAGTGTCCAAACAGTCAAACCACTTGAGAGCATGCTTTTCCCCACATTTTGCTATTATTGTTGAATGTGATCTAATCTACACCAAAGTATCATCTACGAAAGTTGGACTAAAAGCCAGCAAAAGCATGTTGCAAGAGAAAAAAATAAAGCTAACAAAAATAATATGAGGAATCTATGTCTGAACCTTGATTCATGCCTAGACACATTTAGCAAAGGTAGAAATGCTTCGGTGAGATTCATTTCATCAAACTTTAGTCATCTAAAATTTAAATATCTGGTCCAAATTCATACACTACTCTGGTGAATGAAATGTGGTGAATACCTCAAGAAGATGATTTATCCTATCCTAAAAAATCTAAGATAGGTGGAGAAAATTTTATTCTGAAGACTCTGAAGGTGACTGTACATTTCCAGTAGAGAAAGCCTAAACATCTAAATTAGATTGGGAGAGCTTTCATTATGCTTTATATTAGCTGTCTAAATGTTGGACTTTTCAGTCCAGCATAATTTTCCCAGCTCTATTTATAGTCAATAGAGATACATAAATGGTTTAGGATAGTGATTTGCTCTGCCTACCTTAGAATTATAGAATGGTTTGGATTGGCAGGCACCTTAAATATCATCTATCTGGAGATGATATCCTATCCAATGAGGAGCCGTGAATCACAGTATCAGGAACTAATAAATTGCAGCATGGAAGAAAACAGATTTGGAAGGATTATTCCTTTGACTCTGACTGTTCTACTTGTTAAAACAGAATATTTTCTCCAGTAATGTATTAAGTAAAGCTGTGTATTTATGATCTTTGAAAGGAAGTAGTCAGTAGCTGGACAATAAAAGGAAAATTAAAGACAGACACCTGAAACCAGGACAGTGACAGAATGTGAGGAGCCCACAAAATATCTTTCTTATGTTTTGCTACCTTTATAAAGGCAACAAAACTTCAAGGTGCTGACTATAAAAGGTTATAAAAAATATTAAGACAAAGTAATAGATCTCTGCACATATAACCTGCTTAGGAGAAAAAAACATGACCAACTGTCTTGTGCCTAATAAAAACCTTTGTAGGTTTCTGAAATTATAGTAAAATTGCACACACATTTTTTTCCTCTTTGTTTTTCAGAAACGTGAGGGTAAGCCAGTGTATAGCACACTAGTTCAAAATTTTCCTGCAATCATTATGAATTTTTCTTTGAAGAGAAAGTCATTAGACTATCAAGAGTACGAGATATATTTTAAAGAATATAACAACTGTCGTGCTTAAGTTACTCAAAGTTGTAAATTAGACAGACTGTCCTATTCAGGGCTTCCAGAATCTGATTCTTACAGTAAGAGTCTAAACTACAGAGCTACAACACCTAAGCAGCAATCCTGATTTAGACATTGTAGCTAATATTAGTTCATAGGAGAGCTCAAACACTGAAATTCTTTTTTCCAAGGACTTCTCGTCCTTAGAATCTCCAGTGATGCTAAATTACACTTTTGTACTGGGCAAACTGAAATAAATGCATCATCAAATGCAAAGTCCTTCTATCTTCATACAGATTTTATCTACAAAGACAGTGTGGCTTTTGTGCAGTCTTTGCTCTCATTGTTTATCTCTGGTTGACCGTAACATTCTGTTTCTCAAAATAGAAATAAAGGTCTCCGCAGGAAAGCAGACATTTACAAAATTACTATAATCCATTTTTAAACTTTTTTTTTTTCCCCCTCTGAATAAGGAAAGGAGAGATGTTACAGAATTTGGCCTTTCTCTTAGCTTTTCACATTCCCACTGCTCTCTTCTCTCATTAATAAAGATTTATTGTCAAGGACAAGGGACTGGTGAGACAAGGAGAACCAGACAAGAAGGCCCATGTGGCTTCATCTTAATCAGATATGAGCTCATTCTGTCTGCAAACACCAAAGGGAAGACCTGTCCCATAATTTGAAATTACTGATTATAACATCAAAATTCTGTTTATAACTTCAGTTTACTAGGTATTAAGTTCTGGAATTCTAGCCATCTAAAAATTCCATATCTAGTCTAAGGTTAGCATTTAAGAGCCCTATCCAGACAATGAAAGTAGAGAGGTCCCTTTCAGGGGATTCATCCCATCTACCTCTGGCATACTCTCCATGCCGTGGTACCATTCCCTCTGATGACTACAACAGGAGGTCTAGACAAACAGCAGAAGCTAGATGCGTAATCTTTTAGATGGCTAACATCAATTTATGCAATTACATAAATATAATGGGTCTGAAAACATGAGGATGATGAAAATTAGAGATTTAATTCCTTTAACTTAAGAGTGAATCAATAAACTGTTAGGGAGGGGGTCAAAACTGGCAAGGCTGCTGCAGCTGTGTGCCCTCAAGTCCCACCAGCAGCAAGGCTGAGGGTGTTTCACCAGCAGGCACACACACACACACACACAGAGGCACACACGCAGACCCCTACACCCCCCACGCATACCCGCACACAGCCACACACACAAACACACTCAGCACTCACGCGAACACAACAGCGCCTACAGCCTTGCCCACTCGCCAGCCTGGGCACACACTTGCACACCCGCTTTCACCCCAGCTGCTGCCACCATGGACACAGGGGCCTCCGAGCCCTGGTCCCGCTCCAGGGGCTGCAGACACACACGTGCACACACATGCGAGAGCCCCACAGCCAGGAACAGAGTTGGTGAAGGAGTTTAATGAGAGGACAGGACCAACTGCCCTGACCAGGTGCAGGGCATGGCCAGGCAAGGGTACTGACCAGCCTGCAAGCAGCCAGTCTTTTTTACCTCCATAATTATCCTGCTGTTTTCCCAAAGTATCAAAATCTGTCCCTTTCCCCATCTTTGCTTCCTCCCCTGAACATCCTGTAAGAATCCTGTGCAACCTTAAAATGCTGTTTCCCTGCATCCTATACTGTGTCCCATACCCCTGGTCAGTGACCCTTCTGCAGGACGAAAGTGCTGCAGTGGGTCACTCCTGTTGACTCATCTTCATGATTTCACAACTGGATCATGGAGCTAAGGATCTTCTGGGACAGTCCTGGGAGTGACCTGGACAGTGAGTCCCCTCCTCTGAGTCCATAATTTGGGTTTGTACCCTCCTTTGGGCCTGTCTGCTCCTCTGGGCTGATGCAGATGGGCCTTTGATGGGCTGATGGCTCCTGTGATGGGCGTGGGATCAGTCAGGGGAGGGCATTGACTGTCCCCCCATGTTGTCTCTCTGCCTCCTTTCTAAGTGTGAGCAGAGGAGTTTTTATCATACAACCTAACAAACACTGTAGTCCTCCCTCAAAGAGCTGTAAAACTATTTTACATATAAGTTGGATAGCATACAACATAAATACAGAATCCCTTACAGAACATTCAAGAAATAGATTCCTAGGAAAATATTATATTAATTTGAAAATTGAGAGCTTTTCTAAAGAATTGTGCATTCAAAATAATATTGCTTTTTGAAATGTATTTCAGACATCCTGAAATTTTTTCTAGAAAATCCTTTGAAGTCTAATGGCAAGAAGGCCATAGAAATTCTAATTAAATACCTTGATGAGTGTCTTTTCTTGGTAATCTGAAAAGGTTTTTATTTAAAACAATTATTAGGGGTTTTTTATTTAAAACAATTATTAGGGGGTTTTTATTCAACTAGTTAACATGTGAGAGCATACAGGCTGTTTGGAATCACCTGAATAGGTCTTCACAATTAGCCAAACCCAGCATCACTAGACTCCTCAAGGATTAATTAGGATAAATACATTAAAATCAAGAATTAAGCTCATTGCTTTCAGGAAATAAGATGTCAGAGAACAGATTTCCACCCCACCCCCCTTTGTTTTTTTTAGCAGGAAAGGTGCTTAACAAGAAAGTGATGGGAGCTTTCTGATACAGTTTAGATCAAGTCTGATCCAAAAAACACTCAGTGTTCAGATCTGAGTGAGAAATTGTTTTTCTCTGGGAAGTCTGCTGTACTGGTCCTGTACACCAAGCAGGGTTTATCGGAAACATCGGCAATGACAATGTGGAGATTCGTAAGAGATTAAGATGGTGGTGAATGTCCCACAACACATTTCCAAACTTAAGGCATGAGAATAATGTCAGGAAGAAAAGCTGAAATAAGATTTCTATTGCACCACTCTGTCATGCACCTTGTTTTAAAACAGGAAAATGACTGCAAAGTGCTGTATAGTCAGTCTGCATATGCCTCGCACAGTTTTTCCTGGGTATGCATTGTAGATATCCTATGATTTTCTCAACTCCGGAATCATCAAAGTAACGGTAAGCCTGCTCAAATTTATTTGTGCACTTGAACTAACTCTACTGAGCCACGCAGAACTTTTGCTCTTCAATTTTGAGGCAGAATAGGGACAATATCTACAAGTTTAAGGATCATTTTTATTTCCACCAGATGTTCATGACTGAATTCTTGATTTACATTTGCTTTGTCCATATAAAAGAATTCATTTCCCTTTTTCTGGGCAAGTAGATTAATTTGAATGATACCGCATTTAAACAAATAAAATATTTCAAGGAGAGATAGGAGCCTACCTTTAAGTGCATTCTCCTCATGTACTTCTCCCACAGTGCATATACACTTGAGCTGATCTACCAACTGACCAATACTGATGAGAGGCAAACAAAAATTGCTGTGAAGTATAGATACAGCTCAGTTTCTCCCTTGTAAGTCTGTGTGGAGAGGAAGAATGGCTTCTGAAGCAATGGATTACCAACTCAGATAGAGATTGAGAAGCCAATGTTGATGACAGAAAATATCTGTGAAGAAAAAAACACCCCAGTATCAGTATCTTCTACAAAACTACTCTGCAAGGAACAGTTCTAGCAGATTAAAGGAAAAAACCTCTCTTGAGTACTAGAATTGTAAAATATTGTCCTTATTTTTAATTTATTACTATGGGGAAAGAATAGCTTACTTGAAGTGCCTTTTTTTTTCCCTTTAGGAACAATGTCATAATCATCTCCAGTGATTTGTTGTCATCTGTGCTAGATATGGAAAGACACAATCATCAAAGCATAGTCTTTAAATTTATTGTATTGAAAGTATAAAATCCTATATGCAGAATAAACAGATTAAAAAAAATCCAAAGTACAACGAAGTGCCTCTATATGATGTAACAATCATTTCTTTCCCTACTGTTTTTAAGAATTCAAAAATCCTGTATTTCTACAAATCTTTTGTATTAAAAAAATAATTTATTTAATAAGTGGAAAGGAAAACACAGAAAAAGAGATTTAAAGCATCTTAATCCTTGTATAGAAGGGCTTTTGGTATAAATGTATATGATAATTTATGGAGGCTGTGCATCTAGAAATGATTCCTTCCATTTCTTTTAGAAACTGCCTTTGTAAATGTGAGGCAGACTTCAGAAGTATTTTGAATATAGGATTTAATCATGTTCTATATTAACTTTTGCCTCCATAAAGGGATAATTCCAGAGGAGGTGACAAGAAATACCTCTAATTCTGTGGAAATGCTGTACAATGGGAGTTACTAATCTTTGATGATTATCTATTCAAATGGAGCAGCCTTGAACAATAAGATACCTGTCCCTTTTCCACAGCAACACAGGTCTTCAAAGTTTTATTCTAGAGGGATGTAACTAAGCAACAGATCACCACGAGGGAGACTTTGATCACTGGACGAGATTGCTAAGGGATTTATCAGACAAAAAGGAACTCAGTGGAAGCGATTCCCAGCGATAAAGGAATCTGCAGCAGAAGATGGAACATGCTTTCATGGTAGCAAAGTTCTTTCTAAAGCAACAAGAGTGATACGAATAATGGACTTTCAGGTGGGTTGTTCAACTTAAAAGTAAAGAAAAGAAAAATCTTTTTTCAGTGAAATGATGCTTCATTTTTTTTCAGCAGAAAATAAGCCAACAAACCCTCCCAAAATCCACCTCTATTTTGAATCTCCCAAGATTCTTAAACATCTTCATTTTAAACACAAAACGTGTTATACGTGTGATTTCTTAACACATTTTTTACACTTTTACATCCTAGGATGATTTTGAAATGAGTAGTTCACATACCTTTCTGACTGTTTTTCATGGATTACAATGTTTCTGGATTCACATGGGTGAATAGCTTCTATCTCCTTCAGCTGTGTATTTTCAGTAAAATTGCTATTTGCTGGGTTAATTTCAACCAGCTTTAACCACCTATTCCTATTAACTCTTTCATTTTCACGCTACTTTAATTCTTCACTTTTTATTGATGTTTAAAGCTATTTCCTTCTCCTGAAATTTCTATAATGGCTGGAGTTTTTTCATTGTCAAATAAGTACTTCATATTACATCTTTCCAAGTTAACAGTTAACAAATAAACGCAATTCATGCTTTTGCAAAAAACCACTCTGATGTTTTATTTAAGGTAAGCAACTTCCTTAACAAAATGCAAAACTAATCTGATTTCAATTTAGTACACCTTCTACTGGACAACAAATAACATCAATGGCAAACCTAAAATTTGCAGGCAATTACTCCCATACATTAAAAAAACAAATTCCAAAACAGACACTTCTTTTGGCAGACTTGAATTGATTGTAATACAGAAACACACAGCCCAGCTGCAGCAACTGGAGAGAAGCTTTTCAGGTTCCTAAGACGGCTGGCAACATCACAGAGAGTCAGTGTCTCCCAAGCAATGGGGAATCAGGCAGCAGACGCTGCAGATCAGAAAGCTAAGCCAGAGCAAAGCAACTCTTACCTTTTTCACCCATTTCAGTTCCAGTTGGATCTGGGAGCCCAGTTCACAGCTGCGATTGCCTACAGAGACAAAACAATGTGTGCTGGAGGGCCTCTTGCTACAGTGCTGCAATCACAATGAAAAGACCGTTAAGTGTTTTCCCTTTTACCCCTCTATCTGCTTCTATTAAATCATCTCCATCAGATTTGGCTTAGATAGCAAACTCATAAAAACAAATATTTTGCCTCTGGAACAGGAAACTTTGTACCAAATGGTAGATATTTTCAACACAATTTCACGCGAAGGCCAAAATCATCCACACTCAAGGTCTGGACATCCGGCCTCATTATCAAATTATACATTGTGAACAAGTTACTTTATTTGAATATTTCCCTTAAAAAAAAACCAAACCAACCTGTATTAAAAATGCATTTATAAGGGCAAACCTGACTTTTGAGAAAATGCAATCTTCTACAGCCTTAGAGAAAGCAGAAAGAATCTGCCCAGAGTAAAGGTAAAATTATTAGCAGAAGTTTTTCACCTACAGTAATAACATACATTTTGCAGTAGCAATCTAAAGTAATATTATTCTGTTGAAGCCAATTTTACTTATTAATACAAATAATTATGCAGGACAATGGCTCTCAGTGTGGAAAACTGGTGCAAGCATATTACATTATATAACGATTATGCTTACTGTCTGAGAAACCCAAACTCAGAAATCATCCTGATGTTTTTTAAGTTTCTGGTAATTAATTTCAGTTATTTTAATACTTTTTTTCTGATTTTTCTCCTGAGCTTACTGTAGAATTGTAGCACTTTCAGGTGACATGTTCAGAAGTTTTGCAGTGTTTCCTCAGAAGAAGGTGTTGGACAGAGTCATGAGTAGTGTCAATACCAGAATAAGATAGCAGCTATTAAAAAGTGAAGTCTTACAAGCAGACAAACCCAAACAGTTCCAAAAATCAAAATGAATATTGTTGTCGTGCTATTTGGTCTTTATTTTAAACACTTGGGAAAAAAAAAAATTAAAAGACCACAACATTCCTCAACCATCTGGTTTGCAAACATGTGAGCTTCACAGCACCAAGTTGATCTCAAACTCCTGACAGTCTTTCCTTGCAGTGACCCTGGGACAACGAAATGCTGCACAGTCTCCTTTCTACCTCTAATCTGACTTTCACTTCGAAGAGTGATGCAGCAGCAGCTCAGCATATTTTCAAATAATTCGTCCAGTTTTGCTGAACACCATTACACTTTGTGTTACCATAATCTGATCTCAGAACCAGATGGTGATCCTAATGCAGGTTTCTGTGACTATCACCGATTTACAAAAATAGAAACATGCAATGCAAAGATGAAATCTTTCCATTTGACTGTTCTTTACTTTATTTCCCACAGCATATTCCCTGAGCCTTTCATTTGTAAAGACTCTTCTATCTCCTAGTTCTCTGTTACATCTCTGCTTTTTCTCATTTATTGTGTAGTTATTTCTCTCCTTATCTCTACAGCTTCTCAAGACTGCAGTATCTCATTAAAAAAAAAAAAAAGAAACTGTTAACCTCCCTATTCTAAGTAGTTTCTCAAGGTCTTTGAAGGACATAACAATGCAATCACATATGTGTTAGATTCTGGAAACCTACATTAACTTTTAGGAATGTTGATTATTTAAAGCAGAATTAGGCAATGCAGTTCTTGTCTTGGCTCCATAATGCTCTAAACAGTCCCAGAACACAGACTGCATTCTAGACTTGGGGATGGAGCTAGAAGAGAAACCTTGAAGTGAATACAAGTAAGAAAACAAGACTGGGCTTACTTTTCCATTCAGCACAATCCCCACTAAATCAAGGTTAATTTGAAAACTGTATTTTCAGATCACTTTTAAAACATAATGTGATTTACATACCATATTCCCTCGGAAAAGACAGTGCTAAATTGCACCTTTTGGTGGACTGACAGCAACACTGAGCTTCTGGAAGGGATTAAATCACTCGTTCACCATACTGTATAAGGCCCATTCTCAGGTATTCCTTCTGAAAGAGTGGGCATATTCCTCTGTGATGGTTTGCTGATCAAATTATAGAGATTCTGGTGACCTGGTCAGAAATCAGGCTGTTTCTCAGTATAGTCTTTTGAGACTCTTTATTCCAGGACTTCAGATGATGGAGTTTTTGTCAACACTTCTAGATGAATTCTGTGAAGCTGTGCAAAGTTAACTCTGAGGTTTGGTTCCTATGTCTCCAAGCAGAATTCATGACAGGGCAAAAAGCATTAAATAGTCACTGTGGAAGACAAAGTGCATCAGGCAGAAAGTGAATAGAATGAAGAGATTGAGAAATTATCTCCCTAACAAAATAATGAAACAAATATTAGGAGAGAAGATCTATGAGCATTCAAAGGTTAACAACAAAGTCAAGAATAATAGCCAGTGCAAACGTTTGAAGTATAAAAATGGAAAGTAAATTTGAATGACTGTGAATAAGATTACATTATCAGTTGACAAAGGGAACTAAATGAGCTGAGTATAACTTGAGTTTGGTAGAGCTTTTTACACAATGTGTCACAAAATTAGACACAGAATTAAACAAAGAGACGCGGGAGGAGCATACTGTAATATGAATAGTGGTTCAAAGACGGTTAATATAAGGTGATTTTAAACGGAAGAACATTGTTTTAGGTGAGCTGTCCCGTACCTCTGAAATTTGTATTAGGTCCATTCCGATTTAACATTTCTATTCATATTCTGAAAGAAGAGGATAGATGACATATTAATCATTCTTACAGATGATAATTAGCAAAGAAAAGTTGCAAGTACCGTGAAGGGGGAAATGCATAAAGGAATATAACACATTTAAGTATATTAGTCAAATGCACAGAAAAAGTAATTCCTCTAGGGACAATCTTCCCCTAGGAATAATACTGATAATACACCTAAAATAAAATTTCCCATCCTAGGGCAATTAAAAAAAAAAGGGGGGGGGGTGTGCTAGGAGGCTAATGCTGTAACAAATATGGTGTTCAGGGTGCTTGGCTAACACTTTCTCACCAAGAACCCTGCTCATACTTCAGCTGACTAAGGAACCTTGAGCTTCTCACATCCCTCTGCCCACATGTTCTCTCCTAAAACTGAGCTAGTTAGTGACAAACATCCTTCCCCAAGCAGTTTGTTATACCTTTCCAGCTACTTTTATATGCACCACCCTTCCAGACACTCAAACACAAGCCCTTACTGAACTGACAAGCCATATCTAATTGACCTCCAGCATGGCTTGCACTGTTGCTTTGCCCTGTGGTTTCCCTTGAAACACAATAACTCCTGCTGGCAGAAGTTAAGATCATTTGGTTTGACAATGTAAAATTAGGGGTCTGGCTGTCTTCACCTATTGAATAACTTAGTCCTTAACTAAACTATTTTCCAATGATTAGCTTACTATGAGGAAAACCACCATCTTCTGCCTGGAAAGTCTGTGTAAAATAAGTAATTTTTTAAATACATTCAATCATATATTTCATACAAAACTTATAGTCTCTCATTCCCATGTTACACAACCACACAAAAAGGATTCATGTCTTTGGTTTGTTATTGATTCTTGTCTCAAAAGTGACCCCTCATCCAGTTTCTGTCACCATGAAACTAATCTTCACTGCAAGCCATTTAAACTCACGCCCACTGAATTACACCCTCCTGACAGTTATTGCTATCAGGTAGGCCAGAGCTAACTCAAATAAATCTGATGTGTAAGCTCCTCTACTCTCACATTTTTCAGGTCCCAAATGGAAGTAATGTGTCTTCCATCGCATTTTTCTGAATCCCGATCCCAATATTTGAAAACAAATTTCTACCTTGGAAAGCTCCTGACCTGGCTGGGAGTTGGTCTGGAAATACACTCTTGCTATTGTGGTTTAAAATCCTCCGTGTCCTCCTGTACTTCTACTCTGACTAATATAGTCCACATTTTGCCTAAAAGCAGACTTTTTAAAAATCAGATCAATACATTGATTACCTAGATCTGGCCTGTACTCCATTAAAATTTGACAAATATTTCAAAGTAGGCAGTTGCAATCAGCAAAGTGCACTGAAATTTATATTCAATTTACAAATCATAAGTTACACAGAAAAATATAATCTGTATTCTTGGGAAAGGGGATACTTCAGCTTCCTTTTGGCAGCTCTAACAAGTGTTACATGGTGCATTTCATCGTATTTAAAGAAAGAATCTTTTTCTATCCAAACATTACTCATGACGTTTCCTTCTCTGCTGAAGCATACCAATACTTGGTTTATGTTAGCAAGTGCAATACATTTGCCCATGTTATTTGAAAAAAAGATCAAATATCTTCCTTTAAAGCATCTGTGGGAGATCTAATTATTGTACATAATGTTTTCCTGCCTCAGGAACATGGCCTTCACAATTATCAACCTCAGTTTCTTAATCCTTATTTTTAGATATTCAACCGCTATACTAATTGAACATCTTTGTAAACATGTGCTTTAAATTTGTCAATTTCATCACTTAGATTGAGCACAAATGTAATTATTTGAGTCTTCTTACTGCCAAATCTCTTTTCCTTTTCTTGCCTGTTACTTCACTGCTGTGCTTGTGAGAGCAATGCACTGAATATCTTACCTTGTTGTCTTCCATTCCAGCTATGTCATTTTCATTTTATGGACATTACCTTTGTGACTTTCTCTTTAACCAAGAAATTATGGTTGAGTCCACACCTTATTTCTTTCTGGTCAAGTTCATCTACTTAGAATCATAGAATCATGGAATCATAGAATGGTTTGGGTTGGAACAGACGTCAAAGATCATCTAGTTCCAACCCCTTTGCCATGGGCAGGGACACCCTCCACTAGACCAGGTTGCCCAAAGCCTCATCCAACCTGGCCTTGAACTCATTCTCCTCCCGGACTAAAAGTTAATTTCTGTAAACTGTGATGGCATTTTTATCTCCAAAATCAATTATATTTTTCCATGACACAAAGTGAGCACAGCTCAGATGGCAGTTTGAGGAGATCTCTCAAAATATAATTGTTTGTAAATGTGTCTGCTGATTGTCTAGGAGCCTCTATCAGAAGTTGCTCATCAATAAAGGACAGTGATTATTTGGCATCAGCCATATCTAATAATATTTTTCCCCTTGTAGTTAGTAAAATGTATTTTCATGTGCATTGCCTTAGCTAAAATGTAAATGAACAGTTCCTTTTGTCTTTTTTCTTTCTTTTTTCCTAAAGTGACCAAAATCAAGAACCTTGGACTATGAGTCTTGTAGTCATAGCTCAGTTATGATTCTCTTTTCATTTTTCCCTTAGGATAAGTGAAGGCTGCCTAAATGCAACCCTAAATGCACAGATGATGGGATGAATTCTATTCTGCCACATCGCTAGCATAAGCTTCTCTTGAAAGGTATCATCAGGCTTTTCCTCAATTCATGACTCCTTCTTCTGAATTCACCTTCATGATCAACATGCCTACTTTGCTTTCTTTTTTTTTTAGGATTAGCTCATGTTCCCCAACTCCAAAATTTCTCTATTTGCCTTTTTACTACGTTTCCATGTTTTCCAGCGTCAGTGCTTACTGCAATAGCCATATAGCAGTTTCCATATTAAAATAGCCCGGGACGAATACAGAGAAATTGTCTGAGCAGCCAGGGATCAGGTTAGGAGAGCAAAAGTGCTGATAGAATTAAATCTGGCCAGGGACGTCCAGGGCAACAAGAAAAGCTTCTATATCTATGTCAGTGCTAAAAGGAAGACTAGGGAAATGTGGGCCCTATCTCTGGAAAGAAACAGAAGATCTAGTTGCCTGGGATATGGAGAAGGCTCAGGTACTCAACAACTTTTTTGTCTCAGTCTTGACCAGCAAGTGCTAGAGCCACACCACCCAATTCACAGAAGACAAAGGCAGGGACTGGGAAAATGAAGAACTGCTCACAGTAGGAGAAGATCAGGTTCAAGACCATCTAAGGAACCTGAAGGTGCACGAGTCCATGGGATGTGATGAGATGCATCCACAGATGCAGATGAAGTTGCTAAGCCACTATCCATCATATTTGAGAAGTCTTGGCAGTTGTGTGAAGTTCCCCCTGACTGGAAAAGGGGAAACAAAACCCTCAGGAAGACCTGGGAAACTACAGACTGGGCAGTCTCACCTCTGTTCCTCTGGTGGTGCAGCCCCCAGATCTGCTCTGAGATCTCAGGAGATGCCCCATTTTGCTGCTATCTTGGATGCAAGTACAGTGACTTCAGCATCAGGCACTGTGGCCACACCTGGGACACCTGCTACTTGAAGGGTGCATCAGGATCAGCCATGCACTCTTTGGGAGAAACTGCCATTGTGCTGTTTTCTTGGTCACAAGTGCAGTAGTCTGGAGCTGGGGTGGCCAGACACCCCCTGGCCACACCTGGGCCAGCTGCTGTCTGAATTGTCTAACAGAATGACTCTGCATGAACTGTGGCCAAAATGGAGAATACTGACCAAAGCAAATCGTCTCTAGATCCTAAGAATAGTGATCCAAATGCGAGACCTTTTGAGCTCTCTGGGACAGCAGCAGGCTGTGTGACCCAATATCTCTCCCTGAGCTGGGACACCTCTCATGGTAGATTTCACAAGGACTCAAAGATAATCCATCAACAGTTTTGTTAGGACTCAAAGACCTGATTCTGTGAGGTTCACCAACCAGCTGTTGATGAATGCCAACACACAAAGGCAAGTAATTTATGAAACTCATGAACAGGAAAATTTTAATTGTAGATTAACCTCTGTGTGTGTCTGTGCAGTTTAGTTCAGACCTATTTGCCTCTCCCTCTGTGTGTAGTTTGATTCAGGATTGTTTGTCTGCCTATCTGTCTATATGATTTGATTTAACCCCCACCTCTGCGCACAACCCTGCTGAAAGTTTTGTGTGACCCTTGGCATTCTTGAATCTTTAACTAACGCATTCTATTGATTGCAACAAATTTCACTGAATCGCTCTGTTAAATGAGCTGCTGATTAAGTAATGTTTATAATTATATAACCTAATATTGTGATCTATCTCAAATATGAATAAATCCTAACTTGCTGCTAAACCAAAACCCTGTAACACAAATCTCATTTGCGACACTGCCCAGCAAGATCATGGAGCAGATCCCCCTTGAAACTATGTTCAGACACATGGAAAATAAGGAGGTGATTGGTGACAGCCAACATGGCTTCATTAAGGGCAAATCATGCCTGAAAAATTTGGGGTCTTCTACAACAGGGTTACAGCATTGGGTGATAAGGGAAGAGCAACTGACATCATCTACCTGGACTTGTGCAAAGCACTTGACACTGTCTCATATGACATCCTTGTCTCTAAAGTGGACACACATTGATTCGATGGATGGACCACTCACTGGATAAGAAATTGTCTAGATGGTCAAACTCAAAGAGTGGTGGTCAATGGCTTGTTGACCAAATGGAGACCAGTGACTAGTGGCATTTCTCAGGGGTCAGCACTGGGACCAGTGCTGTTTTACATCTTTTTGGTGACATGGACAGTGGAATTGAGTGTACCCCCAGAAGGTTTGCTGATGACACCAAGCTGTGTGGTATGGTCAACACACTGGAGGGAAGGGATGCCATCCAGAGGAACCTTGACAGGCTTGAGTAGTGGGCCAATGAAACCTCATGAAGTTCAACAAGGGCAAGTGCAGGGTCCTGCATATGAGTCAGGGCAATCCCAAGCACAACTGCAGGCTGGGCAGAGAATGGATTGAAAGCAGCCCTGAGGAGAAGGACTCAGACGTGTTGGTGGACAAGAAGCTCAACATGAGCTGGCAGTGTGCACTAGCAGCCGAGAAAGCCAACCGTGTCCTGGGCTGCATCAAAAGAAGCATGAACATCAGGTCGAGGGAGGTGATTTGGTCACAGCATGAAGACATCAGTCAGCTGGAGAGTATGTTGTCTGTAACTGTCTCCTTTTTGTTGGTGCTTCTGCATTTCTGAAAAAGGTTCTTGTTGGTGGCTTAGATCAATAATAGACATGAAGACAGCTAAGTCAAATGATCACTTGGAGTTTTTGAAAAATTTCAGCTAGAAAAAACGGAATTTAATTTCCTTGGAGCTCTCCTTGGAATGATTTCATGCTTTGAATGACACTCAGAACCAGAATCTCCTGTTTTGTTAATTCATGTGGTGATATACCCAGGATGAACAATGAATTATCTGTTAATGCTGTTTCATTTACAGTGGCGAAAGTATGAACAGTGTCTCACAAATGCATTGAGGTTTTGCTGCTATATGAAATCTTCAGGTGAAATGCAGCACTTCAGGAAGTTGACTTTGCCTGGAGTGATGGAGCTAGGCTTTACTTTTAAGGCTTTACTTTTTAGGCTTTACTATTAAGTTCAGTGCTATATTGCCCTTTTACATGCATCACAGAATCTTAGAGGTTTGAAGGGACCTCGAAAGATCATCTAGTCCAACCCCCCTGCCAAGGCAGGGCCACCTAGACCACATCACTCAGGAACACGTCCAGTCAGGTTTTGAATGTCTCCAGAGAAGGAGACTCCACAACCTCTCTGGGCAGCCTGTTCCAGTGCTCTGTCACCCTCACGGTGAAAAAGTTTTTGCTTATATTAACATGGAACCTCCCATGCTCGAGTTTACACCCATTGCCCCTTGTCCTATCACTTAATGAGACCAAGAAGAGCCTGGCTCCATCTTCCTGACACTCACCCTTAACATATTTATAAACATTGATGAGGTCACCCCTCAGCCTCCTCTTCTCCAAGCTAAAGAGTCCCAGCTCCCTCAGCCTTTCCTCATAAGGGAGATGTTCCACTCCCTTCATCATCTTTGTGGCTCTGCGCTGGACTCTCTCTAGCAGTTCCCTNGCTCTCCAGCAGGTCAGTCCCCAACCTATACCAACACATGGGATTCTTCTTTCCCAGATGCAAGACCGTACACTTGCCCTTATTGAATTTCATTAAGTTCCTCCCTGCCAAGCTCTCCAGCCTGTCTAGGTCTCACTGAATGGCAGCACAACTCTCTGGCATGTCACCCGCTCCTCCCAGTTTAGTGTCATCAGCAAACTTGCTGAGGGTACACTCTGTTCCCTCATCAAGGTCGTTGATGAAAATATTGAACAGCACTGGTCCCAGCACCGACCCCTGAGGGACTCCAGTGGTTACAGACCTCCAACTAGATTCTGCCCCATTGACCACAACCCTCTGACTTCTTCCTTTCAACCAGTGCACTACCCAATCATCTAGTCCACACCTCCTCAGCTTACCCGCAAGGATGTCGTGGGAGACGGTGTCAAATGCCTTACTGAAGTCAAGATAGAGCACATCCACTGCGCTTCCATCATCCATCCACCTAGTTACATCCTCAGTTGTTCCCAATCTGGTTTCAGATTTCTGATAATCCTTCTGTGACAAAATTCTAAAATGTTGGGGTCTTTTTTTTATTCTCTAGTTAAAAATATATAACCCAGAAGTTTCATTTTTACCTAGAGTGCATCATTGTTACCATTTCAATAACAAAGTTTCCATTTAAGTCAAGCTTAATAATGTGTGCAGGGAAACAATTTAATTTTAAAAAGCAGTTGTTGTAAATGCTATTATGAAAAATAAATCCACTTGCAAGTTATCTTCCCCTTCACTAACATGAAGAGCTGCTTAAAATTCTTCTGCTTACCTCCCTTACTTCCAGGAATTTTTTCTTTGATGAAGCCAGGACTGATGAAACAGTCATCTTCATTCAGGTTTATTTACACATACTTTTGGTAGCCTGTAGTGGTTAGGAATTATTCTGAACCTAAGTTGCTTTGAAATAAAAGTTGACTTTTTCAGTGTAGACAGTATAAATTAGAACAGCATACGAAAACTTGGATTTCTTCAGTCCCTCTTCACATTGCAGTGGGTGGGAACCAGTTTTGCACTGTTGCTGATATGTTGTATCTGCAAAATGCTATGGAATAAAGTAGGAAAATCAAAGTAGAGGGAGTTATTCTGTCAAGTGATTGATGTTTCTGTTTTTATTATAAGTTACAGGAAAGTGGTTACCAAAATCATTTGTAGAAATACTTTTAAAACTAAAAAGCTCATATCATGGTCAACATTATCTCTTCACCGAACCATGGATTTTATGAGAGTACCCTTGTCTCATACAGAACTTTGCTTAAGAAAACAGCTTTCTTTACCCTCCATTTAGGGTACTACTAACGACATCTAATGATCTCAGATTACTTAGCAAAACAGGCAATAAAGTTCTATCTTTAAAGATAATGGTCCCTCTTCCTAAGAAATGTCCTATCACAGGTTATTGCATTAGGGTTTGAGGGGTTGGGTTGTTTCCCATAACACAGCATGTAACAATCGATGACAATATTTTAGATATTGAATTTATCGTAGGAGAAGAAAACAAAATAATTTAATGAGATAAACATTTAAGGCAGCAAAATACCTATGCATTAAGGATTTTTACTCCAGAATAGTATTTCCCTAGCTTTCCCACATTACTTACTAGAAACTGAGGGAATGGTGCTTGAGGAGGTAGGCAACTGAATGTCATAGCCTTCAGGTGAGCTATGCTGTGAACAAGTGCTGTCAGCTGTTCTACAATAGTGGGCAGGGTTGTACCACCTGAGGATGCCACCCCACAATCTAGCTGTGCTAGCCCATGATCCAGTTCTATGGTGAGCGTGAAGCAGCTCACCTGCTTGATATCAAACTACCTCAATGTTTCTCTGCTGCAAGAACTTACAATTAATGTGTCACTGATGACGTGTTATGCACTCACAAAACATGACTTCCTAGTAACTCGTTTTATAGCTTTGACCATAGCTTTTCCACTGATATCTCTGGTATGAAATTTCTTAATTTAAGTAAACTTGAGTACTAGCTGACAGAAAAATACTGAACAAGAAGTTAAGCTAGAACATTCTCTCCTTAGTTCCAAGTTCATTTCATCTGTGACTGGAAGTTATTCCTGTTTGGTTTCAGTTAGAGGTCAGAAAAAATTTCAGGGACAGTTTCAGTTCGGGATGAACTATTGATACAATTTTTGTCCAAATTCAGTTTTTTTCCTTGGGATTAAATTCATTAATATGGTACACGGTACTTGGAAATATAAAAATAACAACAGATCAGAGAAATACGTACAGTAGGAGAACTTGCCTCTCTTCAGAGCAAAATTAAAAGAAAAAAAAAAAAAGAAAGAAACTAGCCTTACAAATGCAGTCCTCACGATAGGCTTCAAGAGAAGAGCAGAAGATCTCATTCTTTTATAGGCTTTTTTGTCTCTGTTATCTGTGGTTCAGGGTTAAAATTAATTATGACAGGTTTTATTACTACAATATTTTAAGGCTAAAAATAAAATGAGAGACTGTGCTATCATTTGCATTGCCTGAACTCTTTGGTGTCTTATTAATGAAATATTACTAGAACAGAAGTTCTAGTAACTCTAGTAACTTCAGAACAAAACGGAATGTCTACTTACTTTCTTCTATGTCATGACACTGTCCAAAAATTAAAACAGTCTGGTTTTATAGCTTATGCTTGGTTTAATTTGGTTTTTATTAAACAGCTATAAATATGTCAACAACATGTAAATTAATCCTGCTGGAGTGATTTCCATGGTCAATGTCAGTAGTGATATTTTTCACACAGCAAGATGGCTTCTCTACAGATAGTCATTGCTACTGATCAGAGATCCCATGCTAGTAACATCAGTTCTGGGCACATATGGAGAAGAGAGAATGCAATTTAACACTCTCATTTGGCGCACTCATCTGATTTTTAAAGGAGGCAGGCAAGTGATGCAGCCATTAATAAAGATGCTTTACTATAGTAGATGATTTTTGAAGCATATACTTAAAAGACCAGATCTGCTTACATCTCTGAATTCTGTCATTATTTTTTTAATTTTATGGCAATAAGTTAGCTACTAAAATGCAATAACGCTACAATTAAAATACAATAACACCCCAAAACCTAGATACATTCCGTTACAACATTATCTGCAGAAATCTTTTAATAGAACGAATATTGATGTTGCCCAGGTTAAGACTTGTTTGGATTACATCCAGCTCCCTGGAGTTCTAGTTAAGGAGTCCGCTGCTTGGTTGGATCAGATTTCACAGGATGAGGTTAAAGAGACAATTGCCTCTTTAAATTATCAATGGTCCCCAGAGAAGAATGGCTTGGGGCTTATTTTTCGTGGAAATGTTAGGATCTCTCGGGAAAGAGAAAAATCTGTCAAATACTGAAATTATAGTTTTGAAGAAAAGTTTAATGGCCTTTGAATAAATAGAAACAAAATGGACCTGAAGAACCTCCAAACAGTTTGCTTGCTATATGTTAATCAAAGTTCTTAGCGTGAAATTATTTAGGAGAAAATAAGGGGCAAATACACTTAAATAACTAACAGAATTGTGCACAGAAGAATACTGGCAAATTAGCATTGTTCAGAAGATTAAATGGAGATAAGGTTGAAATATCCCAGATTATTTTATCTGAGGAAAAAAGCAATTCTGTGTTTTTTGTTTTACAGACCAATATACAAAACTGCTTGGTGCTCTGGACTCTATAAAATATGTTGTGGTTGATCAAAAAATCTCTTAACATAATTTGAACCAGACTCAGCCCCATGACATGCATAGTAACCGAGGTGTACACTAACCACAGATTTGTGGAAAAGCAATCGAGCAAAATTTATTACAAACACAAAACTGATACTTTTCTTTAGCATTTTTGACCTCCGCATTTCTGGTGTTCAGTAAAGCCTCAAGGTAAGATTTTTATGTGCTCTATGTTCATTCTGTTCTTACACTCTTTGCAAGGTATCTTCTATCGGTCCCCATCAAAAGCAGGATGTTAGGCTGCAGAGGCATTTGATTTGAGCTGGTGTGGCCAATCTTACATCAGTTTGAGACCAGGGGCAATTACAATTCACTGAGACTGTTGGCACAGCACCTGCAAGGTACTTAGCATAGGAATAGGAGTATGAGAGATATTTTGGGGTCTAAAGTATTTGATCTATGATTTTAAGAATGTTTACACAAACCAGAGCAGCTCCCAAGGTACAAATATAAAATAATTTTTGTCAGCTAAAAAAAAAAGCAGTGTATGATCATCCTGGACAAGATACAGTTTTATGCTCTCTTCACAGTATTCAGCCGCTTTGGATACTTCTTTTTAAATTTCAGGATTTTTTAAAAAATCTCTATGAGGAAAAGGTGGTGAAATATCTTTCAAAAAAACTGCTTTGATCTTCAGTGCTCTGTGAACTGCTTATATTCATACCACATGTGCACAAGCTGTTTTGCTGTTTTTCCTGCTGCTTGCTCTATGCCAGAACAGGCAAATACTAGCAAGTGTGCAGCCATGTCCTTTGTGAGCAGAGCTGCACAGATACCTGACATCAATGAACAGACATTCACCTCTGCCTGCTGAGGATTTATTTAGCTTTCAGCTCTGTGTACAGATGAACAAATAATTACCCCTTGATATCTTTAGTTCATCTACTCCATTGCATCTTATTTGGATGAATTTTGCACTTTTACGTGTCTTTTAATATCTCTAACAAAATCCCCCACCTACTCTACCCAATTTTTCTAATTTTTGTTTTCTTTATAATTTTGCCTTTATCTTCTATTCCAGTTACTCATGACTCATATCATTTTCATTACATTGCCAGTTCTGAAAACAGTGAGAAATCTGTCAAGAATGGATATAAATGAGATGTAATAGAGGAACATTTGAGATTTATTTTAGCAATCTGTGTGATATTAAAGAGATAAGGAGGGAAAAGAGAATGCTTGTTTAATATATATAGACAATGCTAGGCAAAGTGGAGAACACTATGCAAAAACAATCTATTCCCTCAAACATAGTCTGCTCAGATTAGCATGTTCAATCAAACCTTTCCTACCTATAACACTGTGCCAGATGTGACATTTTTAAAAATGGAAAGGCAAGATTTGTTCATGAAAATCCTCTGCAGTTATTGACATTATTATTTATTCAGGACAATTTATATGCTTGGTTCTTTATTAAAGAAAGTAAAAAGCACAAATCTTGGCTTGAAGATTTTATAATGCTGAGCCCTTCTGCACTAAATCAAGCAGGTAGACTTCTGCCAGACAGAGACGCGCTGATGTTAACGTGTCTCCACATGAGGCCAGGAATTTGCTGCTACAGGCAACTTGCAAGGTCAGTCCATTCTTGAAAATCCAACATAATAAATGAAACAAACCATCATGTTTGTTTCAAAGGAATCAAAAAGAACACGTCTCCTCACACATATATTTCAACATCTATTAATTTTAAAATTGTTTTCTAAAATCAGATATATTTGTTAGTTACAGCTGCATATTGCGTTCAATTGCCATATTCTATTCACTTCTTGAAAATTAAATTGTGATGCTTGCACTGTTCAGTGGGTGCTTATAGCCCAGGAGTTTGACAGATGCCAGTTTCTTTCATATGACAATTTTAATTGCTCATAACTGTGTAACAAATCAGTCACCAGAGTAAAACCTAAGCCAGAGCTCAGCAGAGTTCCTCACAGCAGGAAATGATGAAGGAAAAACACAAAAGTCTGGGAGAAAGCATAGCTGGGAGGAGAGGATAGAGCAGAGCACGTGAAATAGAACAAGTCAGCAAGCACGTGCGGAATGATCTGGCAGCAAAGACCTAACATGCTGAATCAGATGGGAGGTCCACTACCAAACACAACCACAAGAACAAATGAATCATTACGAAGCATATGAAGTGTGTGGGCTTGAAAAGCAAAATTTTAGCTATGGAGAATATGGTTTTGACGTTACAAAGCTGTATATGTTCAGTAGAATGAGGATTGAGCATGAATGAAAATCCTTTGAAAGACTTGACTAATATTACAAAGTTAATACTCTTAAATAAGTTTCTCTTTACTAAAGCAAAAAAAAAAAAATCTTTTGTCAGCTCCTCTAACTATGGTTCTAAATGAGTCTCTCTGGTTCCTGATAATAATGCAAGCGTGGCAGTATACTAGTGAATTAGGCTGAAGACATACAGCAGAAGGAAAGACAGTGTTAGGATACAGAGAACTAAGAGATAGTAACAGAATAGTAATGTTCCTTTTGTGGAAGAAAAGCACAGAGCCACAATCCTCCCTTTCTGAAGCCGACAGAGATTTCAGTAGATTTAAAGCAACCTATGTGATATTGATACCTTTTCTGCAACCCTGCTGTAAATTATATGTTGCAGTATGTGTGGAATAGGAAAGCTCCTAGATATATATGAAGTATAAAGATTTGCATTTGTTTTCAGTTTGGCTTTACGGTTACAGGGAATTCAGATGACTAGACTTGTGTCACACTGACTCAGCAATGTGCCAAGGTTAGAAATCTTGCTAATATCTTACTGTAAAGCAATCCTATCACATTCCTCTACTTGTTTCCTTCTGAATGTCTTTTTTATTTTGCATGCTGTGTTGTATACTGACAAAGCAGCTCCTCAACAAATGATGTCATCAGACTCTAAGGTACTAGTATCTTTTTCTAACCATGGTAAAGGCAGTTTTCTGACTCCTTATTATAAATTTGCAATAGCTTTTATGCTCAAGAAAATTATCAGGTATTCAGAGCACTTGATACCTACATGATACCTATTTGAAGGTATTTTGAAGGTCCAATGATGGGCATCACCACTACTCTGCTATAGAGAGTCTGGATATGGAAGCCCACAGGAATATTAACTCTACATTTCTCAAATCTCTGTTTAATGCTTTGTTGTCACCACAGCTGTGTCAGCCATCTCTCGTACACAGTCTGAATACAGCCTAAGTGACTCTCAGTCACTGTATATTACATGTTACACCTCATTCAGCTTGTCATGTAAGAGTTAGGTATCTTGCTCAAGTCAGTTATCTTTGCCAATACAGAAAAATACGCACTCTAGCAGAGTGAGTGCAACTATTTTCAGCAAGTGTTTTGATAACATGAACTGTCATCTGATAGCACTTATCATTCTCCAGCAGTTGCACTGGAAGATAAAGAGACTGACTTGGAATTGACTCCCAATTACTGTTAATTAAAATTAACCAAAATAAGTTCCACTACTATTACAGAAACTGCAAGCAAAATGAAATCTCCAGATTTTTCCCTTAACAGGTTACTAAAGAGCAGTTCTTCTCTTTTAACACTCCTACTCCAAAAGACAGAAAGAAAGAAAAAAAAGAAAAAAATATTCCTCAATTTGAATTTTTTATGTTGTTCCCCTGTAGATCACCAGTGATGAATTTGTCTGAAATACAAGTAACTAGAATAAAAAAACCACACAAACTTTTACAGGCACCACTCCCAGATCAGAAGTCTTACCTACACTATTTTGATGGGTTTTAAGGTGAAATAGGCTGAAAGGCAGATAGTGGCACACAAGTGTGGTCTGGTATAGTATATGCAAGCAAGGCCAAGCCTATATTATAAATAATATTGCATAGGCTGTCACATATATTTAATTTCAGTTTTAGAACAGCAACAAAAGTGTGAAAAAGTTGCCTGCGTGGTTTTTTTTTTTAAGTTACTTTCTCTAGCTCCAAAATTTTTTACAGTTTTATACTTTTACTAATACTTTGCATTTCATCTTTGTAATCATTCTTTAATATCATGCTTCAAAACACTAATGCAGTTCCTTTGGTAGAGAAGGGTTCTTAGAAAATCAGGGATAAATTTAGAGGCAGTAAGACTGTAAACAGACCTTGAACCTTTATGAATTGCACATGGAATTTTCCCATGCAGCACTCTAAATTTCTCTGCTACCTGTCATGCCATACCATTTCATGCAGTTCTGAGCGTTATACAGCCCTCCACTCTGTGTTTAAAAAAAGTAAAAATATCTTTCCAATGTGATAGTTCATACAGGGAATGCTCAACCATAGGATCATAGAATCATTAAGGTTGGAAGAGACCTCAAGGATACTCTAGTCCAACCGTCCCCCCACTGCCTATTACTGACTAAACCATGTCCCTTAGTACCACATCCAACCTTTCTTTAAACACCCCCAGGGACGGTGACTCCACCACCTCCCTGGGCAACTCGTTCCAATGCCCAACCACCCTTTCCGAGAAGAAATTTCTCTTCATCTCCAACCTAAACCTCCCCTGGTGCAACTTGCAGCCGTTCCCCCTTGTCCTGTCGCTAGCTATCTGTGAGAAGAGGCCAACCCCCAGCTCACCACAACTTCCTTTCAGGTAGTTGTAGAGGGCAACAAGGTCTCCCCTGAGCCTCCTCTTCTCCAGACTAAACAAGCCCAGTTCCCTCAGGTACTCCTCATAAGACTTGTGCTCCAGACCCTTCACCAGTTTCGTTGCCCTTCTCTGGACACACTCCAGGGCCTCGATGTCTTTCATGTGGTGAGGGGCCCAAAACTGGACACAGTACTCGAGGTGCGGCCTCACCAGGGCTGAGTACAGGGGGACGATCACCTCCCTGCTCCTGCTGACTACACTATTCCTGATACAAGCCAGGATGCCGTTGGCCTTCTTGGCCACCTGGGCACACTGTCGGCTCATGTCCAGGCGAGCATCAATCAACACCCCCAGGTCCTTTTCCTCTACACAGCTTTCCAGCCACCCCGCCCCCAGCCTGTAGCGCTGCCTGGGGTTGTTGTGGCCAAAGTGCAGGACCCGGCACTTTGCCACATTGAACCTCATCCCATTGGCCTCTGCCCAGCGATCCAACCTGTCCAGGTCCCTCTGCAGAGCCATCCTACCCTCTGGCAGATCGACACTTCCCCCCAGCTTGATGTTGTCTGCAAACTTACTGAGGGCACACTCAATTCCCTCATCCAAATCATCAACAAAGCTGTTGAAGAGGATAGGCCCCAGCACCGACCCCTGGGGAACACCATTCACGACCGGTCACCAGTTGGATTTGACTCCATTCACCACCACTCTCTGTGTTCGGCCATCCAGCCAGTTTTGAACCCAGTGAAGAAAGTACCTGTCCAGGCCATGGGCCGCCAGCTTCTCCAGGAGAATGCTGTGGGAGATTGTGTCAAAGGCTTTGCTGAAGTCTAGGTAGACTACATGAACAGCCTTTCCCTCATCCACCAGGCGGGTCACCTGGTCATAGAAGGAGATGAGGTTGGTCATCTTGCCTTTGGTAAACTTGCCTTTCACAAACCCATGCTGGCTGGGCCTGATCCCCCAGTTGTCACGGACATGGCGTGTGATTGCCCTCAAGATGACTTGCCTCATGACCTTCCCTGGCACTGAGATCAGGCTGTAGTTCTCCGGATCCTTGAATCTTGGAGATTTTGGAAATAGTCCATGCTAAAATATATCTTTACAGTGAAGAGCTAATCATTATCCTTCAGTTCATCAGATCATTTACATTTTACTCCCCAGAGCTTTTCTTTCAGTTAGATGGTAAAGCTAACTACTTGAAATTTGTAAACATCCCCACCGGAAGTATCACTGCCTCGCCAAGATTAACTCATCAGTTTCTCAGGAGATACGGGAGAATTTATAGGTCTATGCATGCTTATTATACTTTCCAATTTTTATTCAGATCTTTTTCTCTCTTCACAAGATATCTTTAATCAGGAATCTGCATGGCAGAATAATTAAACCAAAGAGATAATTTTGGTAAAACTAAAAGGAGAGATGTTTATAATAACTTGCGGAAGCAGTCCAAGAGGTTTACAGGGAAGTTCTTCGTCACCAAAAGTACAAACTAATCTTAAACAGTATTCCCTGACAATACATATTATATAGGAAGTGGATTCGAAGTGGATTCAAAGTGGAAAACGGTTAGATAAAATATAGTAATTATTAGCAAAAAATAGTTGCTTTTATGTGCAGCAAGGAATGAATTTTGTTTGTTTCGATGCAAAGTTTCTCTCAGATAATCTGAGAGACATGTAAGTAATCTGTGGCCATATGGAAGTTAAAGGCATTGTGCAGCCAAAAAGAATCAGCGTCACAATAAGGCTATTATGACTCACATTAGGTTCAGAGTATCTCTCGTGTTGAATTTCTCATCGACACCCTTTCCTCTTATTTCTCTCAGCAGAGTGCTGACAGTGTTTTCTGGATGTCATTAACAAGCCAGGTCAGGACAACAGTTGTCAAATTTACGTTACCTGACAATCTTCATTCCTCACCTTCTTGAATGATTTTCCTCCTCTGACAACCACGTTTCTATATTTTCTATGAAAGGTTGTACTTGAGATATTTTAAAATGAAAACACTCAATATTTGACAATATTATTTGAAACCTCCTCAAGCCTTATGTTTACCCAAGATGTAAATCAAGGTGGTTTGGATTTTAAATCAATTTGGGGCTTTTAAGTGATGCTATTTTTTACAGTAATTTTTCATCATTCAGGTACCATCTTATCAAATTTGTCACTGTGGCAGAAATGTTTTCTTGGTGCATTTTCCGCCTCCTGTACCCTTTTAATATACTCATACCTGGCTACTGGCCATATGATTTTCCAGACAACTCATAATTTAACTCATATGAGGGAAGCAGAAGTAAATGCAGCTACTAGATTTGCTGTATGCTATTAAGAGCACTACAGTGATTGGAATCAGGTCAGGAACTAAAAAACTTTCAGTGTCCTATTGAAAACTAGCTACTAATCTGCTTTCTGCAAGAAGATACCTTATAACTAAAATGATCTTTCCAAATCACAGAATCACAGAAGATTAGAGGTTGAAAGGGACCTCAAAAGATCATCTAGTTCAAGCCCCCTGCCAAGGCAGGGCCACCTAGAGCACATCACTCAGGAACGTGTCCAGTCGAGTTTTGAATGTCTCCAGAGAAGGAGACTCCACAACCTCTCTGGGCAGCCTGTGCCAGGGCTCTGTCAACCTTGCGGTGAAAAAGTGATTCTGTGATTCTGCCACAAAGACTATATAAAGGGAATCAGCAAAGTTATTGGCATCTTTTTGTCTATTCTATACATACTTTGTGATGCTTGCAAATCTGACCAGCTTATGTAGGATGAGGTCCTCACACCTTTTCCCAGGATTCAGGTTATGCTCTGTCTCAAAATGGATCATGGCTTTGTGTTATGCTTGTTAGAATTAGCTGAGAACAATCATGAAAGGCTGGTTCAAATCTTCTTACCAAAGGTTAATTTTAAGTCAAAGGTTTTGCTCCCAATCTGGTTTCAGATTTCTGATAATCCTTCTGTGACAAAATTCTAAAATGTTGGGGTCTTTTTTTTATTCTCTAGTTAAAAATATATAACCCAGAAGTTTCATTTTTACCTAGAGTGCATCATTGTTACCATTTCAATAACAAAGTTTCCATTTAAGTCAAGCTTAATAATGTGTGCAGGGAAACAATTTAATTTTAAAAAGCAGTTGTTGTAAATGCTATTATGAAAAATAAATCCACTTGCAAGTTATCTTCCCCTTCACTAACATGAAGAGCTGCTTAAAATTCTTCTACTTGCCTTCCTTAATTCCAGGAATTTTTTCTTTGATGAAGCCAGGACTGATGAAACAGTCATCTTCATTCAGGTTTATTTATACATACTGTTGGTAGCCTGTAGTGGTTAGGAATTATTCCGGATGCCGTGGGAGACAGTGTCAAATGTCTTAGTGAAGTCANACCCAGGTCCTCCTTCTTGCCCTTTTTGTAGACTGAAGTGACATTTGCTTTCCTCCAGTCCTCAGACACCTCTCCCATTGCCCATGACTTGCCAAAGATGATGGAGAGCGGCCTAGCAATTACTTCCGCCAGCTCCCCGAGCACTTGCGGGTGCATTCCGTCAGGCCCCATGGACTTATGGATGTCCAGATTGCCTAACTGCTCCCTAACCCAGTCCTCATCAACCAAGGGAAACTCCTCCTTTACCCTGTCTTCATCTGGAGCTTCAGGGGTCTGGGGCTCCTGGGGAGAGTCTGCAGCAATGAGACAGAGGGAAAGAATGCATTCAGTAACTCCGCGTTCTCTGCATCTTCTGTCACTAGGGCACCCACCCCATTCAGCAGTGGGCCTACGTTGCCTCTAGTGTTAGTTTTATCTGCAATGTATTTGTAGAAGCCCTTCTTGTTATCCTTGACCTCATTGGCAAGGTTTAATTTCAAGGAAGCCTTAGCTTTCCTAGTTGTCTCCCTACATTCTCTGGCAACAGTCTTATATTGCTCCCAAGTGGCCAGCCCCTCCTTCGAAGATCTGTAGACTCTATTCTTCCACTGGAGTCTGCTCAGCAGTTCCTGTTTAGCCATTATTCTTAGGGAAGAAGGGGAATTGAATGTGGAGAAAGGAGGACAGAGGACTGAACTCTGCACAGAAATGTCTCCCAGACCATGCAGTTAAGTACTCTTTTCCCACTACAGAACATCTGAACTAATATATAGCCTCAACGTTTTTCTTTCCAACCCTCTTAAACTTAGTAGAATCAATGCTGGACATGTGCATGTGAATGGATATTTCAGACCTGCAAGTTATTTCTAAGGTTATGGATAACATAGCCAACAAAACCTTTCTGCACATTAATGTACTATAAATTACTTTCCAAGAAGCTTTAAGCTTCAAAACCATACCAAAGGTGAAAACATAGCACTGCAGACGTACATCTGCTCTTCGAGTGCTCTCTTTCAGAACTAGAATACGTTGCTTCAATACCTGTCCCATGACAGGAGCGATGGCAGGTCTGAACTTGCAGATCATAGCTTGCTACAGCACCCCAGAATGTCAAACATCATATCTGCAGCAATTTCAGCTTGTTTTACTTGGAATGCAATAAAGAAATGTATAGGCTTTGGCCCTGAAACTGCCCCCGTGAAGGAGCAGTAATTGCTTTCTCCCACTTAAAACAAATAGCTGGTGTTTTGCTGGGAATCTTTAATAGTTTTACAGGACAGATTTAGTAAGTACTAATTACTATCCTTTGTATAATCCTATCTGATTTCTTTAAGCTTCCACCTCAGAAAATAAAGATGCATTACAGCTTTGCTGCAGAATCTGAGCATTTATTCTGTGCTTTGTGAAAAGCAAATTCATTTTGTTGCTACATTACTGACTACCAACTAAATATTAACTGGAAATTCAGCTCTGTGAATACCCATGCATTCTCTAGAGTTAACAAAACCCATTCTTTAATAAACTACAAGCAACAACTTTTCAGTTGTTATTGTCTCTATCACATCTATTTACCTCTTCCTTTGAAAGATGTCATGTGCTATAAAAGAGAAAATAAGTTATACTACGAGATTTGCCAGCTAATCCACAGTAATGTTTTTTAATTCTTACATAAGCATTTTTCCACTTTTTATGTTCTATGATGTGAAGATCCATGTCTTTGGTCTTAATCAAAGTTAGTAATTGAGTTATTTTGGGTGTGGCTATGCTTTATCCACTACAGCATACAGT
Source organism: Psophia crepitans (assembly GCA_013399095.1). Taxonomy (NCBI): domain Eukaryota; kingdom Metazoa; phylum Chordata; class Aves; order Gruiformes; family Psophiidae; genus Psophia; species Psophia crepitans. The sequence continues at coordinate 145,973 of VWZZ01004377.1, forward strand.
TAATTGCGGAAAATTCATTACCCTATCAGCAGTCCAGGAAAAAAAAAAAATATGTTGTCCCCACCTATTGCAAGAAAGAAAAGCAATTATTGCTTTCCTAAGGACACTGGAAAAAAAAAGGAGCAAAAAAAAATCATCTCCTACAGACTCAAAAATCTTACTGAGAATGAAGCTTAGTAGAAAAACCAATGGGCTGTTACTATTTGTATTGCAGTGACATCCGTGTGCATCTATGTATTTTTAAGATTCCTTTCTGCTAAGCACTGTATGCACACATGGGGAAAGGAGAAATAGAAACAAAGTACTGTACAACATGGTGGTGAGTGATACGACAGCATCATTAGCACACACCAAAGTGAGGAGAAAAGGTCCCTCAGTATAAGTCTCTTTAGCAGATTTACTGTTTTAGGCATTGATGTCTCCGCCACCCAGAGGGGCTCACCTCATTTCCTGCAGGAGTTTCTCTCACTGTTAATGACAACAATGAAGACAGTCACCTCAAAGGAATATTTTCAGGCTATGTAGCCCAAATAATGAAGCAGAAAAGTAAGAGTGAGAGTTGAAAACAAATAAACAAGCTAACAAATCTCTTACAAATAAAAGCTTGATCTTTTAAGTTTTGCTGCAGTTAAGGGCCTGTGAGTGGTAAAACACAAGGATATTGATTGCTGCACTTCTAGTGCTCTGAATCGTAATCAAACCCAGACACATGTTTAAGTACAAAATTACATCAACAATTTTAGTGAAAATTCCCTTAATGGTTACTTTTATACTACAGTATTCCAGTGCCAAACAGTTCTAATTTAAAGCACTTATCAAATCCCCAGCATTGCTGTCAGTATAGGAATGCACAATTAAAGTCACTGGAACAACATTACTTCTATCCCCACATCAGTGCCACTTTGTGCACTCAGAACATCTGGCTTTTATGATACATAATTAGAAAGGGACACAGAAACCTGTAATACACTTTAAAAGGAAAGTTAGTCACAGCATTAGCTATGGAAGGACTCCATACTTTATTCCTTCAAAGAGCTAGTCAAATATTAATAAATTCTCAGGATCCTGAGAGACAGTCAGGTAATCTAGTCGCTTTGCACAGAAAGCTTGCTGGAGAGTGGTGTGGACTATGCTGTAATATTCGATATCTTTTCCTTGGACCTTACCCTCAGAAAAGAAAACATTATAGCAGGATCCCTAAAGGCTGTCCTTTGACTTCGAAAAACATACACAATAGAGATGTGCACGTCTTATTGAGCTATAATGTTTTACTGGATTAAATACAGAAGAAGGAATAAGAAGGCAGATGTATGACTATTATATTTATGTTAATACTAAACACTACTGTTTCCTAAAACGTTTTTCCCATTGAGAAATCAGGAATAACAGTTTGTCACAGCTCTCACTTTCATAGGTTTTGAACCTCAAACAATGATCGTCAGATGATATGAAAACCTCAGATAAAATAGTACAAAAAATTTAGATTACCTAGGTCATGCAATTAGTAGATAAAATTCAGACTAGTGTTCAGAAGACAGCATATTTGTATCATATGCTGAGTCCTTTCTGAGGACTTTCAGTGGCAGGATACTGGCTGTATCTTTCTACCCTTAAGTAGAATCCCTGAAAGTTCGCTCATTCTATATACACCTAAAGATACTGACCTGGGAGTACCATATGCTAATTGTGGTTATATTTATCACTCTCTTTTCTAAAGAATGCACCAGAGCTCATTGTTTCTGAGTATATACAACGAACTTCACTTAACACTGATGTTGATCACTTGCCAGCTGCAGGGCTGATTGACAACAGGAAGTCAAAACCAGGTCTCTTCTGCAGGGGCACACTTGCACAGCAGATTGCAAATTCTCTGGGTCCTAATTCACTACAAAATTAGTTGTTCTTAAATATTGGGAGCATCTTGGATGTGCATCAACCTTTCCACTTTTAGCTGTGTAAAAGATAAGCATCTACATCTGCTCCAAGGTAGTGGTGTGGTGTGAGGTGTCCTCTACATATCATGGCAGGAGATTCATCACTCTTAAAGGTTGTTGGGATGGAGACAACTCTGAAGTTGCGTACCACCTTGTCCCACCTGGTGAATAACCCTGGAAAAATGGTGTCTGAAAACCACCCACCTTACCTTGCAATGTTTATGACTGGTGACACAAATCTGCACCTTTCGTACAGAACTGCCAAAATTTGAAAACATGATGGGTGAAATTCTGCCACAGATTGGCAACCCTAGATCCTAAACCAGAAAATTATGAGGAGAATGAACTGGAATTAAGAGGTTTGTGGTGCCCTCTGCTAGTTATTGCATCCTTTTCTTCAGAATCTGTGTTAAAACTCTCCAAAAATATCTCACAGAAGAAATGATCCCTCTCTCTATGTGAACATTCTTGTCTCTGGGAGTTAAAGATACTACTGGTCTTAGTTGAGGAAGAAAGGCAGCTAATCTAAGGAAGCTCAGAGAGAATTCCAAATCTAGCCTTGTTTGAGAAATTTAGAAAACACCACCAATCAGAATCCAGCTAATATGGGGATAATACTTGTTCAACTTGCTGTAGAGTAAGAACAAGATTTATACTATAAAGCAAGAAAGTTCTTATTAATTACCTTCAATTTGGGGTGGGAGGAGGGTGTGGAAAGCAACTGTGCTCTACTGTTGCTTCACAGATCCATTTATGATCCACTTACTTGGATTTTAAGCTACATTTTCTTCATCTGGGAAATCAAGTGTTCATAAACACTGTAGAACATATTCCAGAAAAGACAGGAGATCTTTATACACAGTCACAGGAAAAAACACCATCTGAACAAGCATTTACAGTTCTTTGTAAATGTGTCACTCTAAATAGCAGTCACAATTTTCTTCATGTGGTTTATCTTTAAGTTAATTAAAAAGTGCTAACACGGGAAAATAAGCTATTTTGGCCAGAAAATATTTCTTGTCATTTTTCTTTAATTTTTTTTCCCTGTTCTGAATGAAACTGAAAGCTAAACCTCAGTATTTTAATAACAGCACAAAAAAGCCCTAATTTTATAAACTGAATTCTCTTCCGAAAGGTTGTTATAAAGCAATATTTCTATTGCTGTATAATCTGTACCGGGGATTTTTGTCTTTGAGAATGGGATGCAAGTTTTTCCATAGTGCTGCTACACACACACCTGAGGAACCACTCATATGTGGGGAAAAATATTTTTAGTCAAGAGGTCCCCTAGAGACAATGTAAGATCTTAATATTCAAAACGCTAAAGTCATCTGCTCTGTTTTTAGACAGATGGGAGATAATTCTGTGTAATGTAATATTGAGGTAATATTTGAATTTCAACATTAGTTCAGGCTCAGCAACAGTAATGCCATTCCCTCAGGTTCAAGTGAGCGAAAAGTAAGGCTCACAGTCAGGTGTCTGACTGGCAAAACACCACGTAAACAAACTCAACAAGGCTCCTCACTCATCGTCTGCCTGAGCATGTCGTTCACAAGCAGCCCGTTCTGTGCTGAAGAGCAAAACGTGGGAGCAGTCATTCAGCATGAGAATGGCAGCAGTTGCAGGTGCATTGCACATGTGAAGTCAATGAGCAATGTTAGAAATGAAGCCCAAAAGATTAGGTGTGTGACAGTACTGTCAGTGTCGAGTGTAGCTTATTAGGTTGACTGAAAGACAGACTGTATTTTTTTTTCCCTATATGGAGATAAAGAGATCTGTATTTTCTTGCCAATAAAAAATATGTCTTCTTGTCAATTAATTGAAAAATTACATAGTTCACATTCACTAAACTTTTTATTCCTGTGCCAGAAAAATATCTGGAGAAGCTCTCTAAGAATAAAAAAGAATCTGCATGAGTGAGATTTGCAGGATCACCTTTCTGCTCCACCAAAAAGGTAAAAGACTCCAATATCTTCATTATTCCTGTCAATTTGTATTTTCCCTCCATACTAAAATAGTGATGAAGTCACTAACTCTCTCATAAAAAGATATGAACCAACTGGACATTCATTTAAGCAGAGTACTGTCAAGCCAATTGAAGAACTATAATTGGCATTAGACACTTACATCTAAGGGTTGAGGGTAGGAACCTCACTGCCTTCTGCTTATTAAGTTGGTTGTGACTTTTACTCTGCTTCTTAATTTCTTTCCATTTTGCATAAAATTATAATTAAAAATGCACAGCAATCACTTAATACAAATTATTTTTTAAAAGGTTATCTGACAGTTATTTGATCTAAATGTTATTTACCGTGCTACCAGATCAATTATTTGTGACTTTGCTTTCCATTCACTTTAAAGTAACATTCTGTGTTTAACTAAATTGCCTAGGAGACACTCTAACTTGAGCTTATATTACTTCCAGAGAATTTTATAAGATTACTTACAAGACAGCACACTAATGAAAATATTTCTTTTCTAGTCACAATTGCTCTACTTAAAATATGAATCTCGTTTATTTTTCTATATTTCCTGTTGATAGACTTTTCCTTTTATTTAATTTCTCATTTCTGTACTCTTCTCAATCTTATTTGCCTTCTCAGACTTCTCAGTGCTTGCACATTATCAATGCATTCCCTATTTCTCTTTGTTCCCTCAGTGAGTAGGATGGGGATGCGCAAGAGGCTGGGAGGGGACACAGCTGACTGGTAGCTGATAATTTTGTCAATGATAGAAACTGAATTAAGAGATTATAACCTTAAAAACAGGTGCATAACCTACCTTAAAACCAAGGAAACCATTTATAAAGAGAAAATTTAGTAATTTAAAAATTTAAATTAAAATATTAAATTACTACAAATATATCCAGTTTGGGTTTGATATCTGGGATGTAGTTTAAGCTATGTATCTTGAATAGAGTCATGATTGCATAATTTCATTATTTATTAAGGAACTTATCTTGGTATAACCTACAGTTCATTTACAGTTGGTGAATTTTTACTCAGATTTATCTTGTTTATTGTTTTGCTTCTTCACGTTTTCTCATGGCATTGATTTCAAGAGGTTTTGTCCGTCTTCAGACTGTGTTGGTTCATGGCCATTTTAGTTATCACGGACCTATAATCACTTAACTTTAATTTGTTTTCCCTTGTCATTGAAGAATTAATTTATTATCTAGCTCCACGTTTTTAAAATGGTATCAATTCACACATGAGCTAAATGCCATGATTGCACATAGATTCATTGGGTATTTGTGCATTCATTGATGCTTGGTTTTAGTGGGGAGAAGATGGAGGAATTCTGTACATGTAATGCAAATGAAGGCACTTAATTGAACAATCATTTGGTGTTATGTGCATATAAATACAGATAAATGGGATTCATTAAATACCCATAGCAGCTTATTCATTGCTTAATGTATTTTTAGTTCACTACAGGTTCAGCTGGGCTAGAGGAACACCTGTTAAAGGTATAAATTTATGTTCAGCTTCATCATCTCCACTAATTTTAGATAACTAAAAAATGATGACGCCATAGTAGGCTAGTTGTCTAAGCCCCTTTTGTAAATTCTGGAGAGAATTAGGGAATATGAAAGAATAATTCATTCCACTCAAAAGTAAAATAATTGCGGGTGATATGAATTCCCCTGGAACAGCTTCTTTCTCCTGACTAACATAGGCTAGATGCCAGGAGGCTGAAGTCAGTGAAAATAAATACTATCCCAAGTTACCTATTCTGTTTCAGAACATACAAATTCGGTCTTTGATGGCTCAACACAGTATTGCAAGAAGTGAAGTGTCAGATTAAGTCTTCAAGTTAAGAAGAAATTTAATTGAAATTTAAAATTTATATAAATTAGGTTGTACCTGTGACCTGGGGATGGCCCTAATCATGATCCTAATCGTGACTGCAGTCATGAATACAATATTACATTCCTACTCCCTTCCTCTACCCAGGAAGCACCCAGCCAGATGTGGGGTGGAGTTCTCCATTGGCTCAAGTGGGAGTATTCATATGCTTAAAGATAAGCACTTGCTTGAGTGCTTTGCTGGATCAAGGCCAAAGTATTCTCCAGTTTTCCTGGTAGCTTATCTTTACCCCAGATTTGCTGAATGGACGTTTAGGTTTGGGAAGCAAAAAGTTACATTTCATTCCTCTGCACCAAATACAATTTTTGCCTCTTCTGAGACCAGCTCGCTTGAAGTAGCCATGTATCCTTCTTACTGTCCTTCATTTTTGTCCTTCATTGACGATAGTATTAAAAGACATTTTCTTTTTCTTAAGAAATAAAGGGATGTAGTAATAAAATCTGTTAATGACCTGACATAACAGCCATTGAAATCAGTGAGACTTTCTCCATTGACTTCAACAGGTTTTGAATCAGGTTCTAAAATGTTGAATGCAGGGAATAGCAATTAAAGTGTTCCATGATCAATAGTCAAAAGATCAGAATGTCTATAATGCATTAATTCTACTGGGAAAAAATGGCATGTTTTCTTGTCTAAAATGAATTATTCTTAACCTCTGTGATATAAAAAACTCCAATAATCAGCATGTACATATACAGATATACAAAACACACAAATGCATGTAATTAAAAATTAAATTATGATTCAACCGATGTAATGAGATGTAAGTATTAATAACCTCATTAAAAAGTCTGATGAATACAAAAGCTCTCCCATTATAATTACTTGCAGAAAGAAAAGAAGTATTGTTAATCTGCTGAGCAGCTGATGACACAGAAAATTATAAATAATAGAAACATTGCACAAATTAATTCTAGATTAGAAGGACAGAAGAGTTTGTATTTAATAATGGGAAGCCCATTTTTAGTAGAGAATAGGCATGATGTTCTGTTGGAGACTGTTTTAATTACTAGACTCCTTTTCTCTCCCAAGATCCTTGATTTTTTTTTTTTTTAAGAAATAATCTCTCTCTAATAACAGTTTTGAAGCTGTGAAAGACCAATAAGAAACTTTTCAAAATGTAGAGTAACATAGAAAACAATTGCTTGGACAATTTTAGGCAACAGAGTTTGTGGCATTCATATTGGTTTCTTATGTATAATTGGTGAACATTATAATGGTTAAGCTAATTCTGAAGGCAGATTAGGGTTTTTTATTAGTCCGAGCTACTTAAATGCAGAGGCATAGCTGCTGGAATAGAAACCTCTAAAGGCTAGGCTACCGTTATTTATCATATTCAGCAAAGAAAATTTATCATTGGTGTGTCATGCACTGCCAGCATACTCTGCATTTGGCACTTTCAGTAAGTGACATTAATATTTGTATCCCCAAAATCACCTTCCCATGTCTTTTACTAATGCAGTAAATCTAGCACATATTAAACATATTTTGCGTGTAAACTCCAGGCAATGGTATAACATACAAGTTTATCTTTGCCTTCAATTAGCATCATTATTTCTGTTTAGTTATCAGTTCCTTGAAGAGTCAAGCAGAGACAATTGCTTATATTACTCATGGCAAGAAATGCTAAGACAGCCCATAGGAGAACCATTTTTTACTTATTGGCTTTTTGTACAAGCTGTATTGGCAAAGTCATTTCACAAGTTTAATGGATGGCTCCAGCTTGTAAAATGTATTGGTCAAGGTAGGTCATATAGTGTAGTATTTACAGAAATGGAACCAGACAGGTTCAGTGACTAGAGTAGTTAAATACTAATGGCGAAAAGGCTGAGTGTTTATCTTTGCTTTTTATGCCCTCAATAAATATTTTTGTGCCATATGAAATTTAATGCTATAATGCAGTCAAAAGTTCAGGTTTTAATTACTACAATCCCTTCTGGTCAAAAGTTACATTATGTTGTAATTTGTAATTAATAAAACTCATCATCACAAGCTTAATGTACCTGATGAGGATTGAAGTTGTGCCATCATGAAGGGTAGAAACATTTGTGTCCAAAAACAGGGCATGTGAAGAGTCTGTAGCAGTAAAGAAGTTAGGAAAAAAAGCAGTTCATTTTAAAATAAAAAAACGTTCATAGTGGAAGCCTTCAGCTACCAACTACCTATTAGAATTGATGCCAGCAGTCTGCTGTTATCTCAAGGATGATTTGCATTTTCTAGTGTAGACATGTGCTTGTGAATGCAAATTTGCTATCATGGAAACAAAATATTGAAATTCACATATTGTCATGTAAAGCTAAGAGGTTAACAATGAAAGGTACTTTGGGGTCTAACTGACAGCACCTTTTATTTGTGCTTGGATTAACTCTTTACGCTTTCCATTTTGAATTAGGATTTCTCTCTTCACCATTGGTGAGGGGCATTGAGTACCCACTAATCCTGAACACCTTGCTATCTCACCTGAGGGGTTTAGCTTTAGTCTGCCATTGATTTAAAGTCCACTGATGTCTTTGGTTATTTCTATATAGGCAGGTGCAGAGAGATATAAGTATATTCTTATCCACACATTGATCTGCCAGAAATAAGCCAGCTCAGTCACACATTCTCGCTGTACCATGCTGAAGCTACTGAAGTTTTTTTGAGAGGTATCAGTCTATTATTTGGGTCACAGGTTTGCATTAGTGCATCTATATGTATTTCCAACTGATCTCAAATTTTCTGCAGTAAATTCATAGTGCAACAGTGCCTTGTGTTTGTTCTCTCTTACTCACGTAAAGAAACCCTCTATATCGGTGCACTTCATAGCCCTGCTCCAGCCTGTCACACTGCCTTCTGGCCCAGGTTCTCAGAGGGACAGAGCTGCCGTGGAGGAGAAGTGCAGCCAGTGCCCCCACGTAGATGTGCCCAGTGACATCTGGGAGTCTCACACGGTGATGAACTGGGAGTAGGATATCAGAACTAGCTGCTGCCAATGAGCAAAATGCCTGAGGAATATTCCCTTGAGGTAAGGGTCTTCCCCTTGCCATTCCTGGCCAGTGTAAATACACTTAGCAAAGCAAGACATTTTCAGGCAACTTGTAAGAAAATACGAACATACAAAACATCATTTCTTCAGCACTTAGGAGAATACACTTTGTGCTCCAAGGAGAAAAGCACACCAAACACTTCAGGTAATGTTCATTACACTATAGAGTAAGTTATCACATTGACAATTAACGAAATAAAGCTCTAGATTTTATGGAAAAGAAAGCTGTGCTTGTGATTAAAAAAAAGAATGAACAGAATAATCTCACATTAAGATGCTCTTCCAATGCGGAAGTTGCTTCACAACAAAGTGAAAAGACTCTGCCAACAAGGCTTTCAAAGTTAAATAAATCTACTTGGGTTTGCTGTTCTAATTTAGCAGGTCAGTATTTCAAAGAAACCCCAGAGATAAACAAGCTGGCAGGAAAATGAGAGTAGCTGTAGAGAAGAGAGCGAGAAAGGCATTTGGGCCTGAATTACTCTTGGCTTTTACAGGTTGTGAGTAATGTTAATAAAAATTACAGCTGCAACAATGATGACTCTCTGTTATAATGCATACTGTCAGGAGCAGCCTCTTCAGTGACCTCTGGTAATACGATTCTGCTGCTGGATGCTTGAGAACTTGCTGAAGAAGCAAGTCAGAGCTGCAGAAATGGCAAGCCATTCCTCATTCCCCAAACAGAAATCTGGCACTGAACTGGAGATCCAAAAACTACAACATACATTGTGCAAAAATAAATAAAATAAGAAAACCTTTTCTGTTTCCTACACGAGAGGAACGCTCCCATTCTATGGGATGTAAGGGTCATGATAGCACATAACCACAGAGTCTTTGTTTAACGGATCGATGACTATTCTTTTGACTGTGTAAAAATATCTTTTGTCCACAGAGAAACTGCTGAATGAACAAAGCGATTGAGAAAAGCATTGCCTTTTACATGCTTGAAGCAAACACAGTAATTTATTGCTCATATCTTTTGTTATACCTTCTTCAGTAATAGTACTCTATATTTCATTTTCAGCCCACCTATAAAAGTACAAATGCAGCAATTATCTACAAGTATTTGCCAGAGAAACATAACATATAATTACAACAGCAAAAAGCAACGAAATTTGCAGTTCTGCTGGAGTTTGGTTTAATAATTCTGATACTACTTTAAAAAGAAAAAAAGACAGATGCTTACCTTAGCCACTAATCCTGGAGAAAATGTTTTTTATCAGAGTAATACACAGTAAAAAGTAACTAATCATTAACACTCACCAGTCTAGTTGCTAGAATCTGTAACTACCAATTTCCTGGGGTTTCTGCCTAGTAGAAACTGTATTCATCATTTCATTTGTTCCTGAAGTACACCAAAGTAGTCGAAGAAGCTGTGTTTATGTGTAATAGAGTCAACTCCCTGCTATGAACAGGCTGTTTCCTTACTATTACAGTAAATAAAAAATCCAAGCATTGTTTAAAAAATTATTGTAATCTTGAGATTTTTGTATGGCTTCTTTTCCTTCTCCTTTACTCCTTACAAAAACCTTGAGAAAAGTATTTTTAGTTCTAAATTGTCCTGGTTTCAGCTGAGATAGAGTTAACTTTCTTCCTGGCAGCTGGTATAATGCTGTGTTTTGGATTTACTATGAGAATACTGTTGATAACACACTGATGTTTCTGTTTGTTGCTGGGTGGTCGTAGTGTCTACACTAAGTCAAGGACTTTTCAGCTTCCCAGGCCCTGCCAGGTGCACAAGAAGGTGGGAGAGCACAGTCAGGACAGCTGACCCAGGCTGGCCAGAGGGATATTCCCTAGCGTATAACAGTGTTCCCAGGTGGTCAAGAAGGCCAACGGCATCCTGGC
>VWZZ01004377.1:156949-209036 GCA_013399095.1 Psophia crepitans
ATCATGCTCCATATCTAACTGGGTAAGTGAGCCGGAAGGCAGATTGGCTGCTTGGAAGACAGACTGGGCACTGGGTGGTTTTATTTTCCTTCTGCACGTGGTGAGCAATTGCATTAGTGCATCACTTTTATTATTGTTATTATTTATTGTTGTTATCTACCTTCGTAATCCTATCAAACTGTTTTTATCTCAACCCATTGGTTTTTTTTCCCATTCTCCTCCCTATCCCTTTCAGAGAGGGGAGGGTTGAGCAAGCAGCTGTGTGGTGCTTAGTTACTGACTGGGGTAAACCACAACATAAATGAATGTGGGAAGTAAGACACATGGATAACAAGTGCCATAGTTTAATCATCAATTGTATCTCATCCAATTTTTCACATAAAGCTTGTCTCTCTTTTTTGCACTTAAAATATTCACCAAAATTTTGCACTTAGAACTAAAGAAGACACTCAGACGTAACTGAAATGTTAGGTTTTTCTGATACTCTTGTTAAATTTCAATTATTTTAAAATTTACTTAATATTTAAAAGCATTTTAAAAATAAATAAAGTTGTTTAAAAATCACTTTAGATTAAAAAAAATATTCTTAAAAGTTTCTATTAATTTTTTTAATCAGGAACCTTTCTTACATACAATGTGAAACAATAAAGTTACAAAACCCACCATTTAGTGACATTTGTCACATCTGTAATTTCCTGAACTAACCAAAGTGTGCCCACCACGTCATGTTATCACAGCCTTTTCCAAATTTTGTCTCTTGCCTTGTTGATAAACCCTATAACATTATTTTGGTACGAGGATCTATACGGAAATTGAGAATGTTCAAAAAAAAAATTGACTTGTCTGACAGAGAAAACTTTAAGATCATGGAGCCTTCCTAAAGAGTCCTTGGCCATTTAACACAATCAATTTTTTCAGATGTCTACTCCAAACTCTGTTATTCTGACTTTGAAATGCTACAGTTCTTTGCCTATCTCCTAGTGATAAATATTCTGACCACTGCAGATGGGAACGAGACCATATAATTTATTGCTAAGCATGAAGTTCCACATGCATAAAGACAAATGCGAGTGAAAAAACACATTTCTCAGGCATAGTACCTAAAAACCTTTCAAAGACTTTTATTTGCCTGAAGAGCAAGAGCTTCCAGCTTTCTCCTGGAAATTTGTGTCTTTATTACCATTAGTATTATGAGTCACACCTATTACTTCAGAGTCTAAGGGCTCACACACACAAAAAAATATTCACTCATTCAAATACAGAAGGCACTGTTAGAGCCCCAAATGATGTATGTTGTCTCTAATCTAAATGAACAAGACAGTTGCCAGCAATAATAACAGAACATAATGATAACGGTCACATCACAACACTTCAGAGTTTGAAGTCTGTAATCCTTGGAAAGATAATCCCCATGAATTCTGGGAAAAACTGAACAGAACGAAATTTGAAGGGAAACAGTGTGAAGTTAATAAAGCAGAGATGAAAGGTAACTGGGGAAAAAGAAAAGCTGAGGTGAGAATTGAGAAAAGTGGATAGAGAAATCAATTCAGAATTGCAGAAGTTTTTAAATTGCAAGCATAATTTTATACACGTATTTCTTATAAGCCTATTATTATAGGTTTCCAAGTCCAATCCCTCCCATTCTTTCAGTGTGTTAGAGCTAATAGACTAAGAAAGCATGCAGAAAACAGGAAGATTGTTTCAGATATTCCATTGCTTTCTTTTGACGACTTCCATTCAGGCAAGCAGCAGCAACAAGAGATCGTATGCTGAAATTATTCAGAAGGGGAGCATATTAGATTAATTTTTTATACTATTTTTGATAAAAAAGAGTACGGACTACTAGATTATTTCCCTAGGCTGATCCTGGCTAATATTACTACGATCTCACAAATTTGCACTTATTAAACCTAGGTAGATATACACACAAAATGGAATGGGGCTATACATTTGTATATAATACATAGATATTACACATAATTATGTACGCACTTGCAGTTTTTGTGGATTTGAAAGATCAGTTCAGACTGATATTGAGAACTCCCTAACATTTCCCTGAAATGAGAGCTAGAGCTCCCATACTTGCAACGCAGAGCCAGAGTAACTCATCTTTCTGTGGCATGAATAACTACAGGCAGTTGGTCACACATCTTTTAATCTCCACTTAGACTCATCCACCACTTTTGAGCCCATGTGAGAGGACTCATAGCTAGAACGTTTGACTGCTGTTAGGGAAGGCAAGGTTTCAGGCTTTGCAGAGTCTCAGTGAAGGCAATAACTCCTACTTCCAAGTCTGAGCCTTTATTCCCTCACTTCAGCTCTGTTACCTGGCACATGCCCAAGCTGAGATTCTCCATGACACGGTCACACAACCAAAGAACAAGGCAGTAAGAGGCCTAGAAAACTGCACACTGTCCATGTGTGTGCACACGTGCAATCATACACACACATACAACAAACATTTAAACAGATAATGGGAAGACAGTGCACTTGTTCCCACGTGAGAAGTGCACAATTGACTCAGCTTTTTTCAAACACTTTAGTGAATTAAAAAATGTCACATTATTTTTCAGATGAGTCATGAGCATGGGAAACATTTTTCCAGAGTTAAAATTCTATTAAGTAGCTGAGGAATAAGTCCCTTGATTTCCCATGCAGTTTGACTGGGATTTAAACCACCATCTATATTTGAGTACCTTGCCTTACACTGCCTTTGCAGTCAATGGAGAGAGGTTGGCATTTTTAGGGTACAATTTATCTCATCTTAAAATAGATGTCTAAAGCAGGTCAGACGAATTGTGCCCTTGTGATGCCTTTTACTCCCCACTGACTATAAAAAGGATGACTAGCTCAGATGTACACGTCTACGCTGTAGACATTTAAAGGCAGGTGATATATTCCACTCTATATGATTTATGATTAACTGACTTGGATGGTCAAGGAGGGATGAGTTCCCACTGATTTTTTTCCCCAGCTCCAAAGCTGTATCATTTATAGGGTTTCTCTGCAAAGTGGATACCTCTATGTCTTCTGAGGGATTGAACTCATGCTGTAGCCTTAAGTGCTGTGGCTCTTAAACAGACATTCAACCTTTACTTATTCAGAGAATCGGTGGAAATGTGGAAACCATCCCACCCTTTTGAAACCTTCCTTGGCAGATTTGACTGAACAAACTCATAGATTCAAAAGTTATTAAGAGAAGACCAATAGAAACACAGACAGCTGGCACAGCTGTGTAAGTGTCTGAGGGAAACCATGATAAAAATTCGAAATAAAATTGGGAAAATGGATTCTCACCTTCCATTTAGCCATAAGTAATTAATTTAAATGAGATATAACAGCATAAATTCCTACTCCTTTTACACAAGTATTGGAGTCTTTTATTTGTGATAAAAAATATCTCTTACTGATCCCACTGAAACCAAGCTAGTATTAAATATGAATAACAGTTTCATTATTCAGCAACATGCATCTCACTGTAGATTTTTGCCTGATAAACTGTAAGATATCTGTTCTTGAGGGACTGTGCTTTATTTCGAAGTATATAATCTATGCGACTATCCTGCTTGAATGACAGAAAGAGTAGTGTTATTTGCACAGAGAGAATAATAAAACCACTGTAGTTTAAGCAAATATGTTCTTATGTAGGGAACTGTCTTCTTAAGGAATGGTCATTCTGCATTTTAATATTTTACACTTTCCAAATTTGTACTGCAAGACTGAACATTGATTTGTAACATTTCAGGCTCTGGGTACATTGCTCAAGGATGAATGCTATTTGAAAATAACTGTTAGGTCAAGTGTCTATTATTTCACTTGCTTCTTTTTTCTAGCTGCTGAGAGAAGCAGTAATATTTTTTTCTAATAATATTACCATAAAGGAGAAAAACCTGGATTTCTTAAAAGCGTTAGACCCAAGAACCATTGAATACATTGAAAAATCTCACAGTGGATTAAATTTGCTTTGGTTTGGGCCCTTGTAGAAACCATTCTCACTTTAAGGATGAGACAAAAATAAATTATTTGTGTTTCCTCATGCACTTTAAAGGTATTTTCCACTTAAATTTTTATGCTGCAATTCCATTGTTCTATGGGAACCTTAATATAATATCCAATTTCTTTGTGATAGTCTAGTCCTTTCTAATGTAAATTCTTGAAAAGAAATTGAAAAAAAATCTATTTTTTTCAGGAGTTATACTTTCTCATTTCAAATACCAGAAGTTATCTGTACTGTGATACTCTGACTATAGAGTTGGAAGAGGCAAAATTTGTTGTAAAATTCCTGTAAGGCAATAATTCGGGGGTTTTTTTTGCGATTTGTTTAGCCTCACACAACATGGAATCACCATATGGGCACTTTTCCTTACAGGAACAGTTAAATGTTTTATGGTATTGAATAAGGGATTAGAGATGCCTATATTGTCTCCAAATCTATCCTCTGACTTTCATAGGCCTTGTTATCCTATGATCCTCTCATAAAATAAGCAGTCCAAGTAGGCAAGATACCTAGGAGTATAACTGGGAGCACAAGAGATTACGTGGACAGGTCAGTCACATTTACATCGGTGTGTGATACACAAAGGTTTTTCTCTCTTAACAGTCTCAGATTAATTTCCTATCTGAGGCTTGGACTATTTGCTATGCATTTGCTAAAATGCTGCTAGTATAAATTAAATGTCACAAAGAACACCCTGTATCGTATTAAGACAATAAACTCTTACTTCATATTCAGGTCCATGGTGCTGTACATGACATAGTTTGTTTTGTACTCAATTTGAAAGGTTTCAACGGGCTTTCTTGTTTTAGAATTATGTTCTGTAAATATGAAACTGAATTCATAATTAGGAAATTTATCAAAAAGAAAGGAAAAAAGAGGATCTGACACTTGATGGTTAAATATACTCCTCTCAGGACTGGAAGAGGGGTTCAGAAGACAATTGTTGATTGTTAATTTAAAAATGACCTGAAGAGATAACATAAAAAATACTGATTAACTACACATTTTTTACTTTAAAAAAGTTGTATTTGTTCTATTCAGAAACTTCACATAATTGAACATGAATTTAATTTTAATTGGGTCCCTAGTGAACACCTCTATGCCATTTTGTCTTTTAAAACTTTGGCTAGTTTCAAACAAAAAACTTGTACTGGCGAATCAGCCAGAGGCATGTTGCCTTTGATGGACAGCTATGCCTGTAACGCTCTTTTAACAAGATGAGGATGATTTGGTTGGTATGGATCATCTTGCTGAGTGTAGGTGACAGCCTCAGGTAGAAGTAGTCCTAACGAGTGCTTGAAGCCCCGTGCTTTTAAGTAACTCCAGTGGTACAGCTAATCCAGCACTTCCCTACCTCAGGTTATCACATATCAACTGCTCTGAAGTATCTGTCCAGTAACAAAGGATAGGCAAGTAACTCAGTCATCTATTAAAGTGTAAGTGGAGTTATTCTGTGTATGTGCCTCCAGAAAGAGTTTTTTCAGAGCAGTTAACTTAGATGATGGTAAGAGTTTCCTGTGTATACATATCAGCAGTGTCCACAACACTGCTTCCAAAGAAGCTCCTTTGTAGGAATTTTACAAAGTAAAAATTGTGGAGCTGGAGATCTGGTTTACAGTCATGAGTGGAAGAGTCTGAGACAGGGAGGTGAATTGTAAGAGCTTCCGGGCTAAAATTGGAACACAGTCCTATGCAACCAGGAAAAGATTTCTGTTTCAGTGAACAGCCAGGGTTCTTCCTTGGAGCTTTCTACAGTGACAAGAAATCAGCTATTCCCTCAGTAGAACTGTTCTGCTGGTTCTATGTCCACGCTAGGATATTGTCTGCATAATGTATGGTATTCCTGTATGCTCTTGGGTTTTCCAAAAGACCACTTAAGTTTCTACAAGAATATGTCTTCATTGGTTTTCTTGATATAATACTAATTCCTACAAATAAGTAAAGCTAGGGAAAAAAATGAGAGAGGAGTGCTGTTTGACAAGAGATCCAGACCAATAATCAACAGGAAACTTGTACTGATTCCACACAAGTTTATCAACACAAGTAATGACTTCCCCAGTAACTGAAGTCCATGACAGAGGAGGAAATCAATGCCAGGTCTTCAGAATTACAGAGCAGCTTCCAAATCACGTGATTATTTTCCTGTCCCAATGCACCCTTATGCACTATTAACATAGAATAAAGCCAAGGGCTGAAACAGTGGCATAGCTGTTCAGTGTCCACAGGCCAGAGCTCTAGTTGAGCTGTGTGAGCAGGAAGTAGGTTGAGTGGATAAGGGATCCGTTTATATTAATTACTGTAAAGTCCCAGATAAATATTTTACCTCAGTATGTTTGGTTGATTGATACCATAGAGGAGAGTAGCAATCTAAAGCAGCTCTCTGGAAACTAGAAAGACACCATGAATGCTGAAATGAGCTGGAAACAATAGTGAGCAGAGGAACAGTGTGACCATGTGGTGCTTCAGCACCTATAAAGCAAGCAGTCTCATTCAATCAAAACTGGTAATTATGAACAAAAAACAACCAAGGCAGGCCTTTTTTCTGGGTGTTCTTGGGGAATATCATTGCTGCAACAACCCTTCTAAAGTTTCTGCAGTCCCTGGATGCACACTGATGTTTTTAGTTGTTGCTGGGTGGTTGTAGTATCTACCCTAAGTCAAGGATTTTCAGCCTTTCACACCCTGCCAGCTGCGCAAGAAGCTGGGAGGGCACAGCCAGGACAGCTGACCCAGGCTGGGCAGAGGCATATTCCCTAACATGTAACATTCGTATACGTGTAACGCTCCATATCTAACTGGGGAAGTGAGCCTGGAGGCAGATTTGCTACTCGGAAACAGACTGGCATTGAGTTGGGGTTATTTTGCTTTGCATGTGTTGAATGATTGCATTAGTGTATCACCTGTTGTGATGATGATTGTCGTTGTTGTTCTCTTCCTTTGTTATCCTATTAAACTGTCTTTATCTCAACGCACAAAGTTTTTTTTTCATTCTCCTCCTCATCCAACTTGCGAGGCGATGGGTGAGCGAGTGGTGGTTGTGTGTGCTTAGTTACCAGCTGGGGCTAAAGCATGACATGAAATCGAATCAGATATATTATCATTCTGCAAGACATGCACTTCAATTTCCTATCAGAAACTAAGCTGGCATACAGCAATGCTATTAGTAACAAAGATAAATGCAAACAAGAGCTAACAAACAAAACCACAGCAATGCAATTTCTGATTCAAAATGTTAATTTTAATCTTAGTTTTATGGTGTGATGGGTATTTAGGATCATGTTCTAATGTTCTGGCTAAACATTACCTCCTGCGTAAACACAAAGGTCTTTCTGGTTAATAGAAAGACTCATATTGATGATAAAGGACTTCAGATAAGATATGTAGGCTTTAATTCATTAAGCTTTTAAGTATTTTTAAATGTTAAGATTTAGACATGTTTAGATTGCTTTAATAAATAGGAGTTAAGCATGTATGCAAAGACCATCATGATTTGAACCCGTAATGTGAACATGTTCAAGACTTCTATACAGGAAGATTTAATTTTTGGCTATGGAGAATGTAAATTCATGAATTAATAAATCTTTCTGGCTTTTTTTTATTGTCTCAATGCATCTTTTTTTCATTACCCAGTCAGTAGAGTTCCACCTTGCAATTCTTCATATCAGCCTGTGGATACCAAAGATGCATAATATATGGTACAAGCATTTTTCTTCAAGCAGTGGGTGGTCTGATTCCTTCATCAAGCTGATTTTTTGTATTAAAAAGCTTAGTTCAGCTTTTGCTCTTAGAAAATTTATTTTACTCTGCTTGACTACATTTATTTTAAAGTATGTGTATGCATACATGCATGGCTCAGTGCCTAGTAACTGTATTATGTAGCTAGGAACATCTCAGTGTTTCCATCACAATTCTTTGCTTCTCTAGATTTATCACAAGGCAATAAAAATTCGCTAAACTTGGAAAACAAGGCTTCTGTGCTTTAACGTACTTTATTTCATTCAGAATAAAAAAAAGTTTAGGTAATAAAATTGTAAGAACATAAAGAAAGAAAGACAGAAAGTAAAATAAAGACAGAAAGACAGAAAGTAAGAAGAAACTTCCTGCAGAACCTGTGTTATTTTTGTCTTTTTGACATCAATTTTTCAGACCATTACTTATTATCAAAGGGCATTAATGCCTAGGTATTTCCAAGGCAATATGCACAGACATCTATAATACATAGCTCTAATTGTTACAGAGGGTTGTCTTTTTTTGTTTTTGCTTTAAATTGTTTTTCTAGGTTGGATATAATTTTTTAGCGGTTACAAGGGTTATATTTTTTGGTTTCAGATAAAGTTTATATGAACTGTGTCCTATGTCTCTGTTTTCGACAACATTTTAATGCATGGTACTACAGCTGTGTGTCAAAAAAAAAAGGTAACTAAAGAAAGCTCAGAATTCAAAAGCTTGAAGAGCCTAAACACATCAGTACAGCTCAAGAAGAATGTGTTATTTTGAAATTATTCCTTTTCTGTGTCAGCATGAAACTAAGGACAGTCAAACCTTGATAGGAGTGTTCTTTTCATATTGGAATAACAAATAGATGAATAATCATTTTGCCTGACAGAGAGCCAACATCAAGTCCTAGCTGAGAACTTGAAGTGGACCATGAATCTAACATGCCCATATATCACAAAAGCAAGCGGATATTGTCTGTTATGAGACAAATGGCCTTAGGCTTTTCAGTTTCAACTATGCTACTCTGTATATTCATCTAAGGACTCATTGCAGCCAAGACATGAATCTGCATTTTCCCTCTCTCTGATGCCTGTGTTCTCACTCAGTTTGTTTGATCACTAGGAAATGGTAAGAGTTCCTGGGTTTGTATGTGCAATACTGTGATTACAGTGAGAAATATCGTAAGGGAAAACTCTGACACTTGTGTTTCAACAGGGATTTTTCTTCTGAACTAAAATTCTCTTTTGGACATTCATGGTTGAAATCCATTCATTACCGTATATGTAAGAACTCTGAAGAGAGCAGATTTTATCACAGCAGGGGGCTATCAGAGAACAGCCACAAACACACACACCATGTCAATGTCATCGTAATATAAAAGTCTGTCCTACACAGAAAATTGCCAACAATTCAGATAAGGATAGAAATCTCATGGGTAGCAAATACAGATCATCCTCTAGAACAGTTCAAGGTGGTGATCCTCTTAAAAGCTGCAATTTTTTTGAGTGCAACTCAACTTCTACTGAGATTCTTGCACATCATGCTTTCTTGCTGGTTCGTTCCTTGTTATTCAGAGAAATATGCATAGTGTGACTAGCAGGACTAGGGAAGTGATCGTCCCCCTGTACTCAGCTCCAGTAAGGCCGCACCTCGAGTTCAGTGTCCAGTTTTGGGCCTATCACTACAAGAAAGACATTGAGGCACTGGAGCGTATCCAAAAAAGAGCAACAAAGCTGGTGAAGGGTCTACAGTGCAAGACTTTACAGAAGCAGCTGAAGGAACTGGAGTGGTTTAGACTGGAGACAATGAGGCTGAGGGAAGGCCTTATTGGTCTCTACAACTACTTGAAAGGAGTTTGTAGCCGGGTGGGTGTTGGTCTCTTCTCCCAAGTAACAAATAGTAAGACAAGAAGAAATTTCTTCACTGAAAGGGTTGTCAGTCACTGGAGCAGGCTGCCCAGGGAAGTGGTTGAACCACCATCCCTGGAGGCATATAAAATGTGTGTAGATGTGGTACTTAGGGACATGGTTCAGTGTGGATCTGGAAATGCTAGGTTAATGGTTGGATTTGATGACCTTAAATGTCTTTTCCAAGCTAAACAACTCTATGATTCTATGATTCTGTATGCTATGTATCTTTCATTCTCCTCAAATTAAATGTGGTAGTTTTTTTTAATTGAGACAGAGAAGTGTCAATATTGTTGCTGTCAGAACTTACATGCATCCTGGAAGGAGCTGACCAGTAAATGAGGAAATAACGTATGTCAAAAATGGGTGTTTGCCTGAACAGAGACTGCATTGCTTTGCTATTCCCACAGTATCTACACACTTCATATGCAATATTAGTGACATGGAATGAAGCCCATATGATTCCTCTTCCAGAACAGAACTCTAGCAGAGTTATTTAGCTGCTAAGAAGATTTGTGCATGAAGTCTAACTATATTTAGGTCATAGTCTTGTTACTTCCTCACTAATCTTATGCTTGAGGCTCAGCATTCCACCATTCACAATGCAAAAATTGCATGCAATTTAGAGCTGGAGTGTGGGTAGAAGTTAATAGGTTCAGGAAACGGACTGCACGAAAGCTTTGAGTCTTTTCTGAGAGGTGCAACATCTGTGTCAGCTGAGAGCAACACAGCTGAAGAGAACCAGTGTGTCAGGTACCACTTAGATCAGGCAAGGTATAGCCACATCTTGGTTGATAAAGGTGTTTATACGAAGTCCTTCTCTGCTGGATAGGAGCAAGAAGTAAGTGTTCAGAAGTGACAGGTTGCAGCTCAGTCTCATAATTGTAAAGTTGTTCTTCCTGAAGCAGAAGCGCTTTCAAAGAGCTAGAGGATCTGAACTGGAACATAGCTGCTAGCAGATGTGTAGCAGTGCAACGGGATAGCTTATTAAACTGACTCTCAGCTACACCCAGCTGTGGAAGTGAAGTAACAAGTCTAAAGTATTTTTGGCAGCTAAAGCAGTAAATGCTATGAGTGAGCTAAGTGATTGCACTCGTGTATATGTGCAGGCATATCCTTAGGTGCATCTGCAGACAGAAAGGACTAGACATGGAAAGTCCATGCAAGGTCATTCAGTATAACTCAGAAATTATCAACTACACTCAAATATGCGTCTGGGAAAAGTGAAGTTAATTTTAACAAACGATTTACCTAGTAGCTTTGAAAAGTAAACAAATTCACTCTGTTTCAGCCATTCTAAAATACTGTTTTCTGAGAGTTCACCTTACCATTTCATTTTAATATTGCTCCTCTTTCACTTAACTCCTAGTAAAAATATATATTCCCTCTCTACTTTTCCTAATCCTTGTTAAAAACAAATTGCTTTAAAATCTTTCTGAGATGATCAGTCAGTGTTTTCCCTCTTTCTTCTCATTCAGTCAGTAAGTTTCCTAATTAACTCTATTCACATAAATAATTTCCTAGTGTGCAGCTTTGGATCTGGATTTTGTCATGAAGAGAATCAGGAGTGAAAGTGTTTCCTTCTACCTCTGAGAACCTGTGTTTAAATCACAGTCTGAATGAACAGATAAATTTAATCCACTGCAATCTTCAGGTTCACTGCAGCGTGCTATGGTTATGTCTTTGTTTTAAAGAGATTCAGGCCTGCTGATTCACAGTCGTGGAAATCAGGACAGATGTGGTGACAGAAGTCAGCAGGATAGATTATTGCACATTTGGTATCAAGTTTAGTTGCAACCAGCACTAACAGTGTCACTTCTATGAGCTCTACAGTGACAAATATTCAAAAATCTTATCTGGATGATGCAGAATGCCTCCTCCAAGCTCCTTGGGATTTTGAAAGATTAGGGTTATAGTACAATCATGTGACATCCCAAAAAGTAATTTTGATTCTGTTACAAAATTTTATATTCATTTAGCTGATGTATTTCACTAATAAACCCCATTTTTATTTCATTCTGTGGTGTGGTAAGCTGTTGCAAAGACTTTATCGGAGTGCTCTATTTGTTTTGGCTTGATGGATCGAAAAATTGTTTGCATTGTACAGGTCTGTTCATTTAACAGGTATTCATTTAAATGGGTAATAACATACAAGGGTTGTGTAATGAGATGGAAAATTGCTAACCACATATTACGTGATTACAATGTTTTTTGTCCAAATCAATTTTGACAGAAAATAATAAATTTAGAAAATGGACTTGGAACGTACCTTTCAGATTGGTAATCAGTAGGTCACTCTTGTGAAAATATTTTCCCATTTGTTCTTGTTTAATGGGGAACGAAGCCATTGCCTTATTTAATAGCAATTTCATAGTGAAATACAGGAGCCACGTGAAAAGAGATATGTATCTGGGCTAAGAATTCCCCCAGACACAAAGTCATATCTTCTGTCTTTTTTCTCTGTTGAATATTCTCTGTTGAGATTTTTGCACATCACATCATAAAATAACTAGACTCCATAATGGCCAAGAAAAAGGACAGAAGCTAGGAGACAGAAGCAGAAGCTAGGAGAGTAGGAAGACAGCTAAAGCACAGATTTACCAGCGAAGGCTGGAGTCATATTTTCCCCAAGCTTGCTACAGTCTCCCACTATGGCTCTTCCTCAGCCTTCCAGCCAGAGTCCATATCAGAAGCAAGCTTTGGTCCCTCTCCCAGAACACACGTATTGGAAGTGATGTGGCAAGAGAGAATCAGAGGATTCACAAGTGTATTGGAACCTTCCTTTGTCTGAAGCCCCACTGAGGGCCACTGTCACACTCCTCTCAATGTCAGAAATCTCATTCCTGGCATCCTTTGGGACTGCTGTCATCCTATTTTATTTTTTTATTTATTTATTGATTTACAACTTCATGTTCATCCACCTAGGGTTTGGCACAAACCAAAATTCTGAAATGTCTGTATAGCATGTCCATGTAGTCATTATCTGTGCCTTGTGTCCACAGAACAGTAGTTCTGATGTAATCAGGCCATAGTGGAGGATGAGTAAATTGCCATGGTAGAAGCTGAGTAGAGCCTGACTAAGCCTGTGCTGTGTGAATTGACATCCAGAGATCTAAGATGAAGTCTAGAAGCTGAAAGCTATCTCCCAGTAGGTTAACTAAGACAAATAAGACGACATACAGCAGCTGCCTACATACTTTTCAGCTCTTACAGACTGTAAGGAGGTCTTCTAGACTACTGCAAAGCAAAGCAAGAAGGCGAAATTATACCATTTCTGAATAATTTAGTTTAAGTCTGGCCTAAAAGAACAGAATCTCCTTACATGGTCATTTACTGCTCAAAAGCTTTCTTGGGAGCTGTATCTTTCCCCAGCCCCAGAGATACTAATTGCAAAGTTACAGTTGTGATGTACTACCAGACTGTGAAGCAATTTCAATGCTAATAAATTAAATATGTTTCTGACCTTTCTCCAGCACTGAAGCCAGCTAACCTAGAAAGGCTGGCACCCATACTGTTAAACAGTCTTTCCATGCAGAACACACTGACAATATCCAAAATTACTACTAGGAATAATCATTGGGCTCTGATGACACCCAGACTCTACCCAAGAATGATTTAGAAGTCAGGGAGTTTGCCCAGGCCAAAACTGAGAAAAGAATTGTACTAATAAATCAGCAATGTAGACAACTGAATACCAGTACAACAAATGCTGCCTGACACTGTTTAATTTACTAGTATAAACATAGTATGACTGTACAGAGTCACTTAATATATGTTAAAATGTCAGATATGTGAACAGGCTTTCATGTCATCAAGCACTAACCACGATAACCAGGACAAAATAGAACGAACAGTTTGTTCAGTCACGCCATCCAATGACATGTCATAGTCTTATAAACATGTGGGTTTTTTTCAAACAAGAGGGTCCTGCATTACATCTGCAGGAAACAAGAGCTACTGTTAGCAAACACGAAGTAATAATTACGTTAATAATTACTTGCAATGTAATTATTACCTACACCTGAGCAAGATCAGGGTCTATCCTTAACAATGCCCAAAGCCTTGGCTTTACTAGCACATTGCCCCATGTTACTTACTCTGAGGAACCATCTGTCCCTTAGTTCTATTTTGTGCAGCTGACAGGTGCATTATTTATGGTCCAATATAGTTAATCTAGTGTTAGGCCTCTGACTTGAAATAAACTCCATGTGGGCGGATGCCTGCATTTGCCCAAAGCCCTATTAAAGCCTCTAAAGTTTCACAGGATCACCAGACTCAGATGAAATGCAGTTCACTCCAAGCTTAGGGATGTAGTATGGTCTCAGAATTACATTTAAATAGAATTGGTTTTCTGTGCTTCTATTTTAAGAATTTTGTTTACCATAGTACTTCTGTAAGTCAAAACAAAACAAGTCTTGTTCTGATTCTGTTTTGCAAAAAATTCTCTTTCCTCCAAAACTCGTACCTTCTAAGCATCTCAATTCCTTCTGTAAATTGAACTGGACAGGAAGGTCAGTTAGCAGTGAAATAACATTATTTAAAAATAGGGATTGGAGGTATCCATTAGGGAAACATTAGTGAGATACAAATTTATGTTTCCCAGCTTGCAGCTTCAGACTGTCTATTTTAATTTTTTTCATATGCCACTGGTTATCTGCAGTGGATTTAATATTCTGCAATACCACATTTCATGTTATCTCTCTGGTCCTCTTTTGTCTTGCTTTCCATTTACTACTCCGTGTTATTATTTGGTTTCATGAAGAAGCTTGGCTATTACTCTGTTGTTCCATTTCTGCTGCCAGAACAGTTTTGATCAATACAGCTTGCAAAAAATTAGATCATAAAATGCAGTGCATTTAACAGAACTTTTTTCAGTTGTTTTAAGAACTTTAATTTCGAATACAGGAACTATAAATGGTCTAAACCCCACTTTTGCTTTTTAGTATATTTTTTCGGACTATTAAATGTAAAATACATATGAGCAGTAAGTTCATCCTTGAAGAAACACATTGAGTTTTAAGTTTTTAATGCTACTGTATAAATTGATATTTCAAGATATTTTCAGTTCCAACATGAAGTGTACAAGATAATGGGGTAGATCTAACAGGATGATTTAGTACCTACCTCTAGCTACAGTATTTCTCCATCAATAAAAGGGCAAAGATATAGAAGGCTGTTGTAGCAGTTTCACTTTCTGTGGACTCTACAGGGTAACAAGCTTTTATGTTGTATAAAACAGAGTTCACATTTCTATTACTGAAATTATTATCCCACAACACCACACCAGGATGTCTTTCAAATGACATTTTTATGCAAAATATTTGATTTCACAACAAGACCTATTCACACCTTTAAAACAATTTATGCATCGTTAAATGAACAATTGTTCCTAGCACACAGTCAGTAACCTAATCATTTTAATCTTAATAACCAACAGAGGAAACTCACAAGCAGTTATTATACACTGTGTGGGTTGCTTTCCATTCACTTTGGAGATTTCTATAATAAAGCTCTGCCTGGAGTTGGAACAGTTCTCCACTCCTAAGGGCTACCGGCTAGAGAGTCCCATTTTTGTAAGTATTCGAAAGGAGAATTCTTATTTTGCCTCAAATAAAGTGGGCCTGAGCATTTACCAGAATCAGAACTATTAAAGCAAAATGCACCAGCAGAAAGGGTAACTTAAGATGCTACCACTAGTTTTGCTCAAGCAAGTTGTATTCTCTCCAGAAGCACATCCTTGCCAATTTGCAAAGATCACTTGTGAATTTTCAGATTTCTGTCTAGCTGCAAGCAGGTTTGGTGGGTTTTTTTTTCCCCCCATTGATGTTGAAAATGTATAAAATAATACACAGACGTTAAAAATAGCATGTTTACAGTTTCCAGTAATAGCCTATGATACATCTGAGGTATCACAAGGACTGTGGTTATGGTTTTAAATATTTTTCCTAAATATAATTCAGGAAAATATTACCAGCAGAGAAAATAAGAAATAAATAATGCTTAAACATACACAGACATCCTTCAACTACAGAAATCATCTTCTTAATAGCTTTATTCCGGTGATTCCTCTACTGTGTTCCGTTTGTAAACAAACGAAATGCTTATTGTTTAGAGAGGTGTTTGGTCAAGTAGAAAGTGTCTTCTTCTGCAGCCATGGGATTAATAAAGCCTGTTTTCCTGTGGATTTCTGTCCCACACCCTATGCCACCACAAGAGTTCTGCCATCTTCATCCTCAGGAACTTAACTTCTTCAGCATTTCTTGTTCCCTCTTACCCATGTTCTCTAACTACTTCCCTCTCCAAAAGAAAGATATCGAGGTCCTGGAGCCTGTCCAAAGAAGGGCAATGAAACTGGTGAAGGGGCTGGAGCACAGGTCTTATGAGGAGCGGCTGAGGGAACTGGGCTTGTTTAGTCTGGAGAAGAGGAGGTTCAGGGCAGACCTTATTGCCCTCTACAACTACGTGAAAGGAAGTTGTGGTGAGCTGGAGGTCGGCCTCTTCTCACAGATAACTAGTGACAGGACTAGGGGGAACGGCTGCAAGTTGCGCCAGGGGAGGTTCAGGTTGGAGATGAGGAGAAATTTCTTCTCGGAAAGGGTGGTCGGTCATTGGAACAGGTTGCCCAGGGAGGTGGTGGAGTCACCGTCCCTGCGGGTGTTTAAGGAAAGGTTAGACATGGTACTGAAGGACATGGTTTAGTGGTTAATAGGTGGTGGGGGGATGGTTGGACTAGATGATCCTTGAGGTCTCTTCCAATCTCAATGATTCTATGATTCTATGATTCTATACTCCGGCAGCAGTTTTCTTCCATTAGCGTGCCTGGCTGTGCAGCTGGGTGATAGGTGATACTGGCACAAACATTCACTGACTGGTCAGTGAGATTTTGTGTGGCCAGCTGACAAGAGTGGAAATGTTGGGATGGCTTGAATGTCATGTTGCAGTATTTCTGCTGGGAATTCTCAGTTCTCCTGTTTCTGTCTTCTAGCCAGTGTTTATTTTTCATCATACTTGTAGAAAGCCAGTATGTCCTAGATCTCCATCTCTTTAGTTGAAATTGGCTATGGGTTCAAAACCTTTTAGGAAAGGAAGTAATATATAAACAGAAGAATGAGCAAACACACACAACAACAATCACAGAGATCTTGTTTGCCCAAAAGATCAGAATAAAAAGCATGTTAATACCTCCTACATTACCAGCATTCCACTATATCAAGAAATACTAGACAAAATCTATTTATCTTTACACAAAATATAGACTAAGAGAAATAACTGGCCACTTCTTTTCTCATCTGAAGAACTGGTCCCTGGTCTTGGTCCTTGCTCTCTGTCCTTTCTCTGCCCAATAGTGAAAGCAGCTCAGGGAACTCATCTCTACACAAAGAGATATCTTTGCGTAAATGTGGACTCTTTTAGCAGGCTTTCTTAAACACCAGTCCCACGGATGCTGGAGTAGGACATGCAATTTAAATTTCCTTGCACCCTGATAATCTCCAGTTCCCCTGACATTTGCTTACATCCAGAGGCAGCTGGCACAGGGTCAACTGGTCTGGTTGCTGTTGAAGGAGTTTCTCTGTATAGATGTGCCCAGGCCCTAGGAAAGCCTCTTCTGCCTGTTGAGCTGTGCTTTTCCCTTGGCCCAGTCATGCTCTGGATCCGAGATTTATTACCCTCTCTTTCAGCATGGGTAGTTCTTCATACCTGTGCAAAGTAATTTACCCGTCTTTTTGGAATACTACCACTCTGCACATTTCCCTTCAGCGGTTTTGAAAATACTGTACTACACAAACCACAAAGCAGGGAAGAATCCCGTTCCTTCATGACTAAAAGTAACTGCGAGAGTCATCATTAATCTCATTGCCATGGTGCAGTTTGTAGACACTCTTCCGTGATGAATGGCAGCTAAACCAGCTTTCATAATCAAGAAGCAGAACTCATCTCTTGGTTCTTTCTGGTTTGTATAGGCTCATTATTCCGTGTTTTCCATTCCTTATTTTGGAACGCTCTTCTAGCTATATGCATATGTACTAGATTATGTAAGTGTCTAGCAACATCAGAAAATATGTAGATTTAAAAATGTAATTTATAGAGTGTATTCTAGAATTTAATGTTCAGGGAGACTGAAACTTTTAGGGTATCAGCAAAGCAATATGGAGAGTTTTCTTTCTAAGATTAGAGTGGAAAATCCAGTCTTATTATTAAAACATTCTCAAAGTAGACTCTTTTCTCTTAGCTCACTCTCTTTTCTCTGCCACACTTACAGAGGAAAGGAAGAAAATAGCGTTGCTTATTCATATTCTCACCTACACCTTCTATTTAGATTCATTCTGTGCAAACCTTATAGCTAGTCATGGAGGTGATAATAACAAGAATAGTAATAATATCGGCATGGTCATAACTCCAACACAGATCAGTGGCCAGTAAATTTGAGATTGTATAGCATTTACAAAAAAACCTTGTGTTTTCTGCTCAGTTCACTGTATCGTTTCATGCATCATAATTTGCACCTTTATTGTCACCTTTCCTGTAGGTCCAGCAGAAAACACAAGCACTCCCTTAAGCTACCATGTTACAGAGCATTCTATAAAGCTGTGATTTGTACATATGTCTACAGTGAGTAGATAGATGAGGTGCAGCAGATGGCACACGAGTACATAGCACAGTTTCTGGTCTTTGTAGGATCAATAAAATCTGTTGTACATTGTGCATGGTTTCTTTTGTGCACATCTTTGCATGGAACACTAATTATTAATCTTAAAAGTGAACTTTGAAAATCAGCACTAAAATGCAGGACAAGGTTATTTGGACTGCTGATGGTATATAAAAGAGGTTTTGCAATCCAGAGCTCACAGCCTTGTGTCTTTCATGTGGGTTAAATTCACTTAAATATTGAGCTGAACTCAACAAAAATATATATGTAATAAATATACATCCAGGAAATTAGACTCATTGTCAAGCCTACAGACTATACAAAGTCAACCTCTCCTTTCAAAGAAAGAGTCAGTTGCTATCCTCTAAAGCAAACCAGCATTTTTAAAATCTTAAAATAGGTACTCAATCAGGCCCACCATTACTGTTGAAGAGGCCACTTAATTGCAAGCAAACGATGACTGATGGAGCTCCATGAACTACTGAAAGCCATATTTTAATAAAGGAACGATGATAACATATCATTGTCTGTTCATTTTATGTATTCAGGTGCATAAATAATTAAGGGAAAAATTGTAAATCCTTTTCTGTCGGTACCATACATAATACAATACACAACGCCATACATAATGCAATACAGTTCAGCAATTCATCCCACGTGCGTAATAACTTAAGCAGCTACATATATTGATTTGAAAAGCATAATCTTGCTTAGCATTTCAGCTCTTAGTCACGTCTGCCATCCTTAACACCTTTATAAATTAACTTCATTCTTTCACAAAGTTTGTTTAAACCAGACTTTACATAGTGCAGAACTGCTTCCAGAATCTAGCAGTTCTGCTTAAAATTTTTATTTATCCTTTGAGTTGAGTTTACGTTATTTCCCACCAGAAATGTGACAGACTTGAAAGGTAAACCCCAGGTTACACACAATGTCACATGTCTTTTCAACAGAACCTGACAATGCTCAAACTGTAAATGCAGGTTATAACTATATGTTGAAATTTTCTTTTATGCAGAAAAGCCATTGTTGTGGATTAACCCCCCCCAGCAGAAAGCTAAACACCACACAGTGCCCTTCCATTCTCCACTGGACTTTCACACTGGCCATATGGGACTGTTAAAGGGTGAGTGAGTTCTGCTGATTGTTCTGACCTGGCTCACCAGTTGATGAATCAGCGTATGGATGGGAATCAGGGAGTCTCAGCTGGGGCCATATTGCCACCAGTGCACTGTTGTGGTAGTGATTGGCACCTGCTGTTTTTCGACCTTCAGAAATCCCAGAACAGAAGGGTGCTCCAAGAGACCAAGCAAGCTAGACAGCTGTTTAATTTCCTCTGACTTCAAGGCAGCTATTCCAAAAGCTCACCAACACCCTTTTGAGTCCTTGAAATACCCTTTCTGGAGGTAGTCTATGCCAAGAATGCATGGGGCCTCTGGGCCAGACACAACAGGGTGCTTTTGCCACTCATTCCCAGTTAGAATCACTTTGGCCTCCAGTACAGTTAGATGTTGGGATCCCCTGTCACTCCAGAAATACCAATGTGTTCTGCTCCTTCATGGCTTGATCTTGTTAGTGTACACTGCACCGGTGTCTACTAGAGTAAAACACTCTCGTGGGTCTGACATCGGATCCACACAGCCCAATAAACCCAGTTGTCCCTCTCCTCCACCTGGTTGGAGGCAGGGCT
Organism: Psophia crepitans; assembly: GCA_013399095.1. NCBI lineage: Eukaryota > Metazoa > Chordata > Aves > Gruiformes > Psophiidae > Psophia > Psophia crepitans. The sequence goes on from VWZZ01004377.1 coordinate 176,908, forward strand.
CTTCTAGTCCTGGGCATTGTGTTCATTACTTGCTTCTTGCAAATATGAATCATAAGTCCTCTTATTAAGATTGGAAGTATGATTGGCCTTTCTACTCCCTCTGCTCACTGGAAACGGGACCAGCAATTTTCCTGAAAGAACCCCCTTATGTGATGGTTTTTCCTTGCAATTCACGTACCCATGTCTCTAGGATCAAGGTAGATTTTCCACTTCCTCATGTCCTCTCTGAAGTCACTCAGGTAAAACCACAGGGTGAGACATGGTGTGTATCCTCTGTATGCTCTCTCTTGAGTAGAGGAACATTTTTTCCTAATAGCTGAGATATTGGTCCATACGAATGACTAGTATGACATATCATCACTGGATTGCTGGAACTCTTGGATCAGTCTCTTTGTAGCTGAGATGCAGGCCCGTTAGAAGGAAGAGAGATTTTTCGTATTGCAGGAGCTGGCCAGCCATTTCATCCACCGTTGGTGCTTATTTACCTTTCCAGTCCACTACTGTCAATGAGTGTGGCACTCTGTACAAACTTCTGCCGCATAGGTCATGTACACTTGACTTCATCTGGATCTTTGGATAACCGCTCATTGTCCAGGTCATCATAAATCACCTCCTGCATGGCTAATTCCCTCAGGTACTGGATATGTCTCCTCGTGGTGGTTCACTTGCCTGGGTGACACATAACATCTACCTTGAAGGGATACCTTTCCTTCACGGCTCGCAGGAATTGACTGCAGATACTGAGGGCTTGTGCCCCTTTTCCAATTGCCTTGTCAATGCCTGCTTCCCTAGACAGGGATCTCAGCTGCTCGACTTCCCTACCCTCTAATTTCAAGCTTTGTCTCAACACTGGAGCAGCCAGGTGATAATGTGCTCGCCTGGATGATGGCTGAAATCTTGAAATCTTTTCAAATATATTGAAGCTCACCAAGGGATAGAAAACGGATAGTTGGTCTCGTTTTCTGGTTCTGCCTCTTCCTCCTCTTGGTCTCATGATGGCCCTGTTACTTCATTCCTTATAAAAGAGTGGACTTTCACATCCAATATTTCCTCTTGTGCATAAGGGTGACTGATACTGGCAGAGGCTGGTTCTCTAGCTCAGCTGCAGTGCATATAATGAAGGTTGGAGCAGCCACAGTGCCTGTTGTGGGTGGTTGGAGCTGCCACAATGCCTGTTGTTTGGTCGTCAGATCCAAAGATCATCTGTTCTCCTTGAGAGTACTGAATAACATTGAACAGGGCTCAGCAGGCATGGGCCAGTCCCCAGAACGATGCAGTGATTTGTGTTTCTCTGGAATTGCCAGGGTGACAGCATACTTTATCCAAATATTTCACTAATTTTTCAGATTTCTGCACATGTTCACAGGTGAAGTTCCAAAACACTGGAGGTGCCCACTGTTATAGGTACTTGCCCATACTATCCCACACAGCCTGCTCCTCATGATTATCCAGCCTCAGGGCAGATCTCCACATGGTATTCTTAAATAGTTGTTTAATCCTAAATAAGGTCTAAAATACATTCAGGAGACACAGAAATAGGCACATGACGGTTTGAACATCCCAAGGGCTTTCAAAATTCTCAAAAGTTGTAACTAGCCTGGAAGAGAGGGGGAAGATGAAAGACTGGGGCAAAGTTTTCCCCCACTTATGTCCCCCATAGTTTGGCTCTTCAAGGACAAAAGGTAAACAGTGCAACTATTAGCAGTTTCCAAGAGATGGTTCCTGAAGTACAGAGATGACAGCAATGCTGAGTACCAATATCAGATTAGTCTCACAACCAGTAATTTTGTCACATCATAAGTCAGTGCTACATAGTACTGCAAGATGATAACCTTAATCCAGGCCCAGAGGTGATAAAGAGCATCACGGAAAACATATACAAGTAACACAACTCTGAGAAAAGCACAACAGCTCTGAGAGAAAAAAATCAACATTGTGATCAGCGACTATTAAACTAATATAAAGAATGCTTATAAAAAATTTGTTTTAACATGCTCTGGTCAGCTCTGTCATTATCCCAACCCTTTGTGTCCCACACTGGGGGCCAAAAAGGATTGTTGTGGTTTAATCCAGCAGAAAGTTAAACACAACTGTCATGGTTTTACTCCAGCCGTTGGCTGGGCACCACATAAACGCTCGCTCCGTCCCTCTCATCAGGAAGGGGAAGAGAATCGGAAGAGTGAAAGTGAGAAAACTCGTGTGTTCAGGTACAAGAATTTAATAAGTGAAGCAAAAGCCGTGTGCACAAGCAAAGCAAAACAAGGAATTCATTCCCCACTGCCCTTGGCAGGCAGGGGTTCAGCCATTCCCAGGACAGCAGGGCTCCGTCACGCATAATGGTGACTTGGGAAGACAAACGCCATCACTCCGAACGCCGCTGCCCCCCTTTCTTCTTCCCCCCAAGGCCCTTATAAACCGAGCATGACGCCATATGGTATGGAATATCCTCTTGGTCAGTTTGGGTCAGCTGTCCTGTCTGTCCCCTCCCAACTCCCTGCACACCTCCAGCCATCCCGCCGGCGGGGCGGNTTTGATATAGCATAGCATGATGTTATCATTCCCTTAGTCTATGGACCACCCCTTCAAATTGACCATCAAATGTCCACAGACTGTCCACTGAGTTCACTCAGTCCATAACCTTGGGCTCCATCCACCATGGTGGTCACTCAGGACAGGAGACGTGTGATGCTTAGGGTTACCGGGCACCAAAGCCAGCACAGGTCAGGTCCACTGATGCACTGGCACTGCTTCTTGTCAGGCTTGTTCTCCGTTGGTTCAGGTGGTTTCTGCTACAGTAATTCCTGCAACATGCAACTCAAATCATGGGTTACAACAATTTAAAGGTATTTCCATTATAACAACACAGCCATTTGCTCACTCTCCCCCTCCCCAGTGCGATGGGGAAGAGAACTGGGGAAAAAAAAGGTAAAACTCATGAACTGAGATAAAGATAGTTTAATAGGACAGAAAAGGAAAGGTAAATAATAGTAGTAATACTACTACTAATAATAGAATATACAAAACAAATTATACACAATGCAATTGCTCACCACTTGCTTACTGACGCCCAGTCAGTTCCTGAGCAGGAGCCCCACGGCCCACTTTCCCCCTAGTTTATATGCTGAGCATGATGTCATATGGTATGGAATATCCCTTTGGCCAGTTGGCATCAGCTGTCCTGGCTGTGTCTCCTCCCAGCTTCACTGGGAGGCCAGCATGAGAAGCTGAAAAGTCCTTGACTTAGTGTAAACACTGCTCAGCAACAACTAAAACATCAGTGTGTTATCAGCATTATTCTTATCCTAAATCCAAAACACAGCACTGTACCAGCTACTGGAAAGAAAATTAACTCTATCCCAGTCAAAACCAGGACAGCCATCTAATATACAGGCTGCTGTATTATTTAACAGCCTTTGTTTCCAAAATTATTTGCACTGATATACCTTCAGGAAACCATGAGCTCATCCCTGTCTGGAGAATGGCGTTCACAGAAACAAGATCCTCACCCAGAGTAAACTCTCACAGTCTCCTAGCACTAAAACCTAGTCTTCACTGATTTTACTTTCAGCTAGTACTTTTCAGTTAGCACTAAGAAACTACTTGAAACTCTAGACTGAAACTGAAATTATGTACTATGTTCACAAGGAGAACAGAGTAAGACCTCCAAACAGATTTCACAGCCCAATAGCTTCAGACAAATACTTCTCAAGTTAAATATAAGTTTTAATTAGATGCCTCATTCTTTAAAAGGATATTTGACTGCACCACGTGATTGCTATGATCACAGCTCACTATATCTCATTGTCCTTTCAAGCAGTCCTAGACTACATATAAAACATGGAGAAAAGATGGAACCATGTTAAAAATCCAACTTGAAATTTTTGTAGGTAAAATGAAAGTAACTACTTACTATCCCGTCACTTCTCAGAGAAAAGCATCATGAGTTTCTTAGCCAAAAAGAGTTCCCTGACTAGACCCAGAAAAAAAACTGTCATTATTATTTCACAATGGTACCAAAAAGAAACTGATAGATCCAAGAATTATCAATGAACACTCCTGATCATCAGCCATCACAATACCTCTCTCTGCTGTATCTGTCTCTAGAAAAGGAACTGAAAAGTAAATCCACATTGGTGGATTTACTTTTTCACAGGTGAAAAAGAAAATGTTGATAGACTGATAAGTAAAAAAAAGATGAAAAACAAAAAGCTTAGGAAAAAAATAAAACATAAGGCACATAGGAGGATGTTAGGAAAGACAAAAAAACCCTTCACATTTCACAACTAGAACCATGGTCAGGGATTACTACTGGGGACTGCACTGAAGCTGAGAGAAGGAGTGGGAGGGCTAAGGAATGTGGGGTGACTGGAGGGGCCTGGCTAGAATTAAATCCATTTGGAAATCTGTCTGGTGGGTGCATACTAACTCCTCCATTTGAAATGTTACAAAATCAATCATACACACACAAAAGAAAAAGCTAACATTTTTGATAAGTTATTTGTGGCAATTGCTCTTTTAGGATAGTATCTATGTTAATCAAATTACTCTAATGTACTCCAAGAAACCTCATGAAACTTCTAGCCAAAATTTAAAAACATACGTGTGAGTATTAACACAAAATTTTGTGGTGGGTTGGCCCCAGCTGGCAGCCAAACTCCCATACAGCTGCTTGCTTACCCGCCGCCCCTCAGTAGGACAGGGGAGAAAACAGAAAGAACAGGAGCAAGAAAGCTCATGTGTCAAGATAAAGACAGGGAGATCCCTCACTGGTTACTCTCATGGGCAAAACAAACTCAACTTGGGGCATTAATTTATTGCCAATGAAGATATATATGTATATTTAATTACTGATTCAGGTATTGGGGGGAAAAAAACCCAAATATCAAACAACAAAACCCCCCAGCATTAAAACATCTGGGGAAAACACATATAGGAAACACCCATTCCCACCTCAACTTCACCCCAAACTCCTCTTGTACCCCACTTATTATTGCTGCAGGTTACTGTCAGTCCCTTCAGTGGGTCTGTTGGAACCAGCTGGAATTGTCCATGTCCAGCATGCAGCAGCCCCAGCCTCTCCTCACAGAGGCTGCCCCGCAGCCCCCCACTGCCAGCATCTTACCATCAATTCCCAGTGCAAATTCAGAAATATGAGGGGCATGTTAGTGTGGGGGGGAAGTGTGTGTTTGTGCACTATGAATATGTAGTACATGTTGATGCATTTTGCATATATTTGTGTCTACAGTAAAATAACACTTTAAATAAAAAAAAAAAAAAAAAGTCGTCAAATGATACTGGTCAAAAAGCTTCCAGAAAAAGACAAAAGGAACTGAAAAATCTTGCCTTCAAAGCATGTTTTTTTCTGGTGCTTGTACTCTTCATAGTCAGAAGATGTTAAAAAAGATTGTCAGATACACAAATGCCCTCTGAAATTTCATTGAAATCCAGCATAAGCTAATGGGACACTGCACATCTGATTGCTGCATGCCTGACATTCTGAAGGATTTAGAACTTGGTTTCTTTTTTTAGTCTCCTAACAGTATTAGATTCCAGCATGAGCTAAAAATATTATGTAGGTAGTCATGATGTCATCTCTTTTGTATTCCTAGTGGAGCTGAAGTGTGCAGCTGGAACTGTATAGAAGCTGAGGAATTACTGTGTCATTCGAAGTCAAAATTATTATGCTTGAACTGCTGCAACTGTAGGTTCTCAGAAGACTACTGGCCTCCAGGCTTATGGAAGCTAAACATACTGCTGGTAGCCAGGAGAGATTAGTAAACATATTGCTTGTGCTTCTGGAAAATCGTCACTGGGTACTCTCCCAAAAGAACAAGTTCTGATCTGTATTTTAAGTAGCAGCTGCTCAGCACGCTGAAATATCCTGCACAGATTTATTCTGTTTTTCTTCGCACAGAGTTCTTTTAATCTCAGTTACCCACAAGCGTGGGACAGAAATGAAAATTTGACATTAAACTGAGCAGTTGCTGGCACTTTCCAGACCAGAGAAGAACAGTCCTGGAAGAATTAGGTGATATTGAAACAATAAATGTGTGCTGCTTGCTTTATCTCTTGTCCCATATCCATACACACACAGATGTTTTCCCACTCTGTCCCACTGAAAACACACACACACACCCACACACACCCACCCCTCCTATCAGTGCTTCATCGGAACTTAAGTATTTGTCAGAAAATCACAGAGCCCACTGCAGCTGGAAAGGACATCTGGAGATTGATTGTCTAGCCCAACTCCCCTGCTCAAAGCAGGGACACCAAGAGAAACTTGCTGAGTACTGTGTTCAGTCAGGATCACACCCTTAACCTGCTGGTAACATTTCTCCTAAAGCAACCCTGGGTAACATTAATTAACTTTGTCTTTAGTGAACATTGCTCACTCACATTCAATTTCTTGCCCACCAGGACCCCCAGATCCTTCTTTCCAAAGCTGCCTTCCAGACAGTCAGCTGCTAGCCTGCACCAGTGCAGTACCTGGCTTTCCTCTTTGTTGAACTTCATGAGATTCCTGTTTTCCCATTTGTCCAACATCCTCTGGTGTATCAACCACTTCTCCTGAGTTTGTGTGGCCTGCAAACTTGCTGAGGATGCACTCTATCTATCCCATCACCCGTGTCATTAATGAAGATGTTAAGCAGCATTGGACTCATCATCAGACCTTGGGGTGGACCAGTAGTGATTGGTCCCCAAGTAGACTGTGTTCTGCTGATCACAACCCTTCAAGCTGAGGAGTTCAGTCACTTTTCCATCCACTTCACCGTGCACTTGTCTAGCCTGTACTTCATGAACTTGTCTATGAGGACATTGTGAAAAACAGTGTTGATAGCCCCGTCAAGATCAAGATTAAAACCAGACACTGCTCTTCCTTGATTCATCAAGCCAATCATCTCATTAGGATATCAGGCTGGTTAAGTATTTTTTGCCTTTCATAAATCTATGCTAATTATTCCTGGTCACCTTATTGTCTTAAACACCTTTGGAAACAGCTTCCAGCAAGATTTGCTCCAACAGCTTCCTAGGGAACAAGGTAAAGCTGACTGGCCTATAGATCCCCAGATCCTCCTTCTTGCCCTTCTTGAAGATAGGAGAGACATTTGCTGCCTTCCAGTCCTCAGGAACCTCCACCACAAACTTTCACAGCTAATCCAGAATGCCTTGCTATGCCACCAGTCAGCTCTTTCAGCACTAATGGGTGCATGCAGCACCAAAGAAGGGCATTTCTACTTCTTTCTGATCCGGTCATCTCTAGCAGACACTCACACCGATTTCCAACATGCAAATGTTCCTCTTTTAGACATCATCATGACTTTTCTGTTGAATCATTTTCACTGAAACTGCCAGAGGAAAAGGAGAAGCTATGGGCTTAACCCGTTAGAGACAGGAGAATGCCACCTTCTGGCTTCCCCGTACTTTGATCAATGTGCTGAAGAAATGCACTAATTGACACATACAACATACAATCAATATAGTAACAGAAGGTGATAGGTGATAATTAAATGCGCAGATGTGACAATAGTACGTATCCTTTGTGGACTGTTAGATGCTTTCTAAATCAGAATGGTGTTGGAATTCCTCCTATTTCTCTCCAGAGAACATCAATAGGGTCTTAGAAGACAACTTCAGAAAAGATTTTTGGAACAGCATTTCCATGACTAAACCACTTACTAGACAGCTGCCCCACATAAAAAGCCGAAGGTAAAAGCCGAAGATTATACCATATCAGCAAAGGAATGTTTTATACTTGAGAAAGAAAACATTTGAGATGTGGGAGGCATCTGAAAATGCTCCTTTCATAAAAGAAAAATCAAAGAGCTATTTCACCAAAGTAAATTTGTGAGATCAGGTGATGAAGGGGTTAAACACAGAACTACGTAGAAGATCTTAAATATAAAACCATCCTTTGACCTGAAAAGACAAGATAGCTGGAGGGTAGGAGAAATAAAATCATGCCATCCTAATTTCATGGATGACAAGGAAAGATCAGATAGAGAGAAACAAGTTGTTTGAGAAATTTACTCTGCAGATCATGTTTCAGTGAGAATCTTAACAGAGAGAAAAATAATTTGAGTGTGCAGAGAACAATGGTTTTCCATTGTTTTCAGGAACAGAAACCATGTCTATAGATTGGCGATCACATGTATCGGGCAACAGCTCCCTGTTCTTCAGTTTCTTAGTCTAAAAAGATCTTTGGCAACTTCTTTACATAAATATCTTGAAAAATATGTAAATAATGACCAACTTCAGTGAGAAGAATAACAGGGGAGTCTGAACTGGATTAAAGGTTCATGAGTAGTAACCAAGAATCACTTTCTGACAAGCAGAATCATCAACAGCATGGCCTAGATCACTTCTTCTTTGTGCAAAAGTATAACGCTCTAAAATCATTTCACATATCCTTTACTTTTCTGACAGCAGTCTAAGTTACCTGACACTTTCACATACACATAAAAAAAGCACAGAAAGCACTAATAAAACCATAGACTCATTTTCTCGAGAGCCAGTCATACATTTCTGTTGAATTTTTAACACTATATCTTCAGGAAGAACCCTGGATGGGCACTCCTTTAAATGGACATTGATACATTAGTTCATACAGAAATACAGATTTTTGTGAAACATTGGCATGTATTTTCATTTTCTATTGAAATGGAATATATTTACTGTCAAACATTTTATTTGAAAATGTTCCAAAGGGAACTTTACAGATATATTTTGCAGCTGAAATACAAATAAGCTCTGTGAAAAATGTGTGATAGAGTGTTCTTTGCTCCTTCTTCCCATTCTGGTAGCAAGGGAGTTAATAGTCCTAGAAAAACAAACTCCATTATGCCAAATTCTATAACATGCCTGCAGCAAAGCTGACTTTTTATGTCAGAAGTGTTAGAATTGTTTTGGTTAGAAAAGACCTTTACGATCATCAAGTCCAATCATTAACCTAGCACTGCCAAGTCCAACCACATAGAGTCAAAGGATCGTTAGGGAAATGGCATGATCTCAAGCATTACTCATGGCACCAGTAAATTACTGAAATCAATTCTGTCATCTGCTATCCTAAGGCTCCAATTCACAGTCATTTTGGGAGTGGAAATTATCATCATACAGTATCCTAAAAGCACTAATTTTATAAGAAAACTGGGGTTAGGTTTTCTTATTTACGTGCCATAAAGAAGATACAACTACAGCAGATGGATGTGTTGCACTACACAGCTAGCAGACTCTCAGAAGTTCAAAGTACAAATTTCTTTAAAAGGGGAATAAAATGGAAAGGAAATGCAATACGTAACTTTAAGGTTCAGTTCCCACAATAAACAGCTCAAGGGAAGAAAAAAAACCTAATGTATAGAATTATTTGGTCTCATCCATTATGATCTATAAGTAGTTTGGTTTACATGTTTCTTTCTTTCATCACTTCACAGCAAATATAATTTATTTGTGTATATCTTCAACATCAACACTATTAAATTTGTGGGAAGAAAAATTAGGGGAAGAAAACAGACCTTTTTCCTCCTTTAAGGCTCATACACATAACCCTAGCTACAGAAATAATTCAAGAATTGTAATTGCAATAATTGCTCAGTACAGTTAAAGATATTTTAGAGGTTTAAAAAGCTGAAAAAGCTGATGTTGGGCACATTATTTACACCAACCTTTGAGAGCAATATTTATCTTGAAGCTTAATCCTACTTTTTCCCCCTAAAGATTTACCCTGTGAGTTGCACAAACAGCCCAAACCTGTCAATTTGCAGTGAAAGCTCCAAGGAAGTCAGAACAAACTTTACGGGGGAAAAAACAAAACAAAACAAAAAAAACCCCATACCTTGCCCCAACATCTGATAATGTGTGTATTATCTCAGTCTTTTAACTACTTTCTCAGTTTTCTTCCCCAGCATATATCAGCATGAAGAAAAGGACATTTATAAGCATTTTTCTTGGAATTTTTTTTCAAATCAGCTTCAGGTTTTCCTGTGTCAGAGGGCATTCTCCTCTCTGGAAAAAATACAATATAACGAATTTTAGCTCATCAGTATCAGTAGTCTGATCAACAGAGAGCTTTGCAAGGAAAAAAAAAAAAAAAAAAAACAAAAAAAAAAAACCCCCCCCACAACCCCCCCCCTCTCCCTCCAAAAAAAAACCCACAAAACAAAACAAAAAAAAACCCAACAAAACAAAACAAAACAAAAAAAACCATCTTTCGATAACAGAAAGGAAATGTGGTATAGCTTGAGGGTGTAGCCCTACCAGGTGCATTGCAAGCCAAGAAAAATACTTCATTTTTTTAACATCCCAGAATCACGTTTTCATTAGGTTCTGAGTGGAAGATGCTGAACTCCTGTGGTCCAAAAGTATCATTTAAATATATGTAAAAATAATTCAACACCAAGAAGTACATATCCCTCCTGTTCAGTCATTTTCCCCTTTTAGGAAGCACAATTCTTTTTGCTTTGTTACAATTTGTTAGGCTGCCGCAATTTCATCTTTTAGAGAATAAAAAAAAATCTTTCGATAAGTGAAGCAAAAATCAGTAAGATATAAAATGAACAATAATTCCTAGGAGAAAATGTGCATTTCAATACTTAACTTTAATATTATGATTGAAAAGACTGAATTGGCCCATTAAATTTAATTCATCATTGCAAACCTTTCATTCTGAAAACCCCTTGCAACTACCCAGGCTCCTCTTTCAGCATCCATATCTATGTAATTCATTCTGCCTTACTTCTAAGAACAAGAACAAAGTTAAAATTTTAAATTCATATTGTAGCTGACTATGAATCTTCCTTGACATTGAATATTTTGCACTTGCCATTAACATTCTATTGCTAAAAATAAAAGGTTATTATATTATCTGCATCAAAATAATGCTTTTTCTATTTTGCATGCTTCCTGTGTCTTTAAAAAAATCCTATGGATGTTTGGACTTTACATTTTTTATTATATATTTCATGCCTCATTAGTTTGAAAAGCTGTTTTAATTATAATACTTATTATGCTGAAATGGAGTTGATTTAGCCTGTTAGGAAAAAGGGCTGTTGTGTAATTACTGATACATAACCGAACTTTTCCTTGAACCATGCAATTCCTGCAGTCTAATTAGGTCTCCATATCTCATTTGCATAATTTTTTAATACTCTGATGGAATGGAATTTGCTGTCCTCAGGACTGGTGCACAGTTCATTAGCAGTAGTACAGGAATTAGAAATTGGTGGTGAAGATAGCTGTCACTAGCCCTTCTGCGGCACCCAAACCAGTTCCTTCTGTTGAAGTTCCAGTTCTCACTGGCCTCTTGCCTCTGCACATGCAAGCTGCTTGTCAACAACAAACTTACCACCTCAGTTTCTCACACCATTTACAGTGTAAGTAAGAAATATTCTAGCGCTCAGCTGAAGGAGATATGGAAAACTGCGGTGAGTGAAGGATGTTTGGAGGGCTGTGGGCTATTTTTAGTTCATCTGCACGTTGACATATTCTTTCCCAAAGCTTTCTCTTATCTGTGTCCTTATGTTGAATTCCTTACCATGGTATCTCAGGATTTCTGTGGGCATTATTAAAATTGAGAGAAGTCTTGATCTAACCAATCCTATCCTGCAGTCACAGAAAGTGATATCTGCACCTTGTCCCCTTCCCTAGAAAGAGAAGATCCTGAGGGCAGAATTAAGCAGGGGAGATGTGGTGGGCATTTTAAGCACACGGCTGAGTGGCAGCAGCATGCTTTAGCCTGCATGAACCTCCAGGGTTTCTTCACCCAGCCTTTCCAGTCCAGTTAAAGACTACTCCATTCTTTCAGCAACTGGCAGACTTCTTGATTCCCTTTTATTACCTGAAACTGGGATTGTTGTCAGCAGTCTACAAGTGAAGGTTCCTGTATCCTTTATATCCCAATTATAATTTTCTTGCTACATAGAAACAAGCTGCTAAATCCTTCACTCTGATATCCCATTTTGTCTAGATATTGAGGCAGTTAAACTAGCTATCTATTACTTGAGGAAGGAAATTGTGTTTACCTGAATCATGCCTTTTACTCATTAGAATGTTATGAGACATTTAGAGAAGCTCAAATTCTTTGCTAAACTCTGTCCACTAGAGCAAAACTTCAAATATCTGTCCCAAAGTTTTATCTGGCCTCCCCATCACATTATAACTACTTTAATACTTCTAGATTTTTTTAGGAAGAGACCTTTTATAATGCATTTCTCTCTGTATTTGTTTTTGATTTATAATATATCTACCATATGTGTGCTGTGAATTTTATTCCAGTTTTAAAGTCTTGTATATATTGAGATTACATGTAACTCTAATATGGATGTTGATATAGAAATCAGTCATTTTCCTCTAATTTAAGAAGGTTTGTCCTTCTCATTAATATGTAGTAATTTAATCTCATTAATATCTTATTAGATATACCTGCTTAAAACTTATTAAAGTGCGTTTGTGAAGTTATGAAGTAGTTGGGGGGAAGGACTTTAATTTGCTCCAGTAATTAACAATACATTTACTATTACCCAAGGTTTCAAATGTATAATGGCCTCAAGTAAATTTGTGTAACCCCGTTAAAATTCTTAATACCTTCTGAATTATACCCTCTTTATAACAGGTGAAAAATTTGTTTCTGTCATATGATGCTGTGGACACTCTTCATGTAATGTTATTGAAGAGGACTGATGTATATGAATATGATAACATTATTGAAATGTTGGATGCTTAGGTTTTTTACGAGTCTTATACTGCTTTATTTCAGTGCTTTACTATTTTACAATGATGGTGATGAGCATTATTACCACTTTTTAATATTGTGCTATATCTTTAATAAATTTTAAAACTACGTATATTCATGGAGAGCACCATTGCAACAAAAGTCAGTGAGGACATTCTTGTTAATCTCAGTGATTTGGGGTCACACCTGGACAGAATTACATTTTCATATACGTGCTTTCCAAACTGAAGAGAGACTTCCTCTCAGTGGTCTCAGTTCACAGCTCCTAAGCACAATAATTTGCAAAGAATGGCCGTTACACTTATGGAAGGAAATTAAACTAGTTATTACCTCTGGTAAGTACTTTCTATTTCACATAGCTTCAGAAATGTAGTGTCCATTAAAATCTTTTATTATGAATCTGCTAATTAACTACTGTGCAACTATTGTTTACAGTTTATTCATCATGAGTTTGATGCAAATTTGCCTTTATTTCTATTAATATTCCTTGATGGTAAGGCAGGTGTATTGTCTGCATGTATCTGACAAAATTAAAATCTAAATGAGTCCTTTGTGTTCCAACATTTTAGTTGTTCGGTGGAGCAGACTATTTATATATGGATTTCAAATGGGGGAAAAAGTCATGTTCTTTTAAGGGCATCAAAATCATAGGAAGAGAATGCATTCTGAGACATTCAACCATCCAGAGGACTTGTGAATTTCTTGAAAACCTGTTATTATCTGCAAGCAGAAAATATACTGCTCTGTATTAAAATTGTTGTTAAATTAAAATTATTTCATTTCAATTATTAAACTATTCGAATGTCCTTAAGCTTTTCACGTCTACAGATAGTTTCCCAGTAGTAGGCAACCACTGGAAAAACAGATTCTTTAAGCCTTTTGATGATAGGTGTTTGCATGCTAGAGAAAATTCTTCATATAAATGACAGAAGAAAAAAAAGGCTCAGTCAAAGAAAAGAAGATAAAGAGTAAAGCGCATAACACTGAGAAGAAATCTGTAAACAGCTATGCAAAAATAGCCTGTGTAGTTGCATCAACTAGGGTATAATTTTGAAAACTGGCAGTCTTCAATCATCAAAAGAAAAATTACTTAGAAATAGATTGCGAAAGCTTAGAAAGAACATCTTGGGCAATCGAAACCAGTTGCCAGCAGCCAAGTCATACAATCCTCTTCACAATTTCATTAACTTTCCTTCTTAAACCAGTTAAACATAAAACTATATTAACAACAGAGTGCTCAGAAACTTTGCTTTTCAGCTTACTAGCAACCTTATTCTGATTTTCAACATTTCCTCACACATTATCCACAGCCAATATTTCTCTTTTTCTTAAGCAGATGGTCTCCCTCCTTGGTGTTTACCCAGGTGATGATTTATCAGGGAAGATTATGGGAACTTTAGCTTTCCATTAGCTCCTGTCTCCACAATGCTGCTTTTCATCTCCCTAATCCCATATGCCAGGTTTACAAGCCAGGAAGAAGTTGTGATGCTGACATGCAGGCAACTCTTTCATGCTAAGAAGATGGGGCTTATTATCACTTCTTCTCATGCCTCCTCACTCCACCTCCCCATGGCATATGACTCATCTGAAAGGAGACCTCAGTGGTATTCACAAGTCGTCACTTACCCGATTTATACTTTTGTTTTACCTGTCTCTCCATGTCCTCTGAGAGCCTTCACTAGGCTAAGCAGGCCAAGCCCTTTCAACTTGTTTGCACAAGAGCTTCTCCATTCCTCATCTCCCTATTTGCTCTCCAAAGAGAGGCTCATCAGCACCTGATACCATACTTTTAACACTGTCCTAACATGTTCTAGGTTAGGAAGGTATAGGAAGAACCCATTTTATTACACCAAAATACCATCACAGTGAGGTTACCTGTTTGTACTATCCTACGCAAAGCTAGGCACGAAGCATGGCCAATAGTGTATTCTACACATTGAAAAGGACTCCTTGACTTCAGTGATCTTCAAATCAGGCTCATTGCCCAGTAAGTAACATCTTTAAAAGCATAAGTTGTGTCAGTTGTTTAACATTTCCCATGACCAGAGTAACCCTGGATAAGCATCCAATATTTAAATGGCATGCGAACAATAGAAAACATCTTTCTCATTTTCCTACTCATGTACATATCAGCCACAGCCTAACTGAAAAGACAGAACAACACTCCTAATTATGCATATCGTGAATTTTCACTTTTGGATGGATTATGAAGTGGCTTTGTATGTTTATAGATTGCTAGATTCAGGTGAGCTTCAAATTTCTGCAGGCTGATCTCACATTAGTCCTTTGAATGACCTGTATTTTTAATTTGGCATGAAACTGCTGCAAGCTACACAGTGAAACTAACGAGGCTGCTGCAACTGTGCAGGGCAATAATGAACAGCTACTTTATTGCTGGAGAGTGTATTAAGTCTATGCATGATGTGAACAGAGAAAAGCTTTTTGTTTCAGAAAACATTCTGATATGTGTTCATACATTTTCTCAGAAAATAAATAACATTACAAGCAGACATGGTGAATGGAAAAGAGCTAGGATCATAAGTTGTTTTGATCTAGACTTTTGACAAATCAAAAAGAAAAAAGTTCTGCACAATAAATGCAAAGAGAAATTCAGAACTGAAGTATAGTCCAGTGTCCTGGTTTTGGCTGGGATTGAGTTAATTTTCTTTCCAGTAACTGATACAGTGCTGTGTTTTGGATTTAGGATGAGAATAATGTTGATAACACACTGATGCTTTAGTTGCTGTTGAGCAGTGTTTACACTAAGTCAAGCACCTTTCAGCTTCTCACACCACCCCACCAGCAAGGAGTCAGGGGGTGCACATGAAGCTGGGAGGGGGTACAGCCAGGACAGCTGATGCCAACTGGCCAAAGGGATATTCCATACCATATGACATCATGATCAGCATAAAAACTAGGGGAAAAGCAGGCACGGTGCCACTGCTCAGGAACTGGCTGGGCATCATTTGGTGGGTGGTGAGCAATTGAATTGTGCATCACATTTTGTATATTCTTTTATCGTTATCATCATCATCTCCTTCTCCTCCTCCTCCTTCTCGCAATAAATTAATTTTTCCCAATCTGAGTCAATTTTGCCCATGGCAGTAGTTATTAAGCAATCTCCCTGTCTTTTCTCAAGCCATAAATTTTCTCATCCTGTTTTTTCCTCCTTTCCTGCTGAGGAGGTGCAGAGAGCAAGCAGCTGGCTGGGTTTGGCTGTCAGCCAGGGCTGACCCACCACACTCCATCACCCAAGTGCATCCTGCATCTAGCACAGTCTTTTTTGAGCGACCAGCGGTAGCGATCCAGACCATCGTACACCACAGAGCCTGTGATCCACATAACAATTAATCTGAGAAGTTGGGAGGCCTGCGCTGTGTGGCACAAATCCCTTGGACACAGAATAAGCTCAGAAGGTTCACTGTAATGAAGGAAGCTGTAGGGAGCTCTCACCTGACACCAGTGATGACACCACCATGCCCTGATGGGAGGCCCGTTTGATGCTGCCCAAGTTGGGATTCCCAGCATGTGAAGTTATGTAGGATTATCTATCCTATTTTTTTCCCATCTTGCATTATCTCTATTAAATATGGTGGGTTATCCTTGATAACTAACTCACTCTCTGCCTAGGAGGATGGAGGGAGAAAATAGGAAGAACAGGAGCAAGAAGTTTTATGGGTTGAGGCACAGACAAGGAGATCAGTTATCAAATACCATCACAGGAAAAAAAAGACTCAGCTTGGGAAAATTAATTTATTGTCTCTTAAAATGAAAATGTAATCACTAATTCAGGTAGTGAAAAACAAAAAGACAAATATTAAACGGACATCTTTCCTCCTCCCTTTTCCAGACCTAACTTCACTTCTGACTCCTTTCCCCACCTGGAGCAGCACCAGGAGTTTGGGGATGGGGCTTATGGTCAGCACATAGAGATTTTCCCCTGCTACCTCCTCACACTTTTCTTCTGCTCTGCGTGTTCTGTTCCACAGACTGTGGGTAGCTAATGCCTGGAGCAGCTTCTCCCCTCCTCCTCCTCTGATCTTGGTGTTTTCCCACACCTATGTGGACCTCCTTAGATGCTTCCATTTTCCACACTGTCTTTTGGAGCAGAATATGAAGCCTCATGTGAAGTGTTGGGCCTTCTAGTGAGTAAGGAAAAACTTGCATTGACTCTTGTTGTTATTATGTGGATTATTTACACTATTCAACAGCTGTGTATCAACAAAGATGTAATTATGGGTCAGAATTGACTGTTCATGTACAGATCTGCCTAGCTCTACTCTGAAGGCAATATGGACTTGCAACCCTTTGAATGGTACAGGGTGCTGTTCTCTCTCTACACTGTACAACACAATATGAAATTAAAACACAACAGAAGAAGAGATATATTAATAACTAATTATTTGGTTCATGCACCAAACAAAATTAGTCAATAAAATCAGAAAAAGAACATTCTCTTTGATAGAAAATTAAATTCCTTTACTGTTTCAGGAAAAAATTAAACACTAAAAGTGATGTCACATTAAGTAGGTGCTTATCTTTATGAATATTTTATTCTCATCTATTATAAACTCAGCTGAATTTCATAACAAAGCATTGTTCAAAATTGAAAATTGTTTAGTTGGCAGGTCCCAGTGAGATAAGTGGGAATTTAGATGCCTCCTCTTGAATTAATATTTTTATGGCTAGTCGAAAAACATCTGTATGGACACGGAAGAATACGTCAAGATGCTAAGAATGGCATTAGTATAAAGATATTAGGCTTTCCTTTCTTCCTAACGGTAAGCCCAGAGAGGTAAAAAGAGTGGCTCCAGTTCCTTCATTTGCTGGTATTTTACCAAAATAGTATAGTTCAGTAGCATTATAGTTAGCACATTATACCTGGCAGCTAGAAATATACTTTGATTCATTACAGTTATTTGACTCATCAGTCAAAACTGTCGAGATTCATCTCTTTCACACGGCAGGAAAATGAAATGCTAGAAGTCTAAGTTCTTGTTATAAAAGTGATGGTATATAAATTACCTTAGTGTCATATGCTAGCAGTTGCGATAATAGATCTGGTAATGTCCAGATACATTAAATTAACCACATGGATTATTATAGGGCTAAATAAGTTGTTGCATCATTACTATCCACAGAAGCTGTTAACTGACCATTTCATTTACTTGAACATCAAGGTGTTATTCTATGGACACTGATTTTCCCCTGTCCTACTCCTTTTTTCCTACAAACACCATTCCTGTCCATGCAAACACTGTGCAACAAGTGAGCATTGAAGGCAGGAAGCATCTGATGAGGAGGAACACATAGGCACAGCTTCATCAGCTGTAGGGGCTACACCTAGCCAAGTCCAGTAACTGAATTCACACACTACTACAGTCATACACTCTCATGCATTGCTTCTAAAAAAGGGTAGTGACACATAAGGCAAAGAATGTCTTTGGTTCCTCCTAAAGCACGCCAAGCAATGGTGTTCCCAGGCATGTAATGGAAAGGACAAGCTAGAATATATAGCTGGATGATGGGGGGTTGTATCAGCTCAAATCTCCAAGTTATTTAATGTTCAACATTTCAGGCTGCTTCATTGTTCTGAGTAGGTTCAGGCTGTACGGGAACTTCTTGCAAAGTCCTATGAGCTCATTTAAATTTGCCTTTCAGACTCAACCTTCAAATTAAAATTAATGGTGCCAAAAGAGTATAAATGCCCTGCTCTTTTCATGCTTCCCTTCGGTGATCATCATGAATTGTATACAGAGTTTGTTTTGCTATTCTTTAAAGCTTAGTGGGTTATATCTCCCTTTATGATTCTGAGGTGCAAGGTTGTTCAACTACTTAGTTATTTCCAAAGCTAGTAATAAGTAAATGATGTACAGTAAAATTTGATGTATAGAGTGTTTGAGAATGAATCTAGTACTTAACAACAATATACACAGAATCAGCATCCGAAACCCTTCAGTATGGCTGTGTTCTGTTGCAATTGCAGTTAAAGGCAGTATCATGCAATTAAAGTAGATTTGCAGTTTTGCTCCCTGATCCAAAAATTGGATTCACCTAGTCTTTAGTTTTTGTTTTGGTTTTTTTTGAGGGGGATGTGTGTGTTTGGGTTTGAGGGTTTTTTGTCGTTTTTTTTTTCAGACTTTTCTTTTTTAGAGAGGAGATAAGAGGATATATTTACTCATACACATTAACCATAGCACATAACAAAGTATCATAAATAATTTCTTCCAAAGGCTTTTTAAACTCTGCCAGAGATGCTGAAGTTTGTCACTCTCCCCCAAGTAACCTATTCTCTTTCTCTCGTCTGCTACCTATATTGCTATTCAGGACTGGCAAAGAGCAGCCTTTCATCAGTCTCTCCTCCTCAATATGTGGTGTAGAATTATGCATAAAGAGCAGTAAGCTGCTTCGTATGCAGATTGGTGTACATTACCAGTTTTTAAGTCTCTTCCACCTACACAAGAACAATACAGACGAGCTTTGAGAATCCAAATTTTGTTCTGAAATTGCAACAGTTTCCTTATTTATCACCACCTCACAGCATTAGTGTCTATCCACGTCATATTAAAAACCTGTTACAAAGGTACTTAGTTTTTTAAAAAAAACCTTAATAAAGTAGTAAAATGAGATATAGCATCGTCTGATGGAAACTCTACAGTATACAATGAGAAAAAAAATAATTGTTTCACAGATTTTTAAAGAAGTATTGAATTGTTCCTCCTACAACATCAAAATTGTAAATTAGCATATATTCAGTCACAGCAGTTTGTGCTTAAGCCACGGCTGCCAAAGAGCAGCAAGTTTAACACAGAAAATGTGCCAGAGGAGTAACTGAAGAGGACTGGGAAACTGAATTAGTTGTGTGTCAGTGGTAGTTATTGAGCCACAATGGTGTGCAGCATTTGGGCTACTTAAACAAGAGAAACGATAACTCTTATAGGCAGAAGGGTTAACATGCAAAACCAACTGAGCGCGATGGAGCGTACACATGCTGCACACCACCTCTAACTGGAATCACTTCCCCTGTAAACAGCTTTTGCACGTGTTGATGAGATTAACATCTGAATCACAGGGAACATGTAGCAAGAATATCATTCAAAATTAATGTGAATTTGAATGTGGTGGTATTCTTAGACTTTTCTTATTTATTTTCTTCAAGCATTTGGATGACATAAATGATGACAGCAAATCTGTTTTCACTGAAATGTTCGAATATGCACTGGAGGAGTACGCAAAGTGTATGATCAGTCACACAAGATCCTGCTCTTTTCAGTCATATTAATGATACAATGTGGCTATACTGAAATGAGCCAAACTTACAGATGACCTCAGACACAGCAGGGTTTTTTGTGACATAGCTGGATTCCAACACTGATTGAAAAAGATTGAATCACTACAATTTGACAGATCTATACTAAACAATAGCGTTAATTTTTGTTTTAACATCCTGCTTACATACTGTCTTAAAGTATTTACATTTACCTTTGGGTGCTAGATGAATCTGATGGTACCAAAACACTGAATAATTTGTAATTCCAGTAGCCCTGTCTGTTATAACGTAAATTTTTTTAAGGATATCTGAGAATTCATATGAAAATAAAAACATAGAACAGTACTGAAACAAGTTTCCAAGAAAGCTTGTAGTTTGCAGGAAGTCTGTGAGTTGCTCAGTGCAACACAGAGTGCTGGGGAAGAAATTAATCAGCCAAACAGCTTGGCCATAGAGATTTATAGGCTACTTCTGAGTTTTGTTCACTTTCTCTTTGCTACCCATTATCTAACAGTGCTAAGTCTTCCTAATTAAAGAGATGATCCTTTAACTGTGAAATCTATATTCTATTATTTTCTCTATTTATTGCTCAAGCTGTCTTTTTCAAACATGCCTCTTGACTTTCACTCCAGGTTGATTATTAGTTTTATCAAGGGGGAACCCTTGCAAAGCTTCTCCTCCAGAAGGAAAGCTGTTAGATAAAATTAAATTACCCCTTTGGAGGAGGATAAATGGGTTTTTTAACATAAAGGTAGATTGATATAAAATAGTAACACAAATATTAATGGAAATGTAAACCATAGTAAAATTTTCTCTACCTTCTCATTTGACTCTTTTTCATGTGTGCTTTCAGGACATAGACATTTCTGACTAAACTTATGTTTTCAAATACTTACGATTAAATTTCTGATTTCAAGCCCTTAACAGAGCTCTATGCTGACAACTTGGTACAAGTACCTTGAACACACTGACAATAAAATTGTCCCTTCGGGGCACTAACTCACATTCAGGAGGGGCACAAAATTTCCTAGAATTTCTGGGAATGCCCTTCCTTCAATATTATTAAGGAAATGAAGCTTTTATTACCCTACAAATTAAGCTAATTCTAAAGAAGGAATAACTGTCATCTAGCTTTTTTCTAAAGCAAGGTCTTTTCCTGAGGGCACTGTGAGTTGCCAGTGTGAGGGGACACTCCTGTGCTGAATGCAAGCAGGAGATTTGCAGGTCCTTCACTTTCTCTTTCACTGTGCAGATAGGCAGCAGATTACAGCTTTAGTTAGGAGTTTCATTCAAAGTGAGATTCCCATGCCATCACAGAGATGCAAGGAGTGTTCTGTCAGCACCAGTACTTCTCTGTACCACCAGTACTCACTTACCAGGGACACATAGCATAGCAGGTGAGCAAGGGCAAGATTTGTAATCCTTTTTCATCAGAAAGGTGAAGGTAACGCTCGGGCAAGACAGTGGTGGTGTTTGTCATGGCTGGAAGTCGTGGGAGCAGGAAGCTATGGGAATAGGAAACGTTGACTAATTTGCTAATCAGTCTGTGTTTGCTCAGTTCACTCCTGAAGTTAACACAACACGTTTCAACAGCACTTGCCAATCAATCAGGCCACAAAACGCACATCTATTTTCCCTCCTGTTTGCACCAGATATTTGCTAAAATAATACTAAGTAGTAAGATAAGGCAAAAATAGCCCTTGCAAGTAACCTCCACTAAGCATTGCTGAATGAAAATCCTCAATATTTTTAATTTAGAATATGCAGTGAGATCACTAGAAATAGCTTGGAACTCCACAGCCACAAGCTTGGAGGTTGAGTAAGTTTCTGAAAGGAAATCTTTCTGCTAGCTGCAAGGCAGGAAGGGCAAATGTTCTCACTTGCTAAAATCTGTGCATTAACCTTTCTCATCTGTGTATATAGCTACATCTTATAACAAGGGCAGATATATATACTAATGAGGACTGCAGTTAAGGCATATGGCACCTTTTTATTTGGGCAAGACAGAGGATGAAAAAAATGCAATTTCTATTGAATTCTGTGTTTGTATGATTGAATTGATGAAACAAAGATACACTAATCTTGTTTTCTTTATTTAGGAAGGTATGGTCCTTGGTCACTTATTTGTTTCCCTATGGGGAATGAGGTAGCTTTTGTTCATAGAACCATATTAAATCCCTTTCTTGCAGCAGGACTTGACTTCCTTCCTTTTATGAGAAAATGTTCAGAAACAGTCTCCTCCTTGTGAAAAAAAGTTGGGTTTTGGAGGGGGGTAAAATGCACTTTCTTGGTTTCCATCTGCTCCATCCTTTAGACTTGCAGGTTATTTCACATCTTAAAAAGACTGCTAGGGCTGTTTTCTTTTGTGCACCATTCCCTTTCTGAAGACCACCATTTAGCCAGTTGCCACTTCTTTTAGGTTCCTACTCTTCTGACTAGTTTTCCTCTTATTTAATCCCACCCCAAATCTTCGAAGAGCTTAATATGCTATTCTGACCCAGGGCGTAATCACAGAGGTTTCCAGACAAACCTATGCTTTAGCTTACTCTTATGCACCGCTCTGCGCAGTGCAGCGCTGACCTCATCTCAGAAATACTGTGGGCTTCAACAGAAGCCTTTATTACAAACAGAACAGACACACTGAGTCTAGTTTTATTTTCCTGCTCTTACTTTTCTCTCTTTTAGTCAAAAATTTACGTCACATTCCTGAATGAATTGTTAGAGAAAGTTCTGCTTCTTGCTTGCTTTATGGCACTGTAACTCCACTGGGATTTATCTTTTGATTATGAGCAACCCCTACTGTCCCTCTTAGAACGAGCTGCTCATGTAGATAGGATTCTGCATACAACAACGATTCTAAGTAATGTTAATTCAATAATATACATACATACCGTAACTACGACAATAACAACAGTGTAACATAATCCAGATAATAATAAATCCATTGTACTCAAATCTATGATTATGGACCCAAATGCCAAAACTGCGAGAGCCAAACTCTTCAAAAGGAAATGAGAAAATGTTCAGTAAAAGTGACCAAGACATTTTATATTAATCAAAAGTTCAATTCAGAAGCACTGGGAGTAAATCTTTCTGTAAGGAATCAATAAACAGTAATAGCCGTGCCTCGCAGGTTTATACTTTTACACTAGTTGCTGTAAGATTCTTTAAATAGCCTTAGTTGTATTTCTTCCATTAGTAGTACCTCGCTCCCCAGATGGCTGAGATACAGCAAATCAAAACAAACTACCTTCTTCTGGTGCTTTTGCTCTGTCAGCTGCCTGCTTTGCAGTGCTTGCATCTATATGCCAAATGTCTGTCTAACACATATGAGATATGCCAGTACAATACACTGAGATCTGCAATAAAATTTTCTTAATGGGACTAAAACCTGTGCTCAGAGTCCGAAAAGAGATTTCATTGGGCAGCAGGGTCTATACATTCTTCACATCAGGTTTGGATTTATAATCCTGAAGCTCCCTGAAAAATTCCAATAAACTTGTATAAAAGACATAGAAAAATAACTAGAGTTCGACCCTGTAGGATATTAATAAGACATTTCAGTACTGACCAACCAAGAATACCTAGAAACTTATTTCAGGTTCAGATATGCCTTCAATGTCGTAGCAAACTTAACTCCACAAGAATCAGCAGATACTATTTAAACTTATTTTTTCACCTATAAGGTGAAAATATCTAGACCAAGATTGGTTATTCTGTAGTTGTATTACAGATGTGCATCACTTGACTACCAAGACTCAGGTCAATGATTTAAAGAGAGTGACTGATTCCAGTGCAGTGAATGGATTTATTAGAGCACAACATAAATGGCTGGCTGACTTATTTTCACAGCTCTTCTTCACCTGTCAAGTTGTTGCCTTCATGAAGATCAAATGTTCATTGTTTCTTTTATAACTCAGCATTGCCTCCATGATGTATGCTTCAGCCTGGATACTATCATGTCATATTTTGTATCTCAGAGGTTTGATGGGTGTAACAACAATGAAAATCTTAGGACTAAACTGCTTATGTTGACATCAGTCAAAATTGAAATGCATTGCCATGCCTCTGACCAAGTCACTAAATGACAGCTATGAAGATCAAGGTTACTTACATTACAGTTGAACGAGAATATCTAAAGAATTCTTCCTTTCATGAAATCTGTTGAATAATTGATCAAGGAAAAGTTTAGCTTGGATTTAGCCAAAGAAACATACAAGATGCTTTATCACAAAACAGCTATTGTCAGCATTCCTCATTTTCACTGTTGCTATTATTATACAATATATGCTTACATAGTATAATGCCAGTTTAAGCCATTAAGTTTTCCTCTTCTATTTTTTTTTTAGAATTTCTGTTATATATGTCATAGGAAGAAAAAAAAATCAGGATAAAAGCAGCTGAAGTTATTTGAAGTGTTTATACCTCCAAACATAGTAATAATTTAAAGTCCCTTTCTGATGTGTTTAAAAGTAATGCACTGGCATCAGATATCCCAAAACATAATATTGAGGTTATGAAGGTTTGAATTAGGATGTTAAGCTGTAAGCTTACTTGAATTCCTCTAATGCTTTGTTGTCTAAAATGAAAATATTTTCAGTCACACAGTATCAAGCCCTGTGATCATGTGCCCTAGTTTAGCCACTTAAAAGCTTTATGTCTGAGTCATCTTGAAAACTCCATAACGAAAAGAAATTGGCATTTTCAGAAGGTGATTCATGTGCCTTATCTTAGAATCATAGAATCGTTAAGGTTGGAAGAGACCTCAAGGATCATCCAGTCCCACCGTCCCCCCACCACCTATTAACCACTAAACCATGTCCTTCAGTACCATGTCTAACCTTTTCTTAAACACCCGCAGGGACGGTGACTCCACCACCCCCCTGGGCAACCCATTCCAATGCCCGACCACCCTTTCCGAGAAGAAATTTCTCCTAATCTCCAACCTAAACCTCCCCTGGTGCAACTTGCAGCCATTCCTCCTTGTCCTGTCACTAGTTTAGACAACTATCTTAGGAAAGCCAGCATACCCTCACAAGCTGCTCTTTTCTCTTAACTGATTAACATACAGCTCTAGCTGTCTTAAACATGAAAGTCTAAAATTAGGTGGAAATTAATATCCACCCATTGTCTTCCCAGTATGACAACTTATCCTCTCTATGTACCTCTCTGAAACATCTAAAATATTTGGTAACATATCTGCTAAATTTTTTTTAAACACAGTTAGAACAAACAATAATCAAGAACAAAAATGAGCCTGAAACATTCAAGTACTTTTTGAAATTACAAAATCTGCCTTTAGATGGACTGAGCTGGAAAAGCTAAGATGGGCATTTGTTAGGACTAAACAAATCCTCTATGCATAGCATGTTGTGCTATGGAATGTCAACTATTCTGTAAAACCATAGAAACACTAGTTGGAAATTATCTCTGAAGTTGGCCTACTTTGGACCATAATCATGCAAAAGTTCATTTGCTTCTCCTGCTTGGAGAACTAGAACTATTGACAGAACTAGATTGGTTCAGATATGGCTTTGTGTAGTGAAGTCTTGAAAGTGTCAAGGATGGAGACCCTGCCTTTCTCAAAGACCTTTTCTAAAGATGAAGTAACCTCACAGTGAAGATTTTTTCTGCCTAACCTGCATCCTGAACCTCCCAAGGTACTACCTGTGGCTGCTGCACTGTCTACCACCACCACTACCATGAAGAGTTTGACTCCATCTTTTTTGTAGGTCCCCTTCAGTTAGCTGCAGGCTGCAATCAGAAGTCAAGCCGACATAAATGTACATCCAGCTCATGTGTTTTCTAT
Source organism: Psophia crepitans (assembly GCA_013399095.1). Classification (NCBI taxonomy): domain Eukaryota; kingdom Metazoa; phylum Chordata; class Aves; order Gruiformes; family Psophiidae; genus Psophia; species Psophia crepitans. The sequence goes on from VWZZ01004377.1 coordinate 202,714, forward strand.
ATACTAATCAAATGGAGGACATTTCTGCTTTCCCATGTCTAAAAAGGGGGGAAGGGGGAAAGTAATTTGGGGGCTTACAAGGAAAAAAGTAACAGTGGATGTTGGTCATTTCTTTTCTTGCCGAATTCTACAATACAAAATCAGAACAGTTTTACTTGAAAATTTCTGATTTTTCTGATTGAACATTTCAAACCACTTTGAAATTAAATATGTCTATCTCAGAAGTGAAGAGTGCTGAAGTGTGAATTAGCGAGTCAGTATCAGTTGGCTAAACTCAGCTATGTGTTATATTCATTTTCTGTCACAGAATTTTAATCAAATTCTCAGTATCATGAGTGGGCTATTACTGCTGTTAATTCCACTTCTAACATAAATATAGAAGACAAAGGAATTTTTTTCATCTCACAGTGATGGTGCTGCTTGCATAGCAAGTAACGTTTATTCTAGTTCAAAGCACAATATTTTGAATGTACCAAACACTGCTTGTTCTAAGAGGAGAGAATTCTGACATTCTCTTCAACCTAGATGAAATGCTTTAGGAGCTGTAGATAGTATGTTTCTATAAGATTACTGTCACATAGAAACACAAAAATAAGACCACTGAATAAGGAAATGAAGGTATGGCTGCCCTTCAAATATAAGTAGGTCTTATGAACAACGTACTTTTTATTCAAAGATAATTTTGCAAGTACAGGATAAATTTTATATGTAAATTGAACTTGTATTGCATCCACAAGTTTGTTTGTTCCTCACAAACATCGGAATAGTACTCTTCGTCAAGAGTATTCACAGAAAAAGAGGTTTTAACTTTCATCTTGATAAACAGGAGTTATTATATGCTTTTGTAAATATTTAGAGTACAGAATTTTGAATATTTTATCCAGTCAAGTGACAGAAATAATTCTAGATGATTTATCAGACTAATAGCCAACAACTGAAAAGCTGTTGGGAAATTTAACAAAATACTGAAGTTACTAGGGATTTGTTTTAAAAAATTACATCACTTTTGAGCAACAAAATTTTCTGAAGAAATTGTAATCTTCACATGGCATTCCATAGGCACCAAATGCATGAAGTATTGTGCCCTGTTGGAGAAAATACAGCTATGATGTCGTAGCTAAAAAAGATGTTTATTTTTCACCAAGCACACCACTACATCGACTGATTCTCATTGTGTCAGGCACTGCAACATGATACAGACCACTGACATGAGCTCATGTGAGTTCCTATCAAGTGAAGACAAAGAGGAGTAGTGCATATGGTCTAGAAAACAAAAGCTAGGTGAGCTGTTTCACCAGTCTGGGAATAGTAGCAAAATATACAGCCAAATCATTTTGACCATAATTATTTGTGGCTGGTAATAAAACGGATCCTGCACTATTCGCTGAGCCTGAGGGCAAGTAGCACACCACAGCTCATACCCTCATGTCTCTATTCTCAACCTTCACCAAAACAATGTGTCCTCATCTTTACTGACTTTGAGAATGCTCCCTGGTAAATGATTCTTACAGATTCAAAAATTGGCAAAAATCAAAGGTGACTCTGTGCTATCTTTGTCTTAGCACCTCATTTGCCTCTTGAACACAAAAGACATAGATAACATAGAAAGAAGCAGGTCTACTCTCAGAGCTAACGGCAGGTGCCAACTCTGGGGAAAAAGAAAATACACCTATGCCTTTCTCCACCAAAGTCCCTGAATGTTCCACCAGGCTGTGCGAAGGGAAGGGAAGCTTTAGTCATTTTAGCTGCTACTTCAGCTTGCGAAGCAAAGTCTGGTTTTGGAAAGCCAGAATTGGCAATTAATGCTATCATGGCATGTTATATCACTTTTTCTTGTTGAGAATATGTCTTGGACGTAGCAAAACAGGGATAAAATGAGATTTTCAAGATCTAAGGTAATCCAGACTTTGACAAAAATTGTGGATTCTCTAATCACATAAGTTAATTGGTCACTAGAATTAACTTCAGTTGAAAATTTGGAAGTTTTTGATGATTAAAGGAGTAAGATTCTGGTAAAGGTTTTCAAGCAGGAGAGCAGGGAGCTCAGATAGCACCCTGATATCTTTTCAGATAGGATTATATGGTGATGATGATGCCTGCTGCAGTAAGACATTGGGACTTCAGGATCAAAGAGATCTCTCTCAAACCCATGTTCTTTTTTCTTGGTTTTAAAAATGCACTTTTATCGCACTGTAGAAAAAAAATGCCCAGTCTCCGCCTGCAGCACGAATCCAACCTTAAATAGTAGGAACAGTATTTTGTCTTTGATTCACCTTTCAGTACTACCCCACCATTTATGTTTTAAATTATATGTGAACAGTCTATCTCAAAAAGAATGCCACTATTTTATTTCTAAGGGTTATATTATATATAATGAGCTAAATGCTATAGCTCTTATCATAAAACAGTAATACTTTGCATTAAGAGAAATAAATTTCCTTTTACTGATGACTGCCTTTTTTCCTGAGATGATTTGGACATGATTATTTCTCTTAAGAAGAGGAAGATGTAGTTAGATAATGTAAGCTAACGCAGCTGGATAAAAAAATACCATACACAATAGTAGACAAAACTTCATTGTCACAATGTGATTCATTCCATGCTGTGTTTCCTTCTAGCAATTTTCTAATTACAGTGTGGAGTTTTAAAACTGTTTTTTGTTCTGAAACTGCACAGCAGTGATGGACTTAAAACAGACTACCAAGGCAAACACTATGGCTCTGTGAACACTTCAAGTTCGTATAAACTTGCACAGTCTCAGACCTTACCGTCACTTCATCCCTCAGCTCTCCCTTGCTCCCTCTCCCTTGAGCTGGCAAAAGCACTTGTGGAGCCAGGCAACAAACTGCACTGAGTTAAATTAAACTTTCCACCCTGCTTTTTTTGCTGGGTTAGTTTTAGTTTAGATCTGTTCCTGGTCTGCTTCACAGTCCAGCTACATGGATACCAATCTCGGCACTAATGACTCGAGAAAAACAGAATGAGAATAGAATAGAATAGAATAGAATAGAATAGAATAGAATAGAATAGAATAGAATAGAATAGAATCGAATCATTAAGGTTGGAAGTGACCTCAAGGATCATCTAGTCCAACCTTCCCCCCCCACCTATTACCCACTAAACCACGTCCCTAAGTACCACATCTAACCTTTCCTTAAACACCCTCAGGGATGGTGACTCCACCACCTCCCTGGGCAACCCGTTCCAATGCCCGACCACCCTTTCCGAGAAGAAATTTCTCCTCATCTCCAACCTGAACCTTCCCTGGCGCAACTTGCAGCCATTTCCCCTTGTCCTGTCCCTAGTTATCTGCGAGAAGAGGCCAGCCCCCAGCTCGCCACAACTTCCTTTCAGGTAGTTGTAGAGGGCAATAAGGTCTGCCCTGAGCCTCCTCTTCTCCAGACTAAACATGTAAGCAGAGGGCTAGACTCCTTCTTCCAGTATCTACACTGAAGACCTCAATGAATCACAATGTAAATGTTACAGAGGACGAGTCTATAAAAACATGCCACTGGAAATAAATAATATCTCATGTGAAACTCAATATTCTGCATCACAGAATCATTAAATTAATAATTAAGTGCATCATTAAAAAATAATTAAATGGTATTATACACTCAAACCTCAGTGCTCGCATGACATTAAACTATTTGTCCAGAACATATTTTTCACAAATTATATTGATGTATTTCCCTGGGCAATGCAATTTATCTCCAAACTCACAGATTTCTCTGTGCTGCTGAAAGAGCGTGTGACTACTTGGTGGAGGTCAGAGAAGAGAATATTGCCTTCTGAGTGTGGTAGACTATCTACTGACAAAATTTGCAGGTTTAGAGCTCAGCAGAAAGCTCTGCTCTGGGGTTCACACCTTACCTTTTGTTGTATTTCCCATTACTTTATTTTAAATTTTATTTAATTGTGTATTCACATTATGAAGCTTACTAAATTTTTTTGGGGTGTGTTTCCTGATACTGTGGCCCATTCATATGTCAGATCATTCTTCAAAGCTAATACTAACTGTGGATTTAGTTGACGTGTGTAGTGAAAATGTCAATGGCAGGGTATTTTTAACACATAATGGCAGCTACAGATTTAGTCCCTTTCAGTATCAATTCCTGACAGTTATTGTCCCATTTAATTTAGGAGAGAATTTTAAATAGAGAAGTTATCACTGGATGACTAAATGTTCCTTTTTATCTCATTTGTATCAATTGTCAGTGCACAGAGTCATTACCATGATCAATTCAAATGTATGAATAGTTGTGCCACCCATGAAAATAAATGAAAACTGTCTGAACAGAATAAAGCACTGATGAAATGCCTGTTCTTTTATTTTAATTTTTACTGGCACCCACAGCTAAGGCAGCTTATGGAAACTTGAAATTTACACAACTCTGCAATGCCGGACTATAGAGTAATTCAGAAGTTCTGATCAATTAGAAAAACCTTTTTGTAGTGGCTTGGCATGGCAACCTTTTAATTTTTAGATCTGAGTCACCTATTTCAGTGAACAATTCCAAGGGATGAAGCTTAGAATTTTAATTTTTATTAATAGGGACAAGGGTAGAAAAAGAAACATAGGCCAGTATAACAATAAAATCTTCTATTTACAAACCGGATACCATGGTCTAATCTCACAATAATTATTTTACAGAAATTAATAATAATTTTTCAATGAATGCTGATTTTTAAATTATTTTTTACGCTTACACAACAAGAGATGGAATGCCACCATTCAAATTTTCTATTTTTCTGGTAAGCTAAAGGCAAACTCCTCAACTCCAGTACACAGTGAGTGGACCAGACACATGCCAAGGTGCTTGCAGGTGCATCAGCACACAGCTCACACCACATGGTTTGTCAGTGCCCTGTCGCACTCACCGCCAGCTGCCCAGCCACCGCTGCCTGCCCTCGCCAGGAGGCTTCTCCTCTCTTGTTCTTCTGGGATGGGTAGATTTCACCCTACAAGAGCTCAGAGATTGAAGCAAAGAATTCTGCTGAATCAGTTTGTCAGACTCTGTGCTCTTACACAAAGCACCCTGATTAAGACAAGTTGTCTTTTACTTAGCTGAGATGAGGTGTTTCCAGAACCAAAGTCTCCTTCAACGGAAACCTTGAAAATACGCAGTCTTATGTCCTCACTCTAATGCTATTGATTTATTTATCTCTGATCTGAAAATACAGACTGATGAGTACTTATATTTCAGGACTGGAGAAGGAACCAGAGAAAATTTCTATGAAGGTGAGTACACACACAGCCAGCCTTGACTACTTATCTCAGGGCAATATACCCTTGACATGAGGGTTAATTGTATCCTAGGTTGCACTAGAAGGCTTGTTGCCAGCAGGTCAAGAGAGGTGACCCTTCCCTTCTATGCAGTACTGGTGAGGCCATACCTGGAGTACTGTGTCCCGTTCCAGGCACCCCAGTACAAGAGACATGTGAAGCTACTGGAGAAAGTTCAGTGGAGGGCCACTAAGATGGTTAAAGGACTGGAGCATCTCTTCTCTGAGATTAGAGAGCTGGTACTGTTGAGCCTGGAGAAAAGGCTCAGGGGAAATCTCATCAATGCATACAAATATTTGAAGGGAGGATGAAAAGAGGACAGAGCCAGGGTCTTTTTCAGTGAAGTCTAGTGACAGCACAAGAGGCAATGGGCACAAACTGAAAGATGGGAGGATCCGTCTGAACATCAGGAAATGCTTTTTTACTGTGAGAGTGACCAAGCACTGGCACAGGTTGTCCAGGGAGGTTGTGGAGTCTCCCTGGATGGAGATGTTCAGAAGCTGTCCAGACAGAGCCATGTGCAACTGGCTCTAAATAACCCTGCTTCAGCAGAGAACTTGAACAAGATGACCTCACGAGGTTCCTTCCAATCTCAGCCATTCTGTAAGACGGTGACTTTTTTCCTTCATGCATGCAGCAATGTGAGTGTTTAATAGCTTTTCCTCTGTGGAGATGATTCCATATTTTAAGAATCTTTATGACCAGATCTTTATGACCCTTGGTAAAATCTTTCAAAGTACTATTTCCCTCATGTCCTAAACATGTCAGTGGGCAAACTGACATCAAGCACGACACCAGAACACACTGGAACAGAATGCATAAACAGCAGAAGGAAGCAGGCAATACAGTATACCCATCAACAAGAAGCTATAGAGCTGTTACTACTTCTATTAAAAAATATTGCATCAGAATATAATTTTATACTAAAAAGAAGCTTTGATAAAGCATATAAACAGGCTTCTTTCTGAACATTTCTACAATTCTCTTAGCTGCACCAGACATATGAAATACTATTTTAATAGATTGGGGGGGGGGG
>VWZZ01004377.1:209070-219131 GCA_013399095.1 Psophia crepitans
GAGAGGTGTAAATAAATAAATAAGTAAGAAAAATTTCAAAACTCACTTACTCAAGAGATACCATTTTCTTGCCAAATCTCAGCTTCCATAGACAATAATAAAAGGTTATCAGATCTTGGTTTTGCTGTTGTTTGGTTCTTCAAGAATGTGGAAGTCTCACTTAGTGCTCAAAAGTTATAATTTCCGCTTGAAAGATGAAGATTTTAAAAAATATTTTATGAATTAATAAAAGTTATCATTTAAAAAAAAGGAACATATAGTGAAAAAATAAGTATTGCTCTTGAATATCTATTTATTTGGAAGTAAAGAATAATTTGCTTAATTTCTTATATAGGAAAGGACATGGAATTTCATCTAGACCCCTGCAATGAGTTAAGCTTGAGTACTAGCACTCTAGTTAAAGTATGAAAGATTTATATCCTGGGTTTTGGTTTAAACCTGATGTTTGGTGTTAAGAACTCCCAGTCTGTGTTAACTAGCTATTGCAGCAAAAACATGAAGCTCAATGCACCTCTGAGAAAATAATATTTTTCTTTGGTACTTAGAGCTGATTATTTGAAATATTTCTGTAGGTATAAAATCAAGTGGTCCTGTTATAACAAATAAATTAACGGGGTGGGATTCTTTTTGCATATTTTTGCTGAATTAAAATGATATCTTTCCAAAATAAGACTGCAATAAATATAATCACATAGCTCAAGGTTAATTTGGGGATTATAACCAAGTACATAGAACCAACATTGTATTCTTTACAACAGGTTTCCCACCAAAACAGGTTATTCAGGAAGTAACTTCTTTTCCTGTACTTTGTTTTCTAAGTGATAATTTTCCAACATCCAAACCTATTTTTAAGTAGCGGATCATTATTGCTTTGCTTGCTGGGTATCCTGCGTAGAATTATTTCTGGTGCCTTGCCATTTATACTTTATATATATTATTGAAATTATAGAGATTAAATAAAATAAATATAAAATAGAATATCCCAGGCTGGAAGGGACCCATAAGGACCATCAAGTCCAACTCCTGGCTCCACACAGGACCATTCCAATCAGAGCTTTGTCCAGATGCTTCTTGAACTTAGTCAAGCTCAGTTCTGTGACCACTTCCCTGGGGAGCCTGTTCCAGGGCCCCACCACCCTCCCGGTGAAGAACCTTTTCCTGATATAACATAAACCTCCCCTCGGGCTCTGTCGCTGGTCACCAGAGGAAGGAGATCAACACCTGCCCCTTCGCTCCCCCTCGTGAGGACACTGTAGGCCACGATGAGGTCTCCCCTCAGACTCCTCTTCTCCAGGCTGAACAAACTAAGGGATTTCAGTCTCTCCTCATGTGTCTTCCCCTCTAGACCCTTGCCCATCTTTGTTGCCCTCCTTTGGACACTTTCCAATAGTTTTATGACCAAAACTGCACATAGTACCCGAGGTGAGGTCACACCAGTGCAGTGCAGAGTGCGACAATCACGTCCCTAGAGCAGCTAGCAAAGCCATGCTTGATGCACCTCAGGACATGGTTGGCCTTCCTGGCAGCCTGGGCACACTGTTGACTCATGTTCAACTTGCTGTTGACCAAGACCCCCACGTCCCTCTCAGCATGGCTGCTCTCCAGCATCTCATCGCCCAGCCTGTATGTATAGCCAGGGCTGCCCCTTCCCAGGTGCAGAATCTGGCACTTGCTCTTGTTAAACTTCATGCGGCTGGTGATTGCCCAGTTCTCTGATCTGTCCAGATCTATCTGCAAGGCCCCTCCACCCTCAGCAGAATCAATAGCTCCTCTCAGTTTAGTGTCATCTGCAAAGGACATACTAAGCTTTGTTTGATTCATTAGTTAAGTCAAAGAACTTGCTCCAGTTATCAGCAAAAGTGTTTTGTGTAACATTTTGTGCATAAAGAAGAAAACTAAAGTAAGTTTGACGATCGTTTTAAGGAAAGAGAATCTGCACTTTCAGCATAAGCCAACTTTTCATCAGTACAGATCACTACATTCACTCTCTAATTATCCCCCCAAAAGGAAAAAAGAACACCCAACTTTTTGTTCGTATGCATTAAATCACTCATGCTATAAGGAAACTATGAAAGATCTCATTTCATGCTATAGAGAAAGACTTGACCCTTCATCCCCAGACGGCAATTTATACCATGAATCCATTACAATTTTACAACTTGAAGTCTGTAGATGACAGTTTCCCCAGTGCACAGCATCTTCTCTGTGTCGAACAGATAAAAATCCATATTTATAAGTACTGAGGGTCCAAGAGATTAGAAAAACATTTTAGTCTTTGAATATAGCTTAATACTTAATTTTGCCTCCTCCCACCAAAAAAAAAATTAAGCAGTATCTAATGGTATCTGTTTCCCAAACACACACGAGGCTTGCCATGTGCATACGAGTTTTTATCATTAAAAATCTGAATATCGGAAAACAGTATCAATTCATGATATGAATGCTACACAGTATCATAGGCATGACAACTAAATTAAGGGTATTTTTACATCCTTTGCCCTCTATTTCTTAGTATTCAAATATCCATCTTGTTATACATATTAGATAGATATTGCCTATTAAATATTAGATTAGGTATTTGATATCAGATTTTAGATAGATTAAAGACATAGAAAGATACATTTTAGATTAGAAACACAGCTGGCTATAGATGACCCAAACTACATGCATGATACAGTTTTACTTCTTTAATATCAATAACTTTAAAAATTATACAGGCATCTTCAATTTATATAGAAAAAGGTTCATTAAAACTATTCTATCCCAAGGACTGTGAAGAAGTTACTTGAATTGATTTCAAGAATTTCTAAGCCAAAAAGGATGATCAAGATTTTAAGTCCATTTCCTACTCTACAACACACCAATAGTCAGTGGATACAGATTTTGAGGAAGCAACTGGTTTAAAAATCCTGGATAAAACAAGAAAAAAAATGCATTTTTAAAAATATTTTAATTGCACATTTCTCATTTATTTATTTTACTTGGATGCTGTGCTACTAGGACTGTGCTAGCAAGGTCTATTTAAAGTAGGGTAGTTTGAAACATTCATGTAATTTGGTGGGAGGAGCTATTTGATATAGTACAAGATTTGATTGAACTTGTTACTAATTGCACTTATGCATTCTTTAAATTCTACTCAGTTTACCCATGATTCTAGAAAACGTATTTCCAAATCTTTCAAAATAGATTTTTCTTGCAAATTTAACCCCTCAAAAATCTAAATATTATATTATTAAACAATATACAGTCATAATGTCAAACCTTAAAATAGATACGTTTTATTTATATACATAACACAATACATCGATTTTATTGATGTTGATTGAAAATCTATTCTTCTAGTAGTCACTGAATATTAGAGTTTAATAATTGTTTGATAATGGGATTTTCAGTAGATAAAGCTCTAGGAGATACTATTTTGTTCTTATTAACTTGCTGACAAAATCAGTGCTAATTGATTAAATGTGACATTGATTCTGGAATGCTATTATCCATAGAAATTGGCTAAAACAGAAGATGTTTCTTTTCATTTGTCACTCATAGTATTCAATGCAACTCTATTTCTAAATTGTCTTAGTCCCTCAGGGAAATTTCATCACTTTCCTTTGACATAACAATTGGTTTTAAGCTGACAGAATTTTGATGAGTCTCCTGCAGCAACTTCACTTAAATAACCTGTAAATAATGGGCATATACTAGTCAAAGTACTTGAGAGCATTTTTAAGGACTTCAGCATTTATCTTTTGTCTGATTGCAGAACATTAATGGATTTTCTTCATTTTATAAATATGAAAAGCCAATGACTCATATATAGAGCAGATGAGGGGACATGTGAGAGGTATTTATACGGAAATTACACCTCAGTGTCTAGTGATTAATGAACAGCTGTAGAGATTCTGAGTTTGTGATAACTTCTATTTAGAACTAACAACACTAACTTTACAAGTAAGTAAAGTACTTTACTGGTACATCACATTGTGATGGAGTCACCATCCCTGGATGCCAAAGAGCATGTGGACATGGCATTTTGGGACATGGTTTAGCAGACATGGTGGTGGTGGGTTGACGGTTGGACATGATAATCCTAGAGGTCTTTTCCAGCCTTAAAGATTCTATGATTCTATGATCATCAGTGCCTAAGTCACTAGTTGGCAGCCAGCTATTTAGAATATGTGTTTACTGTTTTAAAAAGATGGCTATAGATTTTAGCTTCTAACTTAAACTGTCAGTGGTTTGGGATTTTGTATGAAAACACCGTGTGTTTATGCTCTTAAACTACATATAGAATCATAAAATGCTTTGGGTTTGAAGGAACCATAAACATCATCCAGTTCCAAACCCGCTCCCATATAGGATCATAGAATCATTTAGGTTGGAAAAGACCCTTAAGGTGTTAAATATGTCAAAGAATAAATACAACTTTTTGTCCAAGCCAAGTATCTACTGACCACTAGAAGCCATGTATAGAGGAGGAAATTAAAATTATGGGAAAAACTGATTCTAAAATAATAGGATAAATGTGTAGGACATGTTACCTGTTCTCCAATAACATATTGCATTTCTGTCTGACAAGTCTGATCTGCCTCCAGATTGGAAACAAAAAAAAAAAACAAAAAACTTCTTCACATGGAAAATAATATCGTCTTTGAACACTTCATCCCAAGCTAGACAAAGCAGAAGTATCTTCCAGCATTTTCTGCTACCTCATAGTCTCACAGTGTTAGCGTACTGGATTTATGAAATGCACTGAACCTGTTATTGATCCATGAATCATCTCACAAAACTGATTTTTTCATATGTGTGTATATATGTCTGGGACTAAGCAAAAGTACTCAAGCCACTAAGTAGATATTACCAAATCTGTTTATAATACTGTGTTCCCCGACAAAGGAAGGAGAGATAATGTTTTTTGAATCATCCACTGGTGTTCCAAAAGCCAAAAAGAAATCACTGAAAGAGTCAAAAAAAATTTTCCCCCATTATTATGATGGACAACAAATCCATGGGAAAAAAAAAATATATATAAGGAGACTGATTCTGCAGTTCTGTCTCTCCATTGGCTTTGGTGGAGAAACTGTGTTCTACAGCAAGGTGAAGTGGGATTAGGTCTTTATGACTACACAGCATTTAGCAGATGCTGTTACCATAGCCAAATTAGAACGATAGGATAAGGGACAGTGGTTTTAAACTAAAAGAGGATAGATTTAGATCAGATATTAGGAAGAAATTCTTTACTGTGAGGGTGGTGAGGCACTGGAACAGGTTGCCCAGAGAAGTTGTTGAGGCCCCATCCCTGGAAGTGTTCAAGGTCAGGTTGGATGGGTCTTTGGGCAACCTGGTCTAGTGTAGGGTGTCCCTGCCCATGCAGGGGAGTTGGAACCAAATGACCTTTAAGGTCCATTCCAACTCAATCTATTCTATGATTCTATGATTTTATGATTTTATGATTTAGTATTTTAAATAATTTAGGGACAGAAATTATCAAATAAAATATTCAAATATTAATTTGAATTTTTTAATGCAATCATATGATATAGAGGAATTATTTACATTTTATCTTTATTGCCCGGCCTTACTTAGAGGTTCTGGGGAATAACCAGCACTGAAAACAGATGGCTGGATTTACAAAGCTTTACCTTATGCAGTAAAATGAGGCTCTGTGCAGATGGACCTGTAGATATCAGTGCCAGTATTGTACCTTACCCATATGGACTGCAAGATTTATGGCAGAAGTAATTATTTTCAAATTCATCCTTGGATACAAGCTAATACTTCCCTGTTTCTATATCTTTACTATTTCTACTTTCTGGTATTAGAGAAAAAGGAATAATGTAAAACAAATATTAAGTAGCGTTTCATAGATTCATAGAATCATTAAGGTTGGAAGAGACCTCAAGGATCATCCAGTCCAACCGTCCCCCCCCCACCGATTAATCACTAAACCATGTCCATGTTTGCATGGTAAGTCACACACAATTCATTAATTAAGATCTTTTGAGAAAGAACTCTCTTTCTCTGAGCGTTGTGCTTGAGTGTGGCAACATAAAGCATGCAGGTGAGGATGTGCTGTGGCAGCTCAGCCTTTTCCCATGACAGGCCTCAGGTTCCTGCAGACAGAGATTTATGTGAAGGAGTGCTGGGAGCTAAGAGGCAAGAGGCAGTGAGTTGATGGCATTATCTAGGGCAGAAAAATTTGTCACGACACCTTTAAGATCTGACGTGTGTATTCATCATAGGGATGTCCTCCAGGGCTTGGCATACTCAACTGGTATAGTGGGAAAATCCTTAAATCACATTAAATCTGGTGTCCTGCTCTCAGTCAGCTACAGGTCCTGCAGAATGCTAGGTGAAGACCTGGTAGTCTCACCACTCAGAGGAAAGACTTCTCCAGGGCTTATCTTAAAGGCTGAGAAAAGAGTTGGGAGGAGGTTTCTATTGAGAAGGCTTGTGACCTAAAATCACTACTAGCAGGACAAGTTTGTAGCAAAGGCTTTTCTATGGCTTCCCACCACTCTTTGTACGTGGAAATATCCACATTTCAGCCTCAATGAGCACAAATTGCAAACAGCCATAGAAAAACAAATATGGAAATGTAATTTCTTATATTCACAAACACAAAGCTAGAGTTGCCCATTCCTAGATGTTGTTATGTTACTCTTTAATATGAGTATGATTTAAAGTGTTGATGCTTCTATTTACAGATCTGTAAATAGATAGTACGCATGGCTGTCCGTTTCCACAGTACCTGAGTTATACAGTCATAAATAAAGGAACTAAGACCCAATGACTTTTAAAGGAAGAAAATCAGGAATGTTACATTTGCCCTTCAAATTTTCCATTACTTTTCATTTTATTTTCCCCTATTTTGTTCTTCAGTTACGTCTACAAAATTTTCATTGTCTGATTATACACAATATTGAGGTATTCTCTAATGCTAAATGATTCAGGACTATGATGAACCTTCAGGAACCAAACGGTTTAACTAAATGCTATTTATAAAGTCGTTTGAGATCCTCTGATGAAGAGTACTTAAAAAAAGTATTATTATTACAATGAGTTACTAAAAAGAAATCCCTTGTACTGTTTAACACCTCAGTTTGCATAAAGCAGGTCACATATATAATAACTTTGGGGATTTTATTTATTTTATCTTCAGGAGTGACACAATTCCCATACCAAACAGTAACAAAAGTACACAAAAATAACACCTGAATAGCTGAATAAAAAATATCTGTGAGTACAAACCAATAGACAACACAAATTCTCCTACACAAAATCATATACGGAATATTTCAGGCTAACTGAGCATAGCAACAAATGGTTAGTTTGGAACACTTGCAGAAGGAAATATATATCAGAGGCTATAGCTATACTCGTTGTATACAAAGATTATTTTTTTTCTCTAGCAAAATAAATAATTTTATGTTTAAAAATAACTTTTGCTTTCTACTGAGCTAATTTTGTCCTTGGCTACCACAGTCATGATTCGCTTAAGCTGAAAGGAAATAACAGCTGTGAAGTTGTTCATATATGATGAATGAGACCATAATGTGAAACAAGATACCTACACCACAACAAGCAAGAGAACATTGCTCAGCTTAAAGCCTGAATCCACATCACATCCTTGATTATTTACTCAGAACGTTTTTGTGCAGTGTGCCCTCAGAGACCCAAGAGCTTCTGGTTAAACATGTATTCAAATAACACTAAAACTGTAAAATCAAACTATCTTATGAAGAAAGTCACAAGGGAACAGAGCAAGCACCATGATATTAACTGATAAATGCATGAAGTATAATTAATAATTTTAAACAATGGAATCACCACTCATCTTTGAAAATTACACGTGATGTATTTGACAGCTTAGCAAACTACATTTAAGAAGGACTGTGTTCAGTTTCTGTGTTACACTTAAAAGTTTCACTTTCACAGTTACACAGTAGCTATCAAAAAGTCTATCAGCCTGATTATGGAAGAAAGCCAGTTTCATAAAATTCTACAGATGAATGATGTTATTCCTCAAAGCTATTATTCTTCAGACTGTTGAAAATATCAACATAATTCCCTTTGCTCTAGTCAGTTTTTCTTCTGAAGATTAAAAATCAGCTCAATTTATGCAGCAAAGAAATAAGAAAATTTCATGCTCCTCATTTTGGCACAGCGAAAGCCCCATAGCATTTCGGTACATTACAATGTCTATTCAACCACATCACATTTGTTCTGTGCTTCAGGAAAAACAAGCCACCCTCCAAGCCCTCAGGACAAAACTATTTACAGACAGCTAGAATCCATTGTACTTTAGCTGTGATGGCTAAAACAGCTGAAACAAATAGTGAACAAATCTTCCACAACCTTTATAGTATTCTGCCAGGGAGAACAGCAATCTACATGGATGGATTCTGACATAAGGACACATGAACAGTATCAGGGAATATATATATATATATAAAGCAAGCACTGTCCCGTGAGACATGGGGGGAGGAATGCAGAGCAAAGGAGAAAAAAGGAAAACACAGACAGGTAGTTTAAACTAACTGAACACTTGGTTCAACGAAATAAGAGTTGTGTAGTTTATTCCAACTTCCACAAAAATAAAGAGGTATATTACCTGCTCTGGGTAAACTCCAGTTTGTGGTCATCTGCTTTAGTAAGTTTACTATCTTGAAGAAAGATAAGTTCTAGTAAAGATGCATCTGAAATTACTTTATTGACATTTCATATGGGCAAAGTACTTTCTATGAAATACCATGGGGAGACTAAGATGTTAAAAAAATGCAGTGTTAGGTTACTGTTATACATCTGATTTTCAATGAGATTTTGAAAAGTATATTGGAGGGAAATAAGCAGCAGTAACCGCTCTCATTTGGGCAGTAATTAGTTTGTTTACCATATGCAGTTTAGAGTCTGGAAATTGCAATACTTCAGATTTCTCATGCCTTTAAAAAGAAAAAAAATAAAGTACGGCAGATGTTGAAAGCGCTGATTCAAAAGAAGAGGATTTATAAATTTTAGGGGGTTGTGTGTATAACTTTATTCTTCTTGGCATATTTGATTACTATTCATAGTTTTGTTCATAGAAATGCCTTCAGCTATTCAAATAACCTTCCTGACAAGGCAGTACAAGTTGTAGCTGCTGTGAAACAACCAACTGGAATTTCTCTGAGCTGCTTGATAAATTTTATGATCCTTTCTAGCAGTTCCTTTCCTAGACAGGGTTAAAGACTTTGTTTAGGTTATTATTGCTTGTGAAGGCTTGCTCTGTGCTTGGGAAGAGGTTTTGTTTCTAATCATTACTAGGGTGGTATTTTAATCATGCTTCGATGCACCAATATATGGATACCTGGGGTTTACTACTATTTGCCTCTTGCCTCACCGGTTGCCGTCATGTGTCCTGCCCTTAGGGCCAGGACTGGATGGCTATAACCATTCCAACTATAGCCTCACGCATCTAACCATGGTGCTAAGTGTGGGAACAATACTCCAGGTCACTTCTCTATAACCAAACTCATCTAGCTGTAGCAATCTCAGGTAGAATAACCTGAAACATAGCAATGTCATGGTACATTGTTTCCACAATCTTCTAAGCCTACAATTCACAAATTGGCATGTCTCAGTCAGGAGGCTGCCTAGACCTAGAAGATTGTCTGATGCAAATTGTGCATCAGCCAATTTGTTTACTACTGCTCCACCAGACTGTCCTTTAAAAGCAGGTCTTTCCCTGGCTTCTGTAGAGCAAAGGCTGTTCCACGAGAGCCTGGCTGGATTTCCTCGCTGCCAGCAGACCTGGCATTGGAGAGTGAGCCAGCAGTATAGGCTGGCTGCACACCATGGAAGAGCAATAGAATACTCTTTGAAAAAAATGTTTCAGTCTCAACTCTTTTTACCAGCGAAGAACAGCTTTGGTCTGGCTAAAATATTTACCAAACTTGCATCGACTTCACTGAATTGTTTCAGCAGAGCAAAACACTTGAAGTGATTATTAACAATTGTTTTGTTTTGGCATTTAATCAACATTTAAACAACATTGAAGAAGGAAGGAAGGAAGGAAGGAAGGAAGGAAG
>VWZZ01004377.1:219317-245806 GCA_013399095.1 Psophia crepitans
CGAAGGAAGGAAGGAAGGAAGGAAGGAAGGAAGGAAGGAAGGAAGGAAGGAAACAGAAAATCCCACCTTTCCAATGTCTTGAGGAGGAAAGTAAAAGACGCCCAAATATTTTGTTTAAATAATTTTGGACTAAAACCTTTGCAGTTTTTTATTCATAATTAATGTAATTCTTAGTGTGCAATTTGTAAAACTAATTAAACTTTTTATATATATACATATAAAAAAAGGCCAAAATGTTTGTATTTTCCTTTCTCAAAGGAACCCCTAAAATATGTCTGTTATACAGATTTACACCAGCGGGTTTGTTCCATTTTCATTTTTTTCCTTACAGCAAGGTAGAAAACTAGGAATATTTGACCTACTTGTAAAATATTTTATTGCAGTATTTGTAGATGAAACTGTTTTGTTCATAAATTTTTCAACTATTACTTTAGCTCAGCTGAAAGCTTAGCTGGTCAAAACAAAAGAAAAGGCATATTTGATTCTTGAAATACAGAGAAAGGTGTAATAAAGTCTTTGTATACAAACCCTAAGTGTTTTAGAATAAGCAGAGCTCTTTTTTCCCTTTGATTAGAGAGGTCCTGAACTCAGCCTATAAGAAATTAAGATAGCAGTGTTATATCTTCTTGACAAGTATTTTTTGGTCATATAAGAAAAGCAGTAAACCCGTTCAGCCCCAGGGATGAATTCTGCATAATTTCCTGTGGTGAATCTTCTCTTCACATTAGTTTGACATATCCAGGTTCACTTTTTCTTGTGGGAATCTCATTCCTCCTGGAATATCTCTTCTCTAGAAGATACCTGTTGCCACTCAGGTGCTATGAGAATACCAACAGTACAGCCAGCAATCACAGGACTATGGCCATGGCTTTGTCAACATCCCTCCGCCTTTTTCTCAATTGACTTCTCATACAGAGCATCTGATGTTCAAACCTTCCTGCTCATTTTCTGAAAGTCTATTGGTCTCCACCTTTCCGCACAGAGCCTTGGTCCCCACAAAACTTTGATTATTACAACATGTTTTCTGTCTCCTGCAGCATTATCACTGTAGCTTTTCCTTACAAGCATTGGTATTTTTTCCTCTTGTCAGAAGAGAAAAACATGCATTGTCAGCATAAAGTTCCACTAGTGCATACAGAAAATGTCACTATATATCATTGAAGCATTTGTAATTGTTAAACAGAGCTCACAGTCGTATGAAAAAAGGAAAGTTTCACTTATCTGATGTTCTTGAAAGGGAACATCTGTATAAGGAGCCACCTTCAATTCTGATATTCATTTCTAACATCATATATATGCATTATAATAGGGATACTGAAAGAAATATTTCTGCTGAAGAGTTTGTTTCTGGTGGTGGGTTGTTGTGTTGGGGTTTTTTTATTTTAGGTTGCAATTTTGACATCGTGCAATAATTATTTCATATCTCAAGTCTTCACTGAAAACATTCTGAAAACCTTTGTGCAAGTTCATTAACAGAAAATCTGATCAAGGCTTCTGTGTCCTATTCACATTTAACTAGAATGTACTGAATTTGGAAGAAAGGGAGGCATAAAGCAAATAAGATCCATTCGCGACTGTAAAAAGAATTGGGCTGTCTCTCGTCTCATTACCGTACGAAGCATGAGAGGTACAGTTGTATCACAATATCATATTCTGGAGTTGGTCATGGAAACAACTTCAGAATTATTTTAATTATTAAAAATTATGTCCTCAAACATGTAAGCCAAAAATGCTTTAGTTTGTAAGAAATTGAGCTGTTGGTTTTATTACTTGTTTTTCTTGTTAGGAGAGAAGCTTTTAAAGCTGCTTGCAGTGTTAATTGTGCATTTCTTTCCTGTCTTGCAGAGAATGACATAAAATCACTGATGTGTTTGTTTTAGTTTCCAAAAGCTAATGTAAGGGAATAAAACCTACTTAGCATGAAGTCAATTCTGCTTACTGTAAAACACTTTTATTGTTAAAGCATTATGATATATTCCTTCTACGTAAGAACAGAAAAGGGGAAGCTAAGCAAGAAAACAAGATCCATTTAAATACTCTGACTTAAAGAGAAACAAAAATTATGTTTTTTTAAACCAATACTAACCTACAATAAACTACGAGGGAACATTCGTTTTGAACTAGCTCTTAGTACTGAGATAGCGCAAATAAATTGCTACCTCCACTCATTCAAGAGATCACTCATTGACAGTACAGACCAGCACACAGTTGTAAGAGTTGAAGTAGGCTAAAAATTACAAAATTATTTAGCTTTGTTCAGAAGAGACTGGGAAAAAAAATGTCAGCCATATAATGCTTAAGTCATAATGCAGGAGATTAAATGTATTTCCTTATTACTGGTGGTCTTCCATGCTTACAAAGCAGCAGTATGTGTGTATGGTGATGGTCAAGTTTAGTAAAATTAAATACCTGCTGAAAGGACCTTATACTTGTAGACACCTGCTTTATAGCTTCGAGCCACTGTTTCTGTATCTGAAAAACATCACTACTGTAATTGTGTGGTCTAGCTATGTCTGGATGACGTGTGACTAGTCCTGTAAACAAAGAGCATAAGGAGCTTTGACACACGCTCCTTCCACAGGCTTTTCATAATCCATGTCCTTTCGTGCTAAATACAGAGTCACAAACCATTGCTGGGTTTTTTTCCTCCTGGGTGAGATAAAAGCAAACTCAAACTTGGCCTGACTATTCTCTTCATTCTCTTGTAGCCTGTGCCAGAGTATTTAAGCACTTTTAGGTAGAGAATTAATTCATGTAACAAGTACCGATTTTGGAGGAGCTGTTTTCTCTTTCATCTTCTCTGAAGACTGACTTTTTACAGAATAGGGGGATTTCTTGTTTGCTGGTTTGGTTTTACCTCTGTTTTAATATGCCTGCTATGTATTTACCAGAGAGGAAACAAGATCAAAGGGACACACACCAGGCGTTCATTCTGCAGCCTTAAACCAAACTGGGAATGTTCTGCCAGGTGCCCACCAAGCCGCTCTGTCACTCCCCCTCCATCAATAGGACAGTGGGCCAAGAACAGACTCAACTTGGGGAAAATTAATTTGATTGATTGACAATTAATCAGAGTAGGATAATGAGAAATAAGAACATGTCTAAAAACCACCTTTCCCTGACACCTCCTTCTTCCCAGGCTCAACTTCACCCCCAGCTCCTCTCTCTCCCCTCCCTGAGCCACACAGGGAAACGGAGAATGGGGATTGCAGTCAGTCCATAACTTTTCATCTGTGCTACTCCCTCCTCACATTCTTCCGCTTCTCCAGAGGGGGGTCCCTGCCACAGAATATTATAATTCACGACCTTCTCAACATGGGTCATTTCCATGGAGTGCAGTCCTTCAGGAATGGCCTGCTCCAGCATGAGTCCCCTACAGAGTCACAGATCCAACCAAAAAACTTCAGGCTTCATTTAGGGCACAACCGCCTGCTGTGACATGGAGTCCTCCGTGGGCTGCAGTGTGGATATCTGCTCCGCTGTGGACCTCTATGGGCTGCACAAGAACAATCTGCATCACCACGGTCTTTACCACAGGCTGCAGGGTAATCTATGCTCCAGTGCCTGGAGCACCTCCTCCATCTCCTTCACTGACCTTGGTGTCTGCAGAGTTGTTTCTTTCACATTTTCTCACTCCTCTCTCCCAGCGGCTGTTGTGCAGCATTTTTTACCCCTTCTTAAATATGTTATTACAGAGGTGCTACCACTGTTGATGATTGGCTCAACTTTGGCCAGCAGCAGGTCAGTCTTGGAGCTGGCTGGAACTGGCTCTGTCCAACCTGGGGACAACTTAGAATCATAGAATCATAGAACTTCTGGTGAAGTTCTATGATAGACAGCTTCTGGTGTCTTCTCACAGAAGCCAAACCTGCAGAGTCCCTGTTCCCAAAACCTTGCCACATAAACCAAATACAGTCATCCACAAGCATGTCCCTCCACACACAAAGTTATTCTTTGCCACACTTTCCTCAGGAAGCTGTACCTGCTCTTTTGAGTATCCCAGACAATTCTGTGTATGGATGCAATTTGCTGTTGGATGCCCTACTACTGATTTTGTTGTTATTTTGAATCAGACTGGAATGAAATTTTCAAGCCAAATAGATGTTGATATAGTTTCTTCAAAAGGATCAAACACTCCTTCACTTCCTTCTTACAGCAAGAATCCATTAAAAAAAAAATCCTACACTTTCTCACATCTGTTAAAAAAACAGGTTGAATGGAGTTGGCTTTACCCGCTGCTCTCCTCATCTTTCCTTTTGATTCCTCTTTCTAACCTTTTTGCATTACTTGCACTGCATCTTTGCTGAAATATTCCTATCTGCTTCCCTCAGTTTCTGCTTACCCATGGTGGGACCTTCCTGGCCACTTCAAAATTATTTTACAGTATTACATAGCCACGTAAAAATATTCCATAATTCTCAACAGTTCACTCCAGAGGCTGATCTCACTAAAGGTGGCTCCCCAACAGGCTGTGAACTGCAGCAGGCTGGATGAATGTGCACCATATGGACTGTTCCCTCCCAGCAGGAAACAGACAGGCTACTCTTCTGCCTTCCCAGTCTCTCCCCTTTCTCCTTCCCGCCTACTACTCCTTTACACGGTGAGCTCAGGATTTTGCTGCTTCTTTTGAGAGCAGTGTAGTCTAGTGTAATTTGAGACAATTCAGTAATTCTCTGTCTCTTAATTTTTCTTCTCCAAAACAGCTAAAACCTACATTTGTTTTCTGACTTTTCCTCTATTACCTCTAACTCAATCTGTGTATAAATTGTTTTCTCACCTATTCTTTTTCCCCCATCTCCTTTTCTGAGATCTTTGTGCCTTAAAGTGCTTTCCTTCACATTACGTAGGAGATTTTGTATCTTTCATACTTTCATTTGTGTTAAAATTTTGCTAGATGGAAGAATACAGGCCTCTTCTGTTGCAACTCCACAAAGGGCTAGGGTCTAGATATTGAACTGCACTGACATCAAAAACCAGATTTTGGTCAAAGGATATCTGTGATACTATTATATGCCCAAAGAACTGCTAAGAATATTAAGAGGTAAGAATAAAAATTCAGCTTAAAAGGGCCTGCGTTATTCAATAAACCTGCGACCTTGCAGATGAACACAGGTTACCCAATGCACTGTGAAAAAGGAGTCTTCGTACACTGTGAGAACAAACCAGACTTTGAAACTTGCTGCATCTGAACACGATCCTGATATCAAACAGCCACTCGCATTCCAGGTACATATATTAAACTGCAGCACTTCTATGGAAACTGTTTGAAAATAGTACTTTCTTCCTCCTCAGATCTGTTCCCTCTGTGTCTCTAGTGCTATACCTGCGTGCTCCAGGGAAAAGCTAAAGTTCGCTACTATTAGACTTTGAAATTAAAACATAGCAATGAGGAGCTGAATTAGATTCTGCATCCTTATGAATCTTCAAAAGAACTAGTATTTTATGTTTCAGGTAGTTACAGATAAGCAAACAATAGGTTTCACCTGTCGCTATTGTTTCAGAACTTAAAATTAATGAGACTATGCCTGCTTATTGATTACTAGAACTGTTATTACAGTTCATAATAAATGAGAAATGCATACCTTCAGGGAAGTTTGTACGCATGTAAATTAGAAAATCTTAAGGACATCTACTGAAGACTCATTGTAGAACAGCAAAGACAGAACCCAGCATTTTGTTCTTTGCAGTCTTTTTTTCAGCATGAATCTTCCCCTCCAAAAGAAAACAGTGACATGAATAGAGCGCTGGCCCAGTTATTAACCTACTGCACTTGTTCTACAGGAACTGTCCATCTCAGAAAACAGCAAATTGGCACCACTTTAATCCCGATGGTAATGAATGCCTCGCAGATCCATTCTGAGAAATTCTTGTGAAATAGAAAACACTGTCTAATTAATCCAAAGTTTTTTGTCTCTTTAAATATGTAGTTGGCAAATTTTTTGTTACAACATAATAGCATAGCTTACTATACACTGTCTGCTACTTGTCTAAAAAACAGACAATATATAAACACTGAAAATAAAATTGCATATGTCATATCTGAGAGAAAATATGTTGCTTGTTCAAAATTGAATGAACACTTTATAGAAAAATAAAGCGTTCTGCCCCAGCAAGTTTAGTTACTCAAACTTAATTTTACTATTTTGTGCTGGGAAAAAGATTTATGTCTCCATTTGAGTGAAATAGAAATAGCATAGACTACATTGCTTTTAAAGTAGAAAAAATGAGTAAAGTAACGTATTACCAGGGCAAATGTTGAATTGACCAGTGGACACAAACCCATTTCTAAGCGTTTCTGTAAGACTGTCCAAGTACCCTACTCAGTTTTGAGCTCTATTGCGATGGGTGATTGTGTTTTCCTCCTCCCTGTGGTACAGAGGGGACACTCTGGTTCCAGTAACTGCTCTCTCAGGTTAATTCTGACCAAGTGACTCCTCTTGTTTTCTACCTCAATCAAGCCAAAATTGTGCTTTGCTCTCAAGAGCAAGTTGTAATTTATTTAGTGCCCTCTATAAGCCCTAAAGGTGTCTGCATGTTGAAGAAACAAACATTCAGCAAAGCCTTTGACATGGTCTCCCACAGCATTCTCCTGAGGAAGCTGGTGACCCATGGCCTGGACAGGTACACTCTTTGCTGGGTTCAAAACTGGCTGGATGGCCGGGCCCAGAGAGTGGTGGTGAATGGAGTCAAATCCAACTGGTGACCAGCTGTGAGTGGTGTTCCCCAGGGGTTGGTGTTGGGGCTCATCCTTTTCAACATCTTTGTTGATGACTGGGATGAGGGAATTGAGTGCACCCTCAGTAAGTTTGGAGACAACACCAAGCTGGGGGGAAGCATTGGTCTACCGGAAGGTAGGATGGCTCTGCAGAGGGACCTGGACAGGTTGGATCGCTGGGCAGAGGCCAACGGGATGAGGTTCAATGTGGCAAAGTGCCAGGTCCTGCACTTTGGCCACAACAACCCCAGGCAGCGCTACAGGCTGGAGGCGGGGTGGCTGGAAAGCTGTGTAGAGGAAAAGGACCTGGGGGTGTTGATTGATGCTCGCCTGGACATGAGCCGGCAGTGTGCCCAGGTGGCCAAGAAGGCCAACGNCAAGTCTTACGAGGAGCGGCTAAGGGAACGGGGCTTGTTTAGTCTGGAGAAGAGGAGGCTCAGGGCAGACCTTATTGCCCTCTACAACTACCTGAAAGGAAGTTGTGGTGAGCTGGAGGTCGGCCTCTTCTCACAGAAAACTAGTGACAGAACAAGGAGAAAGGCTGCAAGTTGCGCCAGGGGAGGTTTAGGTTGGAGATTAGGAGAAATTTCTTCTCAGAAAGGGTGGTTGGGCATTGGAACGGGTTGCCCAGAGAGGTGGTGGAGTCACCGTCCCTGCAGGTGTTCAAGGAAAAGTTTGATGTGTTACTTAAGGACAAGGTTTTGTGGGTAATAGGTGGTGGGGGGATGGTTGGACTAGATGATCCTTGAGGTCTCTTCCAGCCTTAATGATTCTATGATTCTACAAGCCTGCTAAACACTACTAAATCTTGTGGAAAAAGAAGGTATTGTCTCTAGCATATGGGTGGAAGCACCCTTGGAAGAGGAGAGCTGCTGATGATTGTTTCATTTCAATGAATTTCAGCCATCTGAAATACAGATACCTACTTTTGAATTAATGGTGCTATGTTTTCTTTATAGACCACAAAGACATATAGGCAATTCTAGAGTATGATTAATTTTAGATGTCAACAATTGGATGAGATGAATTACACCACAGGGATGACTATTACTCTTTGCTGACTCTGAAGGGAACCTGAGGTGACTAGCCAGGCAGGAGACACCTGCAGTATACATTTAAAAAGTTAACTGAAATTAATCACACGTTGTTTTGTCAGAAAAGTTGTAACTTGCATTTCAGGCAGGGGTCTAAATTTCTTTTTCTTAATTGCCTCTGACTGTATAGGTGATTTGCTGCATCATCAATACCATCATCTGCAACAGCCCAAGAACATGAACTAATACTCCACACAGAGCAGAGAGGTACCTGTATTATTATTTAAGCTAGGCCTAAATAATCTACAGATAATCTACAGAAAAGGCAGTTGTCAGAGGTTTATCTCACCAGAAACAGATCAAGGTCAAAACAGTCTTATCTACAAGCCTTCTTGTAGGTGTGCTCTAATATGAGCCTTTCAGTTTGCGGATTTTCCCCAAATTGCTACCAACCACAACTGGCTATATTACAGATTCCTGTCCTCCTGTCAGCTACGACATGAAAGGTACTATTCTGCTGAGAACTAAAACAACTAAATCCAGGTTTCTGCATACAAGTATCTACATGTGTCATAGTGTCTAACCTCCCATTTCAGTTGATGCAGGCAGTGGTTTCTAGAGAGTAATTCCACCGGTCAGCTCCAGAAGCCCAGTTCAGTGATCTAAAGGCAAGTATTTAATGTCATTCGAGATGTCGCACAGTGCATGAGAAATTCTCTAAGGTCTGGAAAATACACTACAGGGCCTATAGGATGTCTTCATTTGCAGAGAAGCTGCTGGGGCCAGGCAGCAAAATGCCGTATGATGTCTTAGATGATGGAAGCAATTTGTGTGGAGACAGCTGGATAAAGGCTAAGATCTCTGCTAAGATCTCCACTAACACAGAGATGTTTGTATGTTGAGGTCTAAATCTCACATTGAATGACCTCAAGTAGAATCCCATCTCCAGTGCTGCTCCAGTGGATGTCTAAATATAGCACAAAATTTTGGTCTCTTGATCTCTATCTGAACACCCCTTGCAGTGTCATCTGTGGCTTTCTAATATTCTATAAGCATATGCAACATGTTCTGGACAGCTTCCCCCAACACCATGAGCTCAGTTAAATGGTGTATTAAATGAGGACATCTTATCCAGAATTACTCCATTATTAAAATATCTCTCTCTGGTGGAAAGTAACAGTTTTCTGTAAAATTATGCAATAGTAGGAGAGAAAAAAAAAAGGGGGTGTGTGTGTGGGTGTTAGAGTTTAACCACCTGTAAATATAGAGGAACTTCACCAGGTGAGAAGTTTTGAAATTGGGTGATTAAAATTTAATTATAAGATCTTTATTAAAAAATATTTCTGTTCCAGCAGCCCCACACGATTTGCTATACAGTAAGTGGGGCTATGCACTCAGCATCGTGTAACATACGGTCTGAATTTGGAACCTCTAATATTTGGTAGTCCTTGGACAGGGATCTTCTGAGAATCCAGCAGCTTTACAATTCCTTGTGTTTAAGAGCTAAAGTTCTGGTATATGCGATGTCTTTTTTGAACACAGATGGTTTATACTGTCATCCAAAAGAAGCAATTTTATCTATTTCATTTTTGTCTTCTGTGGTAGCAATTCAATATCAGTACATATTGGATTAAAGAACATGGAGAATCAGCATAACTACAAATATAGCTAACATGATTACCAATAAAATAAATATAAAGAACTATGACAATAGTTTAAAAAAATTGTAGAAAATAGAAGTAGCCTGTGGTTGAATATTATATTACCAGAAAAAAAAGTAGCTTATGAAAAGCTGAATGAGGAAAACCACATTGTTTTTTAAATAATCCAGTTACTGTATTATTTTATAAAATGTGCTGTTATATCCTACATGCAGCATTGAAAACACAAATGTGGAAGTTCACAAGCGTAACAGAATTCTCTGTAGTACATATGAAGTTTTGCAGTTTACATATGTGAAGTGGCTACTATATCATCACATACTAGTCCATTTTGAGCACTGATTACATATATTTATCCGTAGTCAGAATGCATTAGGATGCAGTTTCATAAGCACGTTTTGTATGCTGGACTGGCTCACCACTTAAACTTAGGCAGACACTTATAGCAGCAGATTACGTCAGAGTACCAAATGTCCCTATCCTATCAATTGTTTTCAGTAGGTCAGAGGTGCAGACAGCAGACAAAGAAGTGGGATGAACTAGATGACAGCTAGTTCTGACCTCTTTTTCCTTGTATGGTGACGAAGGCTGCAAGTCCACCTATTCGACCTCTCCTCTCCTAAGCTCTCCATCACATCCACACCATTTCCTTTCCCTTCTATCTTTCTAAGATGGCCTTGACAGCTCATCTTCACTCTGGGTGGCCAACATTAATTCAGATTCTACAGTAATTTAACGTATATTATATAACTTAAAAATTCACTTATTATCTAAAGAAATGTACGGTTTAGACCATTTTAACATAGGCTACCAATGGCAATTTGGCTGAAGGCCAGCCATCTTTTTATGGGAAAGGTTCTGTTCCCTTCCTTTGCAGAGCAAAGAGAAAATCCCATCTTTAACGAGGATGCTGAACAAGATGTTGTTCATAATTCAGCAGGTAATATACTTCCGTCTGAGACAGAGTTGGAGCGCTGCCTCAGTCTAATGTTTTAAAACGTCCCTTTCCTACTGCAGCTGCCGTCTTTCAAAGTGAGTCCCACTGGTGACATTTTTTCCACCTGTGGGCTCACACTTTCCTCTCAAACTGTCTATTTTATCTTTCATTCAGGTTGTTATTTATTTCTTAAGTAATTTCTTAACATTTCTTTGCCATATTCTTAATAACAGACAGGAAAATAAATAACTGATGGAGCCATAAGCAAGTAATTTAAAATTATGATCTTTTGTGTATGTGCACCAGACAAGCTCTTCACAGCACTCTGCCTGAACAGGCTTGCAAAATTATCTGGCAAGCATTTCC
Organism: Psophia crepitans; assembly: GCA_013399095.1. NCBI lineage: Eukaryota > Metazoa > Chordata > Aves > Gruiformes > Psophiidae > Psophia > Psophia crepitans. The sequence continues at coordinate 230,031 of VWZZ01004377.1, forward strand.
CAGTATGTGTAAATGATACTAAAGGTTATTATTAATGCTCTATCTTTCTTTGCTGTCTCATCATGAAGATTTCATCTTCAAAAGGAATAAAACCTAGTCAAAAGGAATGGCAGAACTGGAAATGTCTGCCAGCAGACCTTTAACAGGTCATAAGCATGGCCCAACTTGACAAGTAACACTTGTTCATGCCAAAAGAAGGTTGCTGGTTCAACCAGTCACTGAAGTTCAAGTTTGGGACGGATCAAAAAGATCAGTTGTCAGTCTCTGCTCGCGTGTTTGTAAACTCTTCCATAGCAAAGGCCACTGTGGAGATCAAAGGAAACATTCAAGTCAAGACGGTGACAGTCACTCTGGATAAAGGAAGAAGGCCAGAAATTATCTAAACCCTACTGCCTAGAATAAACAATTGCTCTATAACAAAAATTGTCATTAAAAAAAAAGACATTTTTCAGGGTATTTTTCAGTCAGCTAAGTCTAGATCCCCTCAGCCAAGTTTTCAGTGTTGCATAAATGCACATTGAAGAAATAAAGCCCTAAGCATGCTGGTTTAGTCATACTTTCAATTACTTTCATTGATCATATTTATTATTCTGGCAATGATATGTCTACATACGTCCAAAGTCAATATTCTGCCTTTTTCTGCCTATTTTCTCCTCCTGCGCCACAAGAAGTTCACCTGTTGCTCTTGCACCCAGTCAGTGCACGGGCCTTTAAGCTGTCTTCCCCCTCCATCATGCAGTCTTGCCAGCACTGATTCAGCATCATCCTGTAGAAGTAGAACGCACGCACCTCTTAGGACTTATTGTGGTCCTGTTCAGCTTCCTTCACTTCACTTACTCCTCCTTTTCTGTGTTCTCACCTGTGCAGCTCATTTTGACTCATTGTCTGCATTTCTCTTTTTCCATTTTTTCATTCTATTCACTTTCTTTTTTTTTTTTTTCGTGGTTCCCTTTTCTTCCATCTCCTTTTCCACAAGTTCTCTTCTTCCTGTGTCATTATCTTCATGCTTTCTCAAGCCTCACTCTTCATCTCTCTTCTCAGGTCTTTGTCCAGTTTTCAGTGTCAGGCTCTTCCTTTCCCTTTTGTCTTGGCATTTAGAAAGCTCTAGAAGTGCTTCTCTCCAGCTCATCATTAACCTAGGAGTCCATTTATTCACTTCTAGTTCATTGGGATTTTTTATTATTTCTCTTTCTAGGCTCCTCCTGTAAATTTTAAGGCCAAGACTAGCCCATTTCTCTCTTGGCTAGAAAAAGGAACAGATTCAGATTATGCAGTCTTAGTCCATTTCCAGCACCAGCAAGCTCACAGGGCTCATTACTGGAATGTGACGCTAGCAGCTGCAGCCGGCAGACCGGGATCCAAAATTTGTGTGAGTCCTGACGGAGTACTGGGATGCGGTTGGCATGCTGACACCTATGTCCTGCTGTAAGGAGAAATGTAACTCTAAAAACCACAGTTACACATTGCATCAAGGTGTCTGGCACTCTGGGAGAACTGAAGGGCTTTTTGTTCTCCTAGATTGTATTGTTTATACAGTCAAGACAATAATTTGACCATAGCCTTTAGAGGATTTGTTTGTGCAATGAATATTGTTGATCTGTAAATCAGTAGAAGGTTGTAAAGAGACATTTGAAGACACTAGAGACCCTGAGGATCGGTGCTTTTTGTTTTCTCGTCCTTCTGCCACTGTTCCTTTTCATATTTCAGAAAGAACATGAATAAGCAACAACACAGGTTAAAATAACATCACTGAGGAAGGAAGTTTATTTACTAACACAGTCTCTCTGCAGATGTACATACTTTCATTGGATGCAACTGTACTATTTAGCTTTTGAGCATCATTGCTGTGAATTAGGGAAGGCAAGTTAACATGCAAAAGAAACTCATCACCTACGTGACTGGCTCGCTTTGATTTTCAGTTATGAGTACTCATATTAGGTGTTAATTTCAGAGGGCTTGCCAGTACGTAAACAGTGAAGCAAAAGCAGGTAAACCTGGTAATGTCAGAGAAGAGAATCTAGGTCTATATTCAGGAGTCATGAAAAAAAAAATTAAAATCAAGCCCCTACCGCATAGTCTAGCATTATCCAAAGTACTGAGAAGACACCTAAATACTTCAGATGAGGAATTAGTCAACTCTAGAACGTGATGCCTAAGAGGACTGAACAAGCCTAGAAACCATCTCTGTCAGTGTCCACAATGAATGCAGACTCTCACAAGGCCACATTGTGTTCCTTTCAGAGTTGTAATTCCACTGTGAAAATCTGAAGAGTTTTTGGAGATCCACCTTTTACAATTCTTCATCCAAAAAGAGAAACATACACCCAGTCACCCAGCCCCACTCAAACAGGAAAGGAACCAACCAAAGGAGTCCCCAGAGATCCAGGAAATGACTGAAATAGGTGTACTGTGATCTGCTCTGCTTGTGATTGTCATATGAACATTTGACTCCACTGATTTCAAAGACAGTTTTACTCCTAACTCAGCAAGACATTAATTTTACCATTTATCTTCAGTTTCTGGTTCCTCTGCGTGGCAAATTGTATTGTAACCACAGGTCAAATAGCCAGGCTGATGACAACTACACATTGGGGATACAAAGAGCTGAGCAAAACTGTACATAGAGCACTTACCATCCAGTCATTTCAGCAGGGTGTCACAGATCAGCTGTCTGTAATTCAGTGGCACCTACAAGCAGGACCAAAGTCCCTCTGGACTGTTGACACAGGAAGACAATCCCTAGTCTAAAAGTATTACTGTGTCTTTTAAGCGAGACACAACTGACTGTGACAACCCAAGTGAGAAGACAGTGATAAATGGTTAATGTAATGCAGCTATCATAAAACTACATATGCCTGAAACTCATTAATTTATGTCTTATTAATTAATTCAGATTCTATCCATCATACTGCCTAGTCACACTGGCTTGGTTGATAAATTGTTTGCTGACTGTATGCAAGTCCATTCACTTAAGTAGTAGTTACAAGGGGATGGTATGTGCTTACAGCAAAGATTAGACCCACTGTCTTGCGCATGGCAATGTGATAACGCTGTAAGTGGGTCATGTACATGGGTTCCTTAGTGTGTTGCATGCATTTATGCATGGCTTTACAGAAAACATTTCCCAGATCAGACCTCTTCTATATACTTTATGTAAGAGTCATAATTTTAAAATGAGGCATTTCTCTTATTTATTAAGCTTCTTGTTCTTTTTACTTCTGTCTAGTTTCTGTAGTGTATTTCAAGATATTTCTACTCCTATTAAAAGTGCATGCATGTGTATTTACAAACTCGTGATTACTACATCTATCAAAATTTTACAATTTTGATGAATTTTTCAGCCAAGCCCTACACACTTCCACCCATCCTGGTGGAGAAAGAAATTCTCTTTCTACACGAGGTACTCGAGTAACTGTTACCTTCCCCACACTTATGGGAATCCTTTCATTATTAAATCTAAAAAGCAGGAATAACACAGGGAAAGCAATCTGTCTGGCCTGAGAAGGCAATTGTTTGGAGTGATATGTACCTTCATTTGAAGCTCCTCAAATTTCATTAGTTTTAGAAAACTCTTTTGGTGCATCTGGACTAGATGAACTTTGAAGGTCCCTTCCAACCCAAGCTATTCTATTCTATGAAATGTGTCTAGCAGTTACATCATGATATCAGTTACAACAGTACTGTGTTTCTTTTCAGGTTTTCTCTGCCACATCTTTGCTATATTGCTCATCACATAGATGTACTATTCAGTTATGTTCCTGCCACTATCAAAAAATTTGTACTGGAAGTACACAGATTACAAATGCACAGTTTTAAACTCTGCCATGTTATTCGGCCCATGGCTGTTATCAAACTTCCACTTCAGCATCATATAGCTTGCCCAGCAGCCTAGAAATGTTTGATTGTCATTTTCTTGCCAATTGTATGATTTTGAGAAGCAAGCACAGAACAATTCTCAACATCCACTTTTAGGTCATTGGTGTATTTTGGGGCAGTGCTGGGAGTCTAGTTTTCCTTTGGGGGGAGAGGGAAGGGGTGGGGAGGGGGATAATTTTAAGACATCTGAATTTTATTTTCCCCTCAGTTCCTTCTCTGCTACTGCAGGGAATGACTGCTGCATGATCCCATTGTGACCAGACTATAGCACCAGGAAGCACAAATACCAAGCATTAGCTAGAGGGAAGACTGGCTTGCAAACAACAGCAACAGCTCATGGCTCAGGTTTGCTGAAGTTCTGATTCAAATAGATGGGCTTCTACCAATCTTGCTTTTTGGGAGCATATTCCCATTGTGCGATACACATTAGTGTATATTTCTCCACCAGCCTACCAATACACACTGCAACTAATTTGCTTTCATGGTATAATGCCACATGGAATAGGGCAGAGAAGTTTTTTCTCAGCAGCAGTTGTGGCATGTGAATATAAAATACAGACATCAATTTAAGATAGTGGTGACATGTCCTACACCTCCCATATATCAAAAAATAAGTTATGTAGGTATATAGCAGAGTCATCTCAACTTACAATAATTTTATTCTCATCTACCACCACTGATTTTAATGAAGTTATTTTTGATTTACACTGGTATGCAAAGACAGTGAGGTTTATGTTGTACAGATATATAAATGTAAGGGCTTGAAAGAGGCAGGCAGCTTAAAAACTCGGAGATCTTGAAAAATGTGATTATTTAGAAGTACATACTAAATCACGGTAATTTGTGAGTACTTGTCTCAGATGATAGCCATGTTAGAAATGGTTGAAAACTTATCTCTAGAAATACATGACAACAATTACTACAGCTATATACTTTCTGGATAAATCCTAGTGGTAAATAACTGTACAGATAAACAAGGCAGTATATCTGTGTACAACTGCTGTTTAAGTGAACAGAGTAAATATTACAGTCTACTAGTAAATTCCATACGACTCTGTATTACTTACACCATCAAGCTTGATATATCACATACCATGGAGAAAAACATTTATGATGGAGAGTTGCGATGTCAGAAAAATAACACGTGCCTGTGATCAAACCTGGGGAAAATCAGGGAAGAACTCTCTTCAAAAGCACTGTCAGCTACAACTCTTCTCTTTCCAGAAAGATCATAAACAAATTAAAAAGGCTGTTACCAGAAAACACTAATTCTCAAATCAGAAAGTTCCACCGAAGAGAATATCAGCGTTGATTCAACTTCGACAAAAAACGCACTCACGCTGAACCTTTCCTCATTTTCTTTCCAGTTCACCTTACGATCCCTGTGGCCTTCCAGAAGCCCTGCAGCTTCTGACAGCCTTTCCTCATGATCATGATATAGATTCCCTTGCTTGAAAGGCTTAAAAAAAAACATTGTGGAAAATACCCATCCAGTTCTAAAAACAAGCTGAAAAATATATGATCTTATCTACACTCTCTATAATATCATTTCAGTAATCACAAATCTCAAACAGGAACTGGTATAAAATAAAGAGTCAGCAAGGAACATTTATTACCACAGTCTAGGAAGAAGTGGGAGTTTTCTCATAGTATATTTTCAGTTAATCTAAAAAGAGGTGTCGCCTTCAATTTATTACTATTTTGTTTTGTATGCCAGACTTAAAATAAAGATAACTTCTTTTGCACTGATGGGAATTTAAATTATTCAGTAAATGCTGAACTTGGTAGCTTAAGTATCTTGTTTTTAGGGCAAATAGATTACATCTGCATTCACAATGCCTCCATCTTAAAATTGAGGAGTTTGAACAAAAGCGTACATATGTTGATTTAAGATATTTCTTTTTGGCTTTTGTGGATTTGACCTTTAAAAAATAAGTTATTGTTCTATATGGTAATCTTTCTGTGTCTACATCATTACTGTACCTGAGAACTGAATGTTAATGCTTCTATATAGACATAAGTAGCAAAAAGGTTGATTTTGTTGTTGTTTGGTTTGGTTTTGTTCATGGAATTTATTTTTTTTCTAAGGGTGTATGTTTAACATCTCTATATCAATATCAAACTACAGAAAAGAATTTAATCAACTGGCACAATGCAAAATTCTTCTTTCTTTCACAGATATGCTCATTTTCTTGTGGCTATATACTAGATACCATGTTACAACCAGCTCACATGCTGTGTAGATGAATAAGCACTTTCTGCTTCTAGTTAAATTAAAAAATAGAAAAAATAATAGGTGAATAACTTTATCATATTTAGAGGCAACGACTTGCCATATTTAGCAGGGTTTTCTAGTTTTATATACATCTAAACACACACACACAAAGTGTGAAGGCCTTCAAGGCTTTAAATTGGCCTCTGATTCTTTAAGTTTCACACAGCTAAATAGGGGCTTGTACATACAACACCTTATGTTACTGAACTTCATTCTTAGCTTTTTTTCTGTTATAGTGCAAGTTGCTTAAGAAATTGCAACTTTGATAGGTCCACGGTTAGGAAAGAAAAGATCTGTCTCTTCCAACCTTAATGATTCTGTTCTATTCTATTCTATTCTATCCTGGAGGCCGACAGTGAATGAGGAAGCTAAATAAATGTCCATAGCTGCGCTTTTTATTATTGTTGGGTTTTACTGGACCATAAAAAAGGACAGTATTAAAAATAAATCTAAGCAAATAGCACAGTTTACACAGTGCTATTATATATGCAATATTCAAACATCTGCCTGCTCACAGAAAATCACTGGCAGACCCCACAAACTTTTCATGTAGTGCAAGGGTCTTCATTAGCTAATGATCATGTTTTGCCTTTCCCAAGTTTCTAGACAGTGGCTTACTTTTACCTATTTACTCCTCCCTACCTACAGTAAGTATTTGAGAACATTACTCTATTTTTACTTTATTAATTCATATATTTTTAACCTATTCTATCATACAGCAACAGTCTGGTACAGCTGCTACTTTTAAAGCCAGTTATGTTTTCAGAGAACTTTGGAGCAACAACAGTGTACCAATCCCTATTTCACAACTGATTTACTGGGTAGACTATGCTGTGTTAAGAGAACTTGAACTGTCTGAAGGAACAGAATCAAGAGCTGCTTGTCTGACTCAGAGCTTCTGCACAGTTGATGGGTATTGCTAGTCTGAGAGAAAGACAGCAGAGAGAAAGTACCAGGACAGGCTACAAACCACGTTTGTATTTTTGTGCAAGAAAATTAGCTCCAATTGTTACTTCTTAGTTAAGGAGGCAGAAATTAATTCACTTCCTCATATGTAAATGAGATTACACCATAGTTACACTTGACTTTCATCAGTTGAGTTTCTTGAAGAAACAACCTATCAAATCCTCATTTAATGGCTGTTTTGCCAATAATGTGTGCTGTTAGTTTAGACATTATAGACACAACTATATATGAGTAAAGATATAAAGTTGAAATATTGACTACAAAACCAAAAATATTTCAGAATATTTAGTTTGGAGGAAGGAAACAACATTTTGACTTTTCCCTGAAAATATATAGCATTATATTTAGCAATTATGGGACAAGCACACATCCGAGAAATGCACCTTGGGAGAGAAATACTTTTCAGCAATCTATACTGATTACGGTCCATAGAATTGCTGTGTGAAAATTAGATATTAGGAAATTTTATTATTCACCAAGTGCTTTTGCATGGCAAGAGACTTATTCAAGAGTTAAGAGTTTATGTACAGTTCTTTTTATTTTACTTTATATCTACTCTATTTTTTAAAAGACAGAAAAAAACAAAGGCTAGAAAAGTCTTGGCTATCTTTTATATCCTAAAGCAAAAATAAAACAAAAAAAGGAACTCCACTAATCCCTCTATTATCTGTTACCAAATTTCAAAAAGCTGACTTTGCATAATGAAGTTTTTATCTAGGAAAGAGAATCATTGGGTTTTTCAAAACCTCTCTACTAGATTTAACTGAATTAAACACACATCTGGTCAGGTAGCATCATCTGGTTCCAGAAAAGGTCACATTGGTGACTGAAGTTCAATACCCAACACATCAGCATTCCCTACTTTAACTCATGGATTTTTATGAGGCCTGTAATACCTACAGATCTCCCAGATTCACATGTGTTGCATCATTGCTAGGACACATACTTGTGTAGACCACCTGTCTACAAGCTCTTGCAGTATGCAATTTACCTTCATATCTCAAATAGAAACACGCCCTGAAACACAAAGATTACAGTTACAAAAAGAGTTAAGATTTGTAAAATGGGCTGAACTGTTGGGGTTTTTTTTACAGCTACCTTCTGCAAGGCCAAGTCCTGATATGCCAACAAGAAAAGCTCTCAGTGAGGTAACTTTTACCACTCCCAGTTTAGGATCATAGAATCGTTTAGGTTGTAAAAGACCTTTAAGACCATCAACTCCAAAACTGCCATGTCCACCACTACAAACATGTCCCTAAGAACAACATCCACACATCTTTTAAATGCCTCCAGGGATGGTGACTCAACCACTTCACTGGGCAGCCTGTTCCAGTGCATGACAACCTTTTCAATGAAGAAACTTTTCCTTATATCCAATCTAAACGTCTCCTGGTGTAATTTGAGGTCATTTCTTCTTGTCTTATCGCTTGTTACTTGGGAGAAGAGACCAACACCCACCTGGCTACAACCTTCTTTCAGGCGGTTATAGCAAGCTATAAGGTCTCACCTCAGCCTCAGGGTACCAGTTTGGGCTAGAATTAGTGCTCAGATATGTAAAATTTAATATCTTTCTGGGTTCAAAGAGAAAGCTAAGCTTTCCCAGCTGGTTCAGAGATCTTATCCTGAAGGTTGGTCTGTTCTCTGATGGCTGGAATTAGAATTAAAATTTAAGAAAATGCAGGCTGAAGCTCATTTTAACTGATGGCTAATACATATTTAAGATGAAGAATGAGGTGAACAGAACCAATGATGTAATTTTGGTACAGGGGTGGAAAGAATTCCTCATCTATCATTCTGTTTAGAGCTGTTAGCAATGTATAAGAATGCATAATCTTAATAACTCTGTTGGTGAAATCTGAAATACTGGCAGCATTCAATAAGAACAGATATCAGCAAGTCCTCTGATTCTTTTGGTGATTAGATCCTGTTGGTCTCATTTTAGGATTAGAGTTACTGTTTAGCAGTCACGTCAAGGAGCTATACTCATTGACATGTTCTACAGGGCTCCCACAAGAATGTTGAGGGCTCATGATACATTGAAAAAGCTTACTGGCCTGCTACTGAAACAGGAGTTCACCTGCTTGTGGTCCAAGGTCTATCTGGGTACATAAGAGCAGTGTGACTTTGGGGCAGTTTTACCAATAAAAAGCTTGTTAAGAAGTATACAAAAAAGTCAAGCAAAGCAAGAAAAAAAAAAAACCACAAAAAAAAAAAAAAAAAACCAAAACAAAAAAAATGGCTTGGGTTGGAAGCAATTATAAGTGCTCAAACAGTAATAGCAGATCAGGAGCGCAAGAGGGAAAATAAAAATAGTGACTGAAAAAGGTATAAAACCTGAAAAGAAATATCATAGAATCACGGAATCATAGAATGGCTTGGGTTGGAAGGGAGCTTGAAAGACCATCTGGTTCCAATGCCCCTTCCATAGGCAAGGACACCCTCCACTAGACCAGGTTACCCAAAGCCCCATCCAATCTGGCCTTGAACACTTCCAGGGATGGGGCCTCTAAACTTCTCTAGGCAACCTTCTTCAGTGTCTCACCACCCTCACAGTGAAGAATTTCCTCCTAATGCCTAATCTAAATCTATTCTTTTTTAGTTTAAAACCATCGTTCCTTGTCCTATCATTATCTACACGAGTACAGAGTCCCTCTCCATCCTTTTTAAGACTCCTTGAAGTATTCAAAGGCTGCAATGAGGTGATCCTGGAGCCTTCTCTTCTCCAGGCAGAACAACCCCAACTCCCTCAGCCTGTCCTCATAGGAGAGGTGCTCCATCCCCCTGATCATCTTTGTGGCCCTGCTCTGGACTTGTTCTAACAGGTCCACATCTGTCTTGTGCTGGGGGCCCCAGAGCTGGATGCAGTACTCCAAGTGGGGTCTCATGAGGGCAGAGTAGAGGGGGACATTCACCTCCCTCACCCTGCTGGTCACACCTCTTTTGATGCAGCTCAGGACACAGTTGGCCTTCCAGGTTGAAAGTACACACTGCTGGCTCATGTCAAGCCTTTCATCCACCAGAACCCCCAGGTCTCTCTCTGCAGGGCTGCTCTCAATTCTTTCTTCTCCCAGTCTGTACTCATGTCTGGGTTTGCCTTGACCCAGGTGCAGCTCCCTGCACTTGGACTTGTTGAACCTCATTCACTTCACATGGGCCCACTTCTCAAGCATGTCCAGGTTCCTTTGAATGGCATCCCTTCCTTCTTTTGTATCAGCAGCACTACTCAGCTTTGTACCATCTGCAGACTTGCTGAGGGTGCACTCAATGCCATCATCTATGTCATTGATAAAGATATTGAAAAACACTGGTCCCAAAACAAACCCCTGAGGGACACCGCTCATCACTGGCTTCCACCTGGACACAGAACCATTGACCACTACTCTCTGGGTATGACCATCAAGCCAATTCCTTATCCACCAAATGATCCACCCTTCAAATCCTGACCTCCAAATAGGAAAGATATGGATGTTGTGTGGGACTGCGTCAAAAGCTTTACAGAAGTCCAAGTAGATGGCATTGATCGGTCTTCCCTCGTCAACTGACACAGTCACTCCATCACAGAAGGCCACCAGATTGGTCAGGCATGATTTGCCCTTGGTGAAGCCATGCTGGCTGTCATGAATCACCTCCTTGACTTGCATGTTCCTTAACATTTCCTCCAGGAGGATCCGTTCCATGATCTTGTCAGGCACAGAGATGAGGCTCACCGGTCTATAGCTCCCCAGGTCTTCCTTTCTACCCTTTTTAAAAATGGGAGTGATGTTTCCCTTTTTCCAGTCATTGGGAACTTCATTTGACTGCCATGACTTTTCAAATATGATGGAGAGTGGCTTGGTGACTACATCAGCCAATTCCCTCAGGACCCCGGGATGCACATCATCAGGCCCCATAGACTTGTAGTTGTTAAGTTGCATTAGGAGGTCCCAAACCTGCTCTTCGCTAACAGTGGGAGAGACTCTGCTCCCCCAACCCTTGGCTAGAGATTTGGGGATTCAAGAGACATGGGAATCTTGACTGCCAGCGAAGACTGAGGCAAAGAAGTTGTTCAGTACTTCAGCCTTCTCCATGTCTGCTCTTACCAGTTCTCCACCTTCATTTGTCAGAGGCAGTATGCTCTCCTTAGTCTTTCTTTTCTGGCCAATGTACCAGTAGAACTCCTTGTCATTCTTTGCATCCCTTGCCAAGTTCAGTTCTGTTCGTGCCTTAGCTTTCCTAATCCCATTCCTGCACATCTGGACAGCATTTCTGTACTATTCCCAGGGCACATGGCCCTGTTTCCACTGTCTGTGCACTTCCTTCTTTTGCCTAAGTTTGACCAGCAGGTCCTTGCTCAGCCTGCCTTCCTTGCTTAATTTATTACATATGGGGATTAAGAGCTCTTGTGCTCTAAGAAAAATGTCCTTAAAGAGTTGCCAGCTCTGATCAGATCCTCTGTCCCTAAGGACACTGTGCCGTAGGATCTCATCCACCAATTCTCTGAACAGCTGGAAGTTTGATCTTCTAAAGTTCAGGGTCCTGACTTTCATCTTTGCCAGACCCGTATCCCTTGAGATCACAAACTCAACCAGGGTGTGATCGCTGCAACCCAGGCTTCCTCCAGTCTTAACCTCTTTAATGAGCTCATCCGCACTGATGAGGTCCAGTAACTCTTCTCCTCTGATTGGTTTGTCTAACACCTGGATGAGGCAGTTGTCCTCAATGCACCCCAGGAGTCTCCTGGATTACTTACTGCCTGCCCTGTAGCTTTCCCAGCAGACATCTGGGTGGCTGAAATCCCCCCGCAGGATGAGAGCCTGTAAGCACGATGCTTCTTGTAGTTGGAGTAAGAAGGCCTCATCAACAGGCTCCCCTTGACTGGGTGGTCTCTGGTAGACCCCAACCACAAGGTGTCCTTTATTGGTCTGGTCCTTAATTTTTACTCACAGGCACTCAACCTGCTCACGGCTGTTTCTCAGAGGCAACTCTTCACAATCTATCCATTTCTTCCATAGAGGGCAACATCCCCACCCTTCCTTCCCTGCCTATCTCTTCTGTAAATCCTGTAGCCCTCAGTTCCAGTGTTCCAGTTGTGTGATTCATCCTACCATGTTTACGTGACAGCAATTAGATCACAGTTTTCTAATTGAGCTGTGGCTTCCAACCCTTCTTGCTTGTTTCCCATGCTGGGTGTATTGGTATAGAGGCACTTCAGCTGGGCTATGGGCTAAATCACCTTTTTTAGAGTCCTTCCTCATTCCTCTGCAATGATTCACAGGAGTTTCCCATTATTTTCTGAAGTATTGGCATTCATGGGATGGTTTGAGGTTCTATAACCCCCTCCCACCTTCAGATCTAGTTAAAAGCCCTCTCAACAAGCCCTGCCCATTCCTGGGCTAGAGAAAATAAAAAAGAGAATCTAAAGATACAACCTCAAAACCAGTAAGGCTCAGCCAGTTTCATGGAACAAGAGGGGCCAGCATTTGCACTGGCTGGCAAAGGCTTGGGAGATGTTTCATCAGAATCCTGAGCTTACCACTGTAGCTTATTAACATTAGATATCTATTGTGTGCATTAGCCAACCAGTAATTGTTTTATACTCAAAGATGTGTCCTGTTTACCAAGTCTCTGCACAGCACAAAAGTTGCTTGCGTGAAGCAATTAAGAAAGGAAGAGTTACATGGCTAAGTAAACAAATACTGAACAATGATTAAGACTACTGCTAAAATAAAAATCTGTTAAGACCTCAGTATCATGTTCTGAAAGCTTTCAAGGATCCTGGAAAATCTGTAGGGTCAAAATAAGGATAAGTGCTAGCCCAATATTTGTAGATTGGATGAAAGACAATATGGGTCCCAGCCTCTGCATTAAGGTATTAAGGGTCCAATTTGGACAAGGTGGTTTCACTGATACATGATAAAGGTCAGTTCTGAGATTAAACCTTGGATAAGAGCATTTGTGAAAGCACACGTTCTACAGCCAGTTTTATGATGGATCCTGGAAAGTCCAAGTAAAGAAGGCTGACAGCTGTAGAGATTAACCACTGTTGACAGTTCCATGTTAACAGGTTTGCCTGGTCAGTGCTTAAGAATGGGCTTTAGCATGGGACTGAAAGTCAGATCACAAAACAAAGAATTACCTCTCCTTGTGGATTCTGAAAGGCCTGGAGGAGCACTGACTAGCAACTAATACTGTAAGGTGGCCTCTGAAATTCTATACTGCTCCTCACTGTAATTAAAAATTGAGAAAGAACTTAGGTACTGAGAAACTGTGTGTTGAAGAGCTCTCTTTTGTTATTTCTGCATCATTGTCTATGGACCCCAGAGGAGAACTGATCACTAGTTACTATTTCTACTGGTGGTATAAACCTCTAAAATTCAGATTAGGGTTACAATCAATGTTACAGTTGGAAATGCTTTTTAAACTGATGAATCTACAAAAGGTGAATAATGTTTTTAATGAGGATATGCTTTCTATTTTGTGTTTTAAACCCGGTTAAGCTTAGGGATAGGGTTAGGATTTGGGAAAATTTATACTGAAGAATCAGTTGTTTGATCTATGCTAGGAATCTTACAGGAATAAAACAAGAGCTAACAGTAATGTGCAACTGCTGGTCCTGCCATGCGTGTAGTTATTTTAACTATAACTAATGCAAGTGCAGTGTTCAAGGTCAGAATCCTAGGGTGAAGTTTCAGGGCGTTGTTGCCTGATCAGTCCTGCAGATCATTAGAGGGTAAAGTGAGAGGTGACTCAAGTAGGAATAACCATCTGTCAGTTTGACTGCTAAGAATACTTAGCTTATCTTTTAGGATATGGTCCAAATGAGGGTTCAAAGCAGTGTATGATAAATGATTACTCCAGATCCTGAAAAACTAAACAAAAAATGTCAAAAGCTTTATTCTCATTACTACAGCACCAATTGTCTTACTAATCAACAAAGAAAGGCTTAGGATAGAATTCAGCTTTATTAAAGCCTAGTCCAAACACCTGCAAAAGTCTTCAATGAAAAGGGGTGATGACAGCTCATCATATCATTTTCAGTACCAGGGAAAATATGTTTGTCCAGCTTATTATTGTTAGGAAGAACTTTCAGGGAAGTGAAAGCTCACAGGCGTGTTTACTGATTATTCCATAAAAGCTGCAGAAGGAAGATGAGAAATGGTGACAGCAGGAGCTGATGTGTTATTGCTAGTAGCTAGTATTAATTTAGATACAGTTGTTTAACCTTAATTTTTGTTTGAATTTTAAGACAGAGTTAGACTGTTCTCCCAATCCAGCTCTACACATTTGCATGTACTGGTGGGTCCATTAAAGTTTACAAATATAATGCTGGCTGATAGCAAGAGAAATTAGTTTCCAAATCAGGTGTGGTTACATGGCCTTTGACAAAATTCAGAACTGTGCTGAGATTACAAGTCGGCAAGGGAGAAGCTGAGATCTGTGTTTATTGATTGATCTTGGAAGGTTTTTTACTGCAATTTAGGGACAGATAATAACAGACTTATTGCTCTTTCAGATGTGGGTCTGATTGCCTGATCAGTAACCGAGATCAGGGTTTGGAAGGGAAAGCTAAAGATTTTCATGGAACATTTCAGAAAGAAAAATGATGGTTCTATCTACCTGCGCTTCTTGTGATTTGTATAGGGGAAAGGCTGCATTGTATTAAACCTTGGTTTACAGTTTGAATCAATGACAGCATTGATCTTAGTGACAGAAAAAAATTTAGGCGGAATGTGGGATTTTTTTTGTTCCTGATGAATCCCACAAGTCCTGTGGTACCAAGCAAGTTACTGAGGAAAACAGAAACTTAAACCACACTGCAATATATAACCAGGGAGTGGTCATACAGTTGGTAAGTCAGACCAGTGTTTGGGCTAGGACTAGGTTCAGCTACATTCAGGTTAAGTATAGGAAAACAAAGTGTTTGTTGGAGTCTTCTAAGTCCAGCTGTTTTTTAAAGAGACAGTTCTAACAGAGGTGACAAAGTTTTACTGCCAAAGAAAAGCTGACCTATGTTCATTAGGCTTAAGACTGGGCTTCAGTCAGGTAAATGCAGACGGGCAGTCATATTAACTTTGTCTACTGCTTTTAGCTGAGATAGGATTAATTTTTTTCCGCAGAGGCTTGTATGCTGATATGTTTTGGATTTAGGCTGAAAACAGTGTTGGTAACAGGGATGTTTTCACTATTGCTGAGCAGTACTTGCACAATATCAAGGTCTTTTCTGCTTTCCACACCACCCCATCAGCAAGGAGGCTGGGGGGTGCACAAGAAGTTGGGAGAGGATATAGTTGGGACATTTGACCCCAGCTGACCCTTCACACTCTGCAATAAAAGTTGCAAGAAGGAGAAGGGGGAAGTGTTTGAAGTTATGGCATTTGTGTTCCTAAGTAACTGTTATGTGTGATGAAGCCCTGCTGTCCTGGAAATGGCTGAAAAACTGCTTGCCGATGGGAAACAGGGAACGAATACTTCAGCCCTTCTGGATCTGTCTGGCAGCAAGAAAATCAGGTTCAATGGTTAGAGGACAGTAGCAAACACCTCACCACCACCAATAGGAAACTACCAAGTTTTCTGTGATGAACCACAGAATATTAGAAGTTGGAAGGGATCTCAAAGGATCATCTAGTCCAACCCCCCTGCCAAGGCAGGGCCACCTAGAGCACATCACTCAGGAACCTGT
>VWZZ01004377.1:246059-338712 GCA_013399095.1 Psophia crepitans
GCAGAATAGAGGGGGAGGAGCACTTCCTTCGACCTACTGACCACAGCCCTTCTAATGCACCCCAGGATGCCATTGGCCTTCCTGGCCACCAGGGCACATTGCTAGCTCATGGTCATCCCTCCATCCACCAAGATCCCCAGGTCCCTTTTCCCTATGCTGCTCTCCAGCAGGTCAGTCCCCAACCTATACTGATACATGAACATGAATCAATCTCTTGAAAAATAAGTCCTTAATAAGTAACTGAAGAAAATAAGGGACAATAGAAAGTGGCAAGGATATTAGCAGAACAGGATAAAGTAACTAACAATTCCTCCCCAAAAGTATAACTATAACATTACACAATTCCCTATTCTATTCCCACATACATACCCCACACCACCATCCTGGGGAATTTTAGGTGAGGCAACTACTAAGCAAGTAAAGTAGTCATGGCTCATTCCCACTCCTTTAGTCAGTTCTGCGGCTGCTCTTGTTCCTTCCACAGTTCTTTGCTGCTCTGAAGTGTGAAGGCTTGCTAGCAATTTCTGTTCCTCTTACTTCAGCTCCTCAACACAAAGCACACAGTGTGTACGTGTATTACGCATGGTTCTTGTGATGGCGCTGGAAATGAACTTTTCTGCTACAGAAGACTCCGACTTCAACTTTCTTTCTGATGAATTTTTATTTTTGCCCTCAAGATTGCAAGTTGTTGTCTTAGATTAATGCAATTACCTGTCCCAAACGCAATCACAAACTCTTCCATTTTGTGACTTTAATTCCTTGTAGTAGTAATGTGTCTCAAGCATAATAAACACTATACATAAATTAAATGCTTCAGGTCTACCTGTTGACATTCCTATTCATCACTCCTTCTCTTTATCAGATGTGAACAGATCCTCGTTCTTTAGGTCTCTCTTTCCTTTCAGGGTTTTCTCCTTCTGTGGGATGACAGCTAAAGAGGATTGCTTTCTCTTTTTTAGGACCTGAGACATCACATGTACATGCCTTTTATCCCCACTCCCTGCCAGGTACTTGACAGCCTGACAAATCCATTTCTATCACACCTGGGCAGACCAAACTGAACTTCTTATTTTCTCAGCTATCCGGAGAACATCAAATAGTTACTGTGTAGCTTAAGCTTTTTTTAAGCTAAGATTTTGGGTGTTTGGGGACTTATTTTTTTTCCCTTTCAATTTTTGCTTTGTAAGCTGGTAATTTATTTTTTGTTTTGGGTAATGTAGTTATGGCTTCACATGTTTTGGATGAGAAAAAATTAACTTCTCTGGAAACTTCTTCTGACCAGATGTTGTCATGCCTCCTTTCATGATGAAAAAGGTGAGCTTTCCCTCCTAGAAGAGATCTGATAAAGACAGATCTCCAGCCTGTCTATCAGATGTCTTTCGAGTCACAGCATTTGGAGTGATATTTCCACAAAAAATATTTTACCCTGTCTATCTACTAGATGTCAACAGAACATTTCCTCCAGGTGGACACTCTGCTGGAGCTCTCTGCAAGGGGAAAGATGAAGGATGAAAGGGATGAAGGCTGTGCTTTCACTCTAAGCCTCAGAACCAACAACAATTCATAAGTCTAGACTGGCAGCAAACAAAAACAAATCAATCACAGATTTTTCAGAATACCGACGTTCCCAGAAAATTAACCTTTACGGGGATTAAAGCAACCGTAAGCAATTAGCTCTTGTTTAAGTTAGCCCGCATTCCGCGCATGGGATATGCGGGATGCAACAACACCACTTGTCATCTCATCCTTTTCCAAACCCGAAAAAGAACGGTCTCTTCTCAAAGTATTTTAAGAATCCATCTCCTCCTGCTGTTCATGGCCCTTTTTTATATTGTTGAAGAAATCTTAAATCTAGTTGCCTGAAACAGAACTTAACCATACCTTAAATCAAATAATATCAGCCAACTATATTCTATTAAAAAAAAATAAATATCCATTTTTTGAGACACAGATAGTGAACCTGAAGAACAAAATGCTTAATTTCAGTGCTCAGAAAGGAAATACAGACAGGCAGATAACTATTACCTTTTCTCAAGCTCACTGTTGTCCGCTTCACCTTAGTCCTCAAAGGTCTGAAAGTTTGTGTCTTGGTCAGATTTGGAAGGATTTTCACAGACACAAAAAAGATCTCTAACCCAAAGGTCAGCTTCCAGCCAAATACCTATTGTCTGCTCTAATACCTCAGGGAATCTACAGTATTTAAGGAAAGATCACCGGTGTTTTCTCTTACTGTTTTTCTTGAAAATAGCTTTGCTACATTGGTCAAAGTATCCAAAAGAGAAATTGAGTTGTATACAGACATTTTTCTTTGAAAGAAAAAGTTATGCAGAAGTTTGACAGACTTACAAATTCTGAAAAAGGATGCTACAAGTACCTACTAGTCCTCTCTAGAATAATGACTAGGTAAGTACTACATTCTGCATGCTTTTTTAAGCAAAACCAAAAAAAGAAAAATTAAAGTGAAAAGTGGAAAAAAATGTTTTCATTTTAAGATTTTACCCTTAGAAGAAAGATAACTTGGAAAACTTGACACCATAAAAACTCTCGCAAGCTACCAAGTAGTAACTAGTCCCAGGTACATTCTGTAAGACTAGATGAGCTTCTGGGTTGAGTCGGTATTGTCAACAAGGCAGCATAACCCCAAAATTTAGGAAAGAAACAAGCATTCAAATGTCTTTGCTGAACCAAGCTCTCCTCTAATCTGACAACCAAGTCTTAAGAACAAGCTCCAGAAAGTTTTCCCAACCAATATCAATCACTCTAATAGAATCACTTTCATTTCTTATTCAGTAATGTGGTAATAATAAAAAATAGTAATAGTAAAAAACTACCTTTTTAATCTATTCTTGAACCA
This sequence comes from Psophia crepitans, assembly GCA_013399095.1. NCBI lineage: Eukaryota > Metazoa > Chordata > Aves > Gruiformes > Psophiidae > Psophia > Psophia crepitans. Next base: position 248,914 of record VWZZ01004377.1, read on the forward strand.
GATTAAGTACTGGAGCATCTGAACCATTTCCAAATGCAAGGAAGTGAACTTTGGGGTCAATAGGATTAATCCCCAGTTCTTAAGATTCTTAAGATTCCCTGTGCCAATAGCACAGGGAGCCTGATAAGTTTCCTCAGGAAGTCTGTGATAGTTGGTTCAAAGGAATTTTCTGTCCTAGTGTGTAAAATCAGTCTGCCAGTTTCCATGTTCTTATAGAATAGAATAGAAACATTAAGGTTGGAAGATACCTCAAGGATCACCTAGTCCAACCGACCCCCCCCCACCTATTAACCACTAAACCATGTGCTTCAGTGCTGCATCTAACCTTTCCTTAAATACCCGCAGGGACGGTGACTGACTAATAAATCCAGAGGCACTTCTGCTTCTGCTCATCATACTTGTCGTGAGTACTAGAGAACCATATACTGCCCTCGGGGAAAAGAACATATTCTTCAAAATGTTAAGAGTGTTTTTGTTTGGGGTTTTTTTTCTTTTATTTTTTTTAACTGCTACTCTCACTACTCTAAAGTACTACTCAGTACTTTATCACCTATCTGTCCCTAGCAAAGCGATAAAGTAGAAGGAAAAAAATGTGGGTGAGATCTAATGATGCACAAGCATTCTAATTTACTTCTAACAAGCAGATTTTCATTTTTATTAGCCTAATGTTAGGCAAACACTTTATAGTAATATGCTATTTAACAAACAGAAAGCAAAATAGATTTTAAATAGCTGGAACATTAATAGTATTTCAGATTCATGTTAAATTTAAGCCAGTACTATGTGAATTTTCACCAGCTAAACCAAAGATTTCAGCAATAAAATAACATCCAACATACGAAATTGAAGTAAAACTATCTCCCACTCCCCAGAAATCTACTTGTAGGTTTTTATTACTTAATTCCAAAGAATCACTTTGATACAACAACAACAACAAAAAACAAACAAACAAAAAAAACCCCAAAAACAAAACTCACCCCCCACCACACTTGAAAGAAAACACACTTTTTTTTTTAAAAAACTAATTGTGGTGTTGGAAACTGTGTCAGAGAGGGGTAAAGGTTCTGGAACTTACTGCCCAAATTAAAAAATTGGCATGCAAATTCTTGGTATTGATCTGAAACTGAACTTTCTACTAAATGCATTACCTGTTCAGAATGGCTTATTTATCTGATCTACATGTTCCAAAGACTTAAGGTGCCAAATTATGATACTATCTATAGGAACAGGATACACCTTTGAAGATAAACCCTAATACTCAGTACAACTTTGGAGCTCTTTAGGTGCAGAGTACAAGCCTTGCCATGCTTTAACATTTTCCAATGAAAAGGCAAAGTTAAATAAGCACTGACATCACTACTGCAAAGAGAAGGAAAACTGAGTTATTTTCTGGCATTGGCTGAGCTGCAGTGGAGTGTGCACATTTGCAGTGGTTGTGGAGATAATTGACAAATGTTGATACAGTTAGTTCCTTCTGCAGGAGGTGGTGAAATGCCAGTATCTGACACAAACTCATTTCCCTCCCCTCCCGAGAGCAAATGCTGCCACCCCTGCTGACGTGTCCTAGGGTCTGGAAATAGGAAAAATGGAACATGTCCCCAAAGTATGTGGTCGGTAACAGGCAGAAGGAATTGTTTGTTGCCTTGAATATGCTCACTGCAGATTTAAAGTTCTGGGTTTTGTAGCTCAGGGGTACAATTGTAATTGTCTTTCCCTTGTGTTCAAACCCTAAGATGACCTTTTGCTTCATGTTTTCTAGACTGAAAGAAGCACTAAGATGGGAGAAGAGCATCATCATGTCTGTTGATACTCTGCACTCAAGCCAGCATACATTTGCATTGCGTGAATGGCCAGGATTCAAGGAGAAAGCCAGTGATAGTCTCAAACCATCAAAACTACCATGGAACAGCAGAGCTTAGAAAGGTCAGCCCATAGCCAGCTCTAAGTCATCCTAGGAAACTCCAGCTTTTTCCATTGAGACATAATCTTCACTTGTACAGGGGGACTCCCAAACTCCTGCCTTAAGAAAAAATGGCATCCTGTGTTTCAAGCATTTAGAGACCAATTCAAACCCTACCAGCCTAATAATGCATTTGAATGCATTCAGGTTTTCATATATTCCAGCATGAAAGGGGAGAGCTACTGAAACCAGAGGCAAGATTAATCAGTAAGTGTTGGGTTGATCTACATAATGACATTTCCCCTTAGCTATTCTGAATAATTTCATTCACTAAATAGAATCAGACAGTCATTTTCATTTACCTGTATGTCAGGGATTTCTATACAGACTGAATACCTACATTCATTTAGCTGCATCCCTGTTTGAATGAGGCTTAGAATGATTCACAAAGGCAGTTGAGCTGTCATTTCCACCTGAATTCTGGAGGTTAGTTTCCCCTCTGCAATCACAATGAACACAAAAAATAAAAGGACACACTGGCTACAGATAAAGTGTACCAAAGTCAGCACAACTGGTAATTTTTCTGAAAGAGATCTGAGCAAGACTAATACAAGGTTATGCCACTCCCTCTACTGTACCACTTTATTTAAATAACAGATTACATCACCACTAAGGCTGCATGATGACTTTTCAGGCAGTTCTGTGAAGCCAGAAAAATGCTTGCACGTTTTGCAGCTGTCTTAAACAGATTTTTCATTTCGGAGTCCACAGCACATACTGTGGCATTCTTTGACTTCAAGTCTCGCCATTTTTTGAGAGAGAATGTGAATATAGGTCTTTTTCCATTGAAAGCAGCCCAAATATATGTGGAAAAAATCTGTGACTAAAACCCAGAAATTTTCACTTTGCAGTAGGAAAATACATCATTATTTCTTCAAAGGGTGAACATGCTGGAGTGTGGGTGCATCCCAGAAGGGTGTATGGGTGCCAGTGGTCCCCAGATGTTCAGACACCCCAAAGAAAGTTGAGGACACCAGTAGTCTCAGCTTCTCCGTGTCCTGGGGAGGTGCCATTTCCATGCAGGACACATCTGCCCTGATCATCATGTGGACCTGCGAATACCCTCTCAGAAGGTGGCACCTAAGCCACCTTGCTCCTTTCTCACATAACAGACATCAGGAAGAGAAGGAAGTGCATCAAAGGAAGAGATCACCATGACTGTCATGAACCCAACAGCTCCCCAGGCACACAGATCCCAGCTCCAGCACCTTCTTTAACCTTTCCCTGGGTTAAACAAGGAGGCCCTTTGACCCAGCCCTTCTTTCAGGTTGGTGTGTTTTGGAAAACTCATCTGTACACACAGGGGCTCTGCAAGCAGGATATACACTGTGTTAAAGTAGAAAGCAGTGGCTTGTGGGCTAAGCCATACAGAAGGCAGCCGAGATTTAGTGAGCTATAAGGCTAGGCATCAGCCTGAGGGGGACCCTCATGGTCTTTGCTGGCCAGATGGGCACTGATCCATCAAGGAGAGTCAGTCTGCACAGCTCCAGAAATGGCTCCTCCACACTGCCAAGCTGCCATTTTCCACCAGCTCCATCAACACTGATGACGTGATCCAATTACCCAATGATCCTGACTAGCCTCCTTTCCCACTCCTTCCCTGTTAGGGTTTTGTCTTTCCCTACTGTTTTTTATGCTCCTGAATCTTTGAGCTACTGATGACCTGGTCTCAGCTTTCCTACTGCCATTTATAATTTTACCCTTCTTACTCTTCAACAGAATTTCTAACAGCTTGTCTTCAGCAGTGTGAGCAAGCTTGTGCAGCTGGGCGAAATCAGAGCTTGACCTTGGAGCTTTGGGACACAGACAATTAAACCTTTAAGAAAGCAAGAGGGGAGAGGAGGTGTTCCAACAATGGCTCTTCTCTTCACCTTTTCCTAATACGATCTGCATGGCATAGGACCAAGCTTGTAAATCCTGGCTAGGATCGTGCAGGAGATAAACATAGTGGTTCATAACTGTTAAGATGTATACTCAATCGCAGAGATTTAGAGTCTTACTGACTGAAATTTAAATGCCTGCAAGGCAGGCAGGATTTTGAAGGCGTTGCATTTAGATTTAAGTACTTAAAGTATGAAACAGAAACCTAGACAATCCTCAGTGATTCAACAGAATGGTGGGTTGTTGGGTTTTGGTTTTTTTGGTTTTTTTTCTAAACTAGAAGGCAACTTAGATGGGGAAAAAAAAAAACAGTGTTTACTGCAAGGTACATGCCAAAAGAGACAAGGCAGCAAATCACATCCTGGTGCAGTTGCTTGACTTTTTCCAGCACATACAAAATATATCCAGGGACATCTTCCTCGGCTTATGAGAACAGAATTTCTCTACGCATTCACTATTCACCCTTTGCTCCATTTGGAAAGGAAATTCTAGAAATATCAGCTAACATTTCTAATTGCAGAAAGCCAAGGTTGAGATATTCCAGTAAAGAAAAATATTGCAGGTCAGGAGTAATGACAAATATTGCATTTGCCTTTATAGAATTAGCCAATATCTGTAATAAATCTACTTATGTATGTCTCCAGAAAATAAATGCTTCTGTTTCCTCAAACCACATTTGAATCAGCTAAAAGAAAAAAAAAAGGTTTCACTTATGTCCATTAATTCACTTTCTGTTTCAGAAGTGGGTTCTTATTTCCTCTGCAGTACTGAGCTAGGTAATTGTTATGTCCCTGAGCTGCAAGAGGCACCCAGGTGCTTCACATATTTCTATTTTTACCCAAGCTTTACACTTCAGGTAATTGACGCACAAGAAAAATCATAATCACAATCCATCAAACTTGTTTCAGCATGTGTCTAGCCACTTACAGGCTCAAACAGACTTCAAACAGAGTAAGTGTCATACTGAAATGGGAACACGGGGCTTGTCCAAACAGCGGGAGTCAAGAGGTTGTACGCTTCTGAGGACATGGGCTTAAAGTCTCATTCAGAAAATAGGACTAATTTGATCCTCAGAAACTGATTCAATGGACTATATGTCACAGTTTATCGTGTTGGCTAGACCTGAGCTTATCATTCACATTACCTTTGTACTCAGTTTAAAAAAAAGGGGAAAATGGCAATTTCTAGGGTTCAGTTCAAAGTTTATGTCTAAATTAGATTACAGTGTCAGCGGTGTGGATTGTATTTCCATAATAAAGTCCCTCAGGTTAAAAGTTCCTTTTTACAGGCTCTGTTATTCCATGCTCTTTGCTGCATGGATATACTATGTGTAAAGGAGCCACATTTTGATTATTGCAACGTTGAACAACAAAAATTATGTAGGGAGCTGTAAGAACCACTGTATTTCATTCACAGCCTCATTGTATCATCTAAATCTGCTGTCCTGAGCTGAGCAATTTGTTTTCAATCTGTTGTGCCCTGCCCTACGCATCTTTACTGCACTTCAGCTCTTCTTTGAGAAGACCACAGGAAAAATGGGCAGGCTGAAGAAGAAAGAGGGGAAGCTAGATACTACACGATATGCATGAATGCTGTTACCTCACTTTTTTAATTACATGCTTCTAGTAGATCTCCAGCTCTGTGAACCTTTGGTTCCCCTTGGAACACGAGGGAAAAGGCAGCTGAGACAGGAACCACGTGGCAACCACAACTTTTCACCTCAGATCTAACTCACTTAGCCGACTGTCCGGTTTAATATCTTCTAGTGCAACACTGCATACCAAAACTTCAGATGAAGTATCTCACATGGGAAAATTTTAACATTACTGCTAATTATTAAGAATGTGCAGTCTAAAAGAACCAAACAGCACTTTTACTGCTCTGACACATTTTCTACTGGAACAGAATAGGGAAAAACAGTTAAAAAACACTGATTAATGCATGTCTTTTTATACCTTACTAATTAAGGCAGATTCCAGCTTTCACAAAATTTGGCTCCACAAATGATTCTACTAGTAGTACTAAGTAATTGAGTGTAAGATACAAAAGTTAAAATGCAATAGCATTTAATGATGCGCTCTATACCGCTAATAGTCTCTACTCCCATGAAACGCTGCAATATGCTCCCTCCGTACCATCCGCCTGTGGTACCATTTAGTCCCCCAACAGGTACAGTTCACTCTGTGGTTTCAGGGGATTTTTTAGAACTGCGTCGTTGAAACTTAGTTATAATGCCTCTGTCGTAACCCACCACCTAAGAAATAAAACTGCTGACTCTCCCAAACTAAAAAAGCCATATTTTGAAGGGTTGTAAACATTTAACTATTTTATGACTTAATGCATTTTTTTTATCAGAGTAGCAGTTTTGAAAATAGATGTAAGAGCTTAGGATGAACGGCTGATCCAATATATCTGGCTGGTAACACTGCTTTCAACAAACACATTTGATGAGCAAACCTGTCCTAGCCACCTACACTCATACCCATCTGTCAGGATGGCAACATGCCTCTGCATAAGGTAACATGCCAGTATTAGAAGGCCAGAGAAACAAGCCAAGAGTAGGCTTAAGGAGAAATCTAAACAACATTGCACTTACCAGATCTTCTTCCTGAATCTCATCCCACTTATAACAAGCCATACCGCACACTGACTTTTAAAATTTGTTTCCAGTTGCGTACAATTACGGGACAAGCAGCACACAGGGAAGAAGAGTCAGTTGGTTGTGGGTACTCACAGCTGACAAAAAACCCCTTGCGATGGATTGCAGCTGGTAGTTGAGAAGCCCATTACGGATATCTGTCAATTTACTTTGAACAGCTAGAGACAGCGGGTGCTGCAGGTGCAGATGATTCCCTGGAAGACCGTACCACCTAGGAGAGCCACAATCAGCGCAGAGAGGCTAACTACAACCTCTGTCTCTATAATGACAGCCTGGAATGGCAAAAAGTATAATTCACCCAGTCTGACTCACAAACCTTGTCATAAGTCTGTTTTACAAACCTGGGCATTATACTTCTCCAAAAACACAAAATCTCAGAAAACTTTCTGTTGGGCGATAAGTCTGGAGCTTATGCGCTCACCGTGGTTGTGTGTCTTTGCCACTGTGAAGTGGGTAGAAATTATTCTGTATTCTGCAAAAAAATAAACAGACAGAAGACAGTGTCATTTTACATATCCAAGAATATAATCAGTAGGTTTTTTGTAATTTTGAGGTTTGCACTTTACCAAAAATAATTTCTGTTTTGATAGGAGTGCTTTGAGTTTTTTCATAAATACAAAATGCCCCCAGCAGCTTTTCACATATGTAGGCAGCTCTTTTAGAAATTATATCTTTCCAAAAGAACATGGAAAATATCGCTTAAGAAAACTGATGATTAACAAAGTATTCTGTTATAAATGACCTGTAAAATTTTGAGGTAAGATTAGAAAAACATTTCCCACTTTGGCACTAAAACTCCATTTTCTAAACTTTGGAAAATACCAGTTTTAATTAGTGTGCCATATGCTGCTCTGTATTCCTCTTTCTAAGCAGAAAGCCTTTGCTTTGGGATCTCTCCGAGACTCAGCCACCCTCACATATCCAAATTTCCTACTGACCGTAAAAACTATCTAGGACCTAGTTCAAAGCCAAGTGGAAAAGATCATTATTATTATTATTATCCCTACCCTGTTCCCCTCGCCATGATAGCTGTGCACAGTGGGGAAGTACAGTTCCACCCTTTGACATGATTAGAGTTAACTCTGAGATTCTTCGGCCTTTCTGTAACAGAGCAGAGACGGGGAAGTTATTCCATTTTAAATGTTTTTAATTGTGAGAAATCTATGCCAAGAAGATGAGTCTTCCAGTTCTCCCTGCAAGGGACAATGCCAAATATTACAGCCAGCCCATGACTGGAGAAGGCAACCAAGAAAGGATGCATGCACAGAGAGGGAGGGAATAAGAGTTTTCAGCTATGTCAGTCAGGGTTTTTTTTACCTAACTCGAAGCAATGCAGGGTCATTTTCTTCAAGAACACTATAAAATCTATTAGGATGTATCTTTCTTGATAAAATTTTCTTGAAGAAAAATAAAGAAGAAACCAGTCAGAAATCTGAGCTCCTTCACTAAGTACAGAAAAGAGGGACCTCATCTGTTTTCTCCTATCATCTCTGGATATTCTATATTCTCTGTTGAATGGCTGTTAGCATCAGGACACCTACAGTAGTTCATTCACTCTTTATATAGTCACCTAAAATTCTCTAATCTCAAGTTTACATTATAAAGAAGACTTCAGTTACAAAAAAAAAAAATCCATCCCTTAGACCTGCTGTGACTTTTGCACCATCCTTTCACTCCTGCTTCAATGACACACCTCTCTACTTTTTATGCCTATTTAGATTAAGAATGAGGCAGTCATTATTTGCTCTTCATTTTTACATCATACCTAGCCCAGAAGGGGTCCATCCTCTGTCCTCTCAAGGCTAATACCATAAAGTAGGGTGATAAGTAATGCTCGCTATTTTAGTTTGTTCTGTTGTTTCAACATTTGATACCAGACACTGAGAAAAGCGACATCGTGCATTCATAGGAACCACTTCTCTAGCTAATGTAACCGAGGAAATCTCAGCCATATATAATCTAGAAAAATCACATACTGAATAGAAAAATAGTAGGTTCGTTTCCCTGAGTACAGCAGAATTTCTCCTCTAATGTTTGTTTTCTAACTGAATATTGCATATCTCTGTAGGTCCTATTTCTCACTGCTTGAAAACTCTACTTTTTCTTCTCATTTCTTCCAAGCTGCTGCTTAGAACTTTTGAAAAATAGCTGTTCTGTACTAACTCATTGCTTGGAGTTAGATGGGATAATATAATTTAAATTCAAAAATATTAGACTTGTTTCAGCTACAGGGTTATATGACAGAATATGTCAATTAAATCATTATTGAATTGACAGAGTGGAGAAAAGTTCATTCTTGTTAAATCCAGTAAAAGAAACCCAAAGGACAAAGTGCTCATAAAGCATAGAAAAGAGAAAGCTCTACTTTTAATATATTTTGCTGTCTCAGCTCCAGACCTGAATCTTCTAATCATGCACTGAATTAGTACCCTACTAGCAGTGTTCTTAAATTTCAAATACCTTGCTGTTACTACCTAATGTACTAGATCTATCTCTGAAACCCAGTACTGTTGTTCAACTGTGCAGCAAACTACGCGAGTGATAAATACAATTAGGGACACAATGCAATTTGCTTGTGTACAGTATCCTTCATACTGAGGTAAAAATGCTTTGTAGACATAATCAATTATGCACTAACTAGGAAGGAATATTTTAAAGAATGATTTAAGTAGAGGGAGTTAATCATAGATCACATGGCAAAAAGTTCCTTGGTTGCACTTTTAAGTTAAAAGAGAGCTGGGAGAGAGCAAAAAGTCAAGCGAAGATGTGGAGTTGAAGAGCAGGTTGGAAAGTGCAGACTGTGAAAGCAGAGCAGAGCAAAGACATGAAGAATTTTAACAGAGAGGGGTCTGGAACTTCCAGTATATTACATGCCATTCTTCCACAAAGCATAATGTGCTGCTTGTAATGTCGGCTGAATTAAATATCAAGGCATTGCTGAAATTTTCACTTTGTTTCCATCTACATATTTAACAAATTGAACACCCTTGCAGACTCTCTAACCAAGTCAGCATTTCCCTTTATTGAAGGGGATGAAGCTTTAGTTTTACTTAAACTACTTGTTTGTAAGTGTATTTATGGCTAAGTAAAATCTCAATTACTTTTTGCAAGCAAAAGCAGAGTGTTTCTTCATAAAGAACACAGATAGAATGGTATCACAGATCAAGCCAAAGCAAGATCTGGAGAAATTGTTTCCTATAAAGAGCAGTAAACAGCATCAAAAGTGCAGGACCCGGCGCTTGGTCTTGTTAAACCTCACACAGTTGGCCTTGGCCCATCGATCCCACCTGTCCAGATCTCTTTGGAGAGCCACCCTACCCTAAAGCAGACTGACACTGCCTCCCAGTTTGGTGTCATCTGCAAACTTACTGAGGGGGCACTCTATCCCCTCATCCAGGTCATTGATAACGATGTTGAACAGCGCCGGCCCCAAGACCGAGCCCTGGGGAACACCGCTAGTGACCGGCCACCAACTAGATTCAACACCATTCACCACAACTCTCTGGGCACGTCCTTCCAACCAGTTTTCAACCCAGCAAAGAGTGCACCGGTCCAAGCCATGAGCTGCCAGCTTCTCTGAAGCAGCAAAGTCTGTCAGAACAGCGTATGTCCTCCTAGTTATGTTTCTTGTCTTCATTTCCCAGAGAGACAAAAGTACATTTTAAAAATGAATGCAGTTTGGACCAAGCAGAGACTTTTCCAGCAGCTGTTTTCATCACTGAACAATTTTTCTTAACCACAGCAGTCTCTCATGAACAATGTCAACAGCATCCAGGGGGATCTGTGATTATTCTAGGATTGAATAAATGTGACTGATGGGAAATCAGAACACTAAAACACTTGAGTATTGTGCAATCTGACCTGGTAGAATTGCTGTGAAATTGTTTAGCATGTTTTGTTTTCCTTAAAATTGAAACTACAGACACATTTTAAGACTCACTAGAAATGAAATTCTATCCTTCCTTGCTATGGACAGAAAAAAAAAAAAAAAACCCAAAAGACACGTATTTGCAGTTTTTAAGAACCAGATATACATCTACACTTAACACGTACATTGATCATTTTGATAGTATTAGCTGAGTAACACTTGATTTAATGAATATTCCAAAGATCAGTTTCCACTCAATATCAACACTTTTCTATCTGAGCAGTAGGACTGTGCACTAAATTAATGGACATGATTCATCCATTTTGAGGATATTGTGAACAATCTTTTATTGTGTCACCTGAAATAAACACTCATATTCTTTGCAAAGGTGCATACAAATCTCTCTCGATGGTTTCAGATGTGTAAATAATATCACACGGGAGCTGAGGAAAGATTGCTGAGTATTTGATAGAAACATTAAATGATGCATATGGGGAAAAGGGTCAGATTTCCAGATCTGTGCTTAGATCACACTGTCTTCATATACGTTCCATTGTAAAAAGATTTACTCAATACAGATACTACTCCAGCAACTCTTTTTGGTGCATTGCAGACAATATCTTACCTAGAAATGTAGCAGTGAGTTTGAGAAGGAATCTTTTATTTCATTTACCCCATGGTATATTACAAATACTTTAACTCTTTTTTTTACGGTATGTTTAAGCACTCACCCACTTTCATGTCAGGTGATGAAAATCATCCAGGTTTATCAGATTCATTATTAACCTTCTTAAGGGAAAAGTTAAAGTTTAAAATTTTATTTTAAATATAGTTGTTAAATGTATTTAAACTGTATTTAAGACACTAAAAATTAATGTAGCCTATGTATTATCATTATTGTTCATCATACTTTTTACAATACAGTTTAAGAGCCAAATATCATAAGGTTACAGAATACTAGTATTGAGGATGAGAGACGATCCTTGTTCCAATAGCTACCAATCTCAATCAACAAGTAAGAATGGGCGAAAGGGGAGCAATATACCATTTGTGCCAATAAAACAGAGAGATGGCTGCAAGCCCCGTGATAATTCCATGACTAATTAATTTTATTTAATTATTTCAGCTTTTGGGTGAAAATCACAGAAATCTGCCCGCATCCTTCAATCTCTGTGTGAACAGTTTTGTGCGGCTTTTCTGCCAGCTCCTTTCTGAGGTAGAAAATGTGATTTCTGCTTACAAATCCAATTCCTTCCATACTTTATGCAAGAAATAATAGAAATTTGCATCCCTTGGAACTTCCTAGTGATTACTATGATCAAAGTCTACAACTGCAATTAGGTGATAGAGTAAGTAGGGAATTAAGCAAGTGTGTCCTTTAGAAAAATTTGAGAAGTCTGGTAATGAAGGGAAGTTCATAAATGGCATGTTTTAGTTATATTCAGTGCTTGAAAAGCTGGAGAATGAAACCCTGTACTACACTGTCTTCTTTCATGCTGTGCATCATACTGGAAGGGACAGAGTGAGAGGGGGAAAAGCTGCCTTAGACACCAGCAGGAATTCAGCATCAACAAATGGTCCCACTGAGTTCCTGCTGTTTGGGCTACTGATCAGCTCAAATCCAGATGCATGCTTCTCCTGCTCCCCTAGCTCACCTGCAGCATGCACTGAATTAACAATTACTTCCACCCGCTCCTGTCCTGCTCTCCACAGCCACCCTAGCCCTTTTGCTTCTGTTTGATCCGTCTTTCATGCAGGCCGCTTTGTGACGCGGACTGGGTTGGTTTTTTTCACCGCTCACGGTAATCAGAATCCAGAATAGTAAATAAGCACCCAAGAATGACCTGGAATTGCTTGAACAGCTGCTTAACTTACCGTATCACTCAGCTGGACGGAAGATATGAGGGTTTTGAAATGGTTTTGAGAATCATCATGAAGGAATCAGCTCCTGGAATATCTGTCACGCTCACCTTTTGCACCCCATTAGCATTCAAGTCACTCCAGGTATGTCAGTAGTTTGTTGTGGAGAGTATGTGTTGACTCTCAAACACATATTCTTCTCAGCTGGATTATGTCATTAAAAATCAATTTTCAGATTTCACTGTCTCATCCTTTTCAACTTGAAGTGCAAGTAAGGAACTCATGCTTCACAGAAACAAGCCAAAGTTACCCCAAACAAAAATCATTAGTAACTTCAGTATATTGCATTCCCCTTGTTCAAGGAATAGTAAGCTAGAAGTTTTAAGGGTGCTTTCAGTCTGAGAAGACAAGTAGCTGATTTTGAGCTAAAAAGAGATAAAGCAGTAATTCTCAGAAGCCAAGGCTGAAAGCTAAAATCTGAGAACTTTTTTTTAACTTAAAACCAATTTGGAAACACTTCATCTTTCTCTTCAGAATAAATCTGAGAATTTTCAAGCTAAAGCTGTTATGGAATAGCTTAAAGCAAGGTATATATTGAAAGATTTTTTCAACTGTAGCTTTAGAGAGCAGAACAGATCGGTGAAGCTTTACATGGAATTTGACTCTCATAGAATATGCAATTTCACAAAAACAGACGTGCTCAACAGAAAGAATGCAGCCATGTAAGACAGGCCATACTGTGTCAAACCTAAAATCTAGCTAATCCAGTATCCTGTCTCCAGAAATAGCCAACAGAAGATAACTAAGGAAGAGCATAAGAGAAGGGCAAGCACACCCTGATGCTTCCCAGATATTGAGGTGCCCAAGACAGAGGCAAAGTCATCGCATTTAAGAGCTAATGATGGATTTTTCTTCCATCAGTTGTTCAATACTTTTTGAAATGAGTAAATTGGATCTATTACAAAAAAAAATGTTAACATATCAGTTAAAAATTCTGCAATGGAATTAAAATATTTTAAGGTAAAGAATTTTGATAACTCATTTTGAAATATCTTAATTTTGAATTTTTTACCCCACAATGTAATATAACAAAATATTTAAAATTCAAAGATGAAGGGAAATATTTCTATTTTATTGAAATTAAATGTTTACTGTGAATCAAAAGAACACTAGGATGAGTTTATTTTGGGTTTTTTTTTTCCTTTTTGAAGAACTTTGACATTTGGGAGTGTATTCCACCTTACAAATTCAGCCAGATTTTGCAAATCTTGACATCTTTTGAAAGCAGAAGGTACATAATACAAAGAGATGTAGTCATTGTCTCTCCACCTGGCACAAATCTTTAACCTATATCTTGCATGCTGTGCTTTCTAAGCTGTATAAACATTAGCTAACACTATGTGAGCATCTTCAAATTCCTCTGAAGACAACTGAATGACAGCAAATTATGTGCAGTCAGAAAACGTACAGGGAAGGAAGAGAAAATGCAAGGAGAACATTATAGTCACCTGAGATGAAATTAATAAAAAATCTTTGAAAAAATAAAAGATAACTTCAGGTTACAGAGGTTTTATATTAGAATATTGTCATAGAGGTGGTTGTTACTGTACATCACTTTAGTACTTTTGAAAACATTCCTGCTTTATTAAAAGATGGTTCTTCCTCAGTAACTCTCTGTATGTGACCCTACAGTTGTCCATCACTACAGTAGTATATACACATATTTCATAGAACATGAATTCATCAGTCATATTTGTTTTAATAAGTACTTAATCCATTATTCTAGATTGCAAAGGTCAGTGGTTTGATTAAAATTATAGTTTCTCACAGTAAAAATACCTTATTCCCATACACTTAAAGGATTTTAGCACATACCTCTCCTGTATGCAACATGCTTAGGACCCCTGATTAAGCAGTTCCACATGGAAACATGCAATGCGCAGGTGATTGACAGTACACTACTTTTAACATTGTAACTGGAACAACAAAGGACCATGGAAATATAATCATGTCATATCTGCCTAGACATTACAACATTAGCAGTGTTGTGAACTCTCATCATTTTATCATGAAGTGTTTTCCTTTTTCTTTTTAGCCTCAAACCACAGCTAAGCCATCTGAACTGAAGACAAATGAAACAATTTCTGGTTTCAGTTTCATATGGAGAAAAAGACCCACATGTTTTCTCAAAATTTTTGTTTTCAAAGAGATTGGGTTCCTGTCTGGGCTCCTGAATTGTCAAGGCCCCTTTGTTCCTGCTTTCCAAACCCACCAAATTGGAGGAATTGCACTGCAGTTGTCACCAGATCTGTGAAACAAGATTTCCTTGATATGAGCAGTAGTGTGCACAAGGGCAAAAGGGTTACGTGCCAAGGTCTCATTCCAATAGATAATGACCAAATGAACACTCAGACCTGGAAGCTCTCCAGGGCCAGGTAACCTAGCTGTAGCCAAACACACACAGACATCTGACTTGGAAATCAATAGAAAGAGGAAATATTAAGGAAAAAAAAAAAAGTAAAATTTGATAAAATTAAAAGTCTTTTGTAGGTCCAGTCATTCTTGCAATTCGGTCCTGGCAAGCAGTGGTTTTAGCAGGGGCTAAAGACAGGAGGCAATCTTCCCTGCCCCAGCACTGCTGTGATGTAGCACAACTAAGATCGGTAGATGAAGGAAGGTGGACCACTCTCTGTTCAAAGAACTGCATTCAGCTTTCTGTTTTCTGACAGCAAAATATGCTTCTTACCACCCTAACAGACAGTCTGAGTTTTCTGCAAAAGTCCAGTGTAAAACACACAGAATTTCTCCAGCATTTATTCTTGCCCTTCCTTTGTAATAACTGAAAGACTGGCTGGAAGTTGGAGAAGCCATTTAATAATTGACATATTTTTTTCAGTCACAGAAAATAGAACTTTTCTTTAAAAAATAGATTAAAAACTCCTGATTCTGTCTGATAAAAAGTGAGTTAATTATGCCAGACTAAATTGCAGAAGGCCATACTGACATCTGGTGGCCTTTCATAACTAGTAAAACTGCTCCCACCAACTTCAGGAAACAATTCATGCAAGAATGGTAACAGTGTCGAAATGACATTGTGGTTGTGTTTGTATCTGCCTGAGTTTAGCGAGCATCATTCAAAACCGGAGTTATGAGGTAATGAGTCCACTCTTCAGTACCATGCTGAAGTACTGCCTTTTAATTAGCTGCCATGTTAAGTCACATTTGCTACTGGCCCTGGCTACAGACATCAGAAAGCCACAAGCTTTCATAAACAGCAATTAAGGGTGCCAGAGCTGCCACAACAGCTCTGCGGCTGCTCTGGGAGTTATCAGGAGATTTCACAATGACACATTGCATTAAACAGAACTGCAGCCAGTGGGAGTAAAAGCGTCTTATCACTATTCATGCCATTGTAAGATCTAGTAGATCTAACCATGGACCAGGACCCCATCACAGAAAGTACTATACAAACTATGAAAATGACGGGCTTGCCCAAAGTAGGCTGTAATCTAATTATAAGAAAAGGAACAGTCAACAGATCGAAGGTGCTGCAGACCAACACATAAGAGCCCAGACTCTTAAGTGGTGTAATTAAATAGGAACTTTTTTTAAAAAAAGAAAAGTAGAACCCTCCTGTGGCAGTGAAAGAGAGCTACATTAAAAAAAAAAAAGGTGTGTATATGTGTAGATATACTTCCATATGTTTCAGATTATCTTCTGTCATGGTTTAGCCCCAGGCAGCAATTAAGCAGAACACAGGAACTCGCCCGCTCCCCTGGCAGGATGGAGAAGGCAATAGGAAGAGTAAAAGTGAGAAAACTCATGGGCTGAGATAAAGACAGTTTAATAAGTGAAGCAAAAACCGTGCACACAAGCAAAGCAAAACAAGGAATTCATTCCCCACTCCCCATGGCAGGCAGGGGTTCAGCCATCCCCAGGACAGCAGGGCTCTGTCACACGTAATGGTGACTTGGGAAGACAAACGCCATCACTCCGAACGTCCTTCCCTTCCTTCTTCTTCCCTTTATAAGATGAGCATGACATGATAAGGTATGGAATATACCTTTGGTCAGTTGGGGTCAGCTGTACCCGCTCTGTCCCCCTCCCAGCTCCTTGTGCACCTCCAGCCTCCTCGCTGGTGGGGTGGTGTGAGGAGCAGAAAAGGCCTTGGCTCTGTGCAAGCACCGCTCAGCAGTGACAAAAACATCTCTGTGTTATCACCACTGTTTTCAGTACAAATCCAAACCATAGCCCCATGCTAGCTGCTGTGAAGAAAATTAACTCCATCCCAGCTAAAACCAGCACATCTTCAAACAGCAACTCTGAGAAGGAAGAAATGTCTCCTTCCTGTTAAGAGAGCATAAATTTTGAGGGGAAAATATCTCATATTCATCTGTGGGGAGGATTATTTATGCAACGACAAGATCCCCCTGAATCGGGTACAGTGTGTCTTGGGGGACACACTGCACACTACTGCTGTTAAAAGATGAAATAAAATATTGCCTTTTCCCATCTGAAACAAACAGTATTGTGTACTTTTGCACTCATTGTTGTGAAGGAGACTGATATGTTTCTATGGCTCTGAATGTTTCTTGTTGGAGAGAAGGAGAGAAGCGCTATGGACCACTCCTCCATGAACAGAAAGGAGAAAGAAAACCAGAGCCTCTGCTGTTAGTTGTCATTGAGAATTTAATTTTAGTTTAAAAAAACAAAATCATGGCAGTGAAGGTTTTCCTGTCAGTTCCTAGATGCTGACTCCATCACGAGAGATTATCAAGAACTGGAGCTTCCATCCCGGAGAACTGGGGGTCCACCAGAAATTGTATTAATCAATAACATAAACATAATTCTGAATTTGCCTGGGGAGACACATGTAGATATTTCCCACAGAAAGTACATTCTGAAGGACAACTCACAGTGTTAAAATTCTTTGTTTCTTTTGTGACGTTTTGGTTCATTTAATTTTCTCTTCTGTAATGTTGTAAGACCAAGGGTGAGATAGCCAACCTACGGTTTACGGGCTACACCTACAATATTACCTGAATAATTCATTCAGCTTGCAGCCTACCAGCCACCAGCCTCTTTCCCCAGGGTCCTTCAGATGCAGGTAGAAAGATGACAATGTCTGAATAAATTTTTCTCATAGCCCAGCACGTGCTTCCTGAAGCCTGTCATCCTTGGTCCCTATTCATAGGATCAAAATGAAAGCTACTTCTGACCACAAAACCCACCACCCACGAACACTTCCCTCTCATGGCTGCTACAAATCCAGTGCATGAAGAGGCACAAACCCTTTTTTGTGGTGGCAGGACAGACATGTCCAATGAAGTATTAGAGCAGGGGTGCACCACTCTTTGGCTGCAAGCGACATAGTGCCAAAGCAAGCAGAGAAGTAGAACACCAGCACAGTAAAATCCTAAACATCATCTGTAGCATTTGCAAGTGTGCACAGGTACTTCAAATTTACAAATTGGTGTATTAACATTATAACACCTGTTTATATCAAAAAGTCACAAGGAGATGAATACAAATTACATGAGTGAAATACAATATTTGAACACTGCTAGAATGTGTAGAATTTACTTTTTTGAAAAATGTCATAAAAAGCAGTACCTTTCTGGGTAACATTTCAATTTTGATAAAATTACCTTCTTTATAGAAAAGAGTTCTGTTTAAATTGTTTCATCAAGTTTCAGTCAACATATTATTATGATTCACAGAATCACAGATTGGTAGGTGTTGGAAGGGACCTCAGAGATCATCTAGTCCAAACCCCCTGCTAGAGCAGGATCACCTAGAGCAGGTTGCACAGGATCACATCCAGGTGGGTTCTGAATATCTCCAGAGGAGACTCTACAACCTCTCTGGGCAGCCTGTGCCAGTGCTCCGTCACCCTCAGCATAAGAAAGTTTTTACTCATATTGAAATGGAACTTCCTGTGTTCCAGTTTATGCCCGTTGCCCTGGCACTGGGCACTACTGAGAAGAGTCTGTCCCCTTCCTCTAAACATCCACTCTTTAGATATTTATAAGCATTAATGAGATCCCCTCTCAGTCTTCTCTTCTCCAGGCTAAACAGAACCAGCTCTCTCAGCCTTTCCTCATACGAGAGATGCTCCAGCCCCCTAATTATCTTGGTAGCCCTCCACTGGACTCTCTCCAGCATTTCCCTATCTTTCTTCAACTGGGGAGCCCAGAACTGGACACAGTACTCCAGATGTGGCCCCACCAGGACAGAGGAGAGGGGGAGGATAACCTCCCTTGATCTGCTGGCCACGCTCTTCTTTATGCACCCCAGGATATCATTGGCCTTCTTGGTCACAAGGGCATAGTGTTGGCTTGTGGAGAGCTTGTCATTGACCAGAACTCCCAGGTCCTTCTCCACAGCACTGCTTCCCAGCTGGTCAACCCCTAATCTGTACTGGTGCCTGGGGTTGTTCTTCCCTAGGTCTAGGACACTACATTTGCCCTTATTGAATTTCATAAGGTTCCTAATAATTTCATAAGGTTACTGTTATATTTTCAGTGATAAGTTAAGCATTTTAAAGGCAGGCATAAGACACAGCTGTTTCCCAGAAGACCTTTACAATCCAGGTAGACAATATAAATAGAAAGGGCAGAAGTATCAAAAGAAAAAGCATGAACGTACAAGAAGTGTCAAATTTTTGCTCTGTGATTTAATAAGGGGTGAGAAAAGTGGGAAATCTTTACAGAAATTATGGATCATTCCCTGAATGGAGGAAGTGCAAAAGCCTGTTGGATGAAAGGATTTGATAGGAAGGTGCTGGAAGATGTGGCTAACTGAAAGGGCAGGTTTGTGAGGGCAACTTTGGAGGAGGCAAGGCAAGGCAAGGCAAGGCAAGGCAAGGCAAGGCAAGGCAAGGCAAGGCAAGGAGACTGCTTTGTTATGGCCCTTGGGCATGAGCTTATAGTGCTGCTTCAAATGAAGCCAGTAAAGGAGCTGCAGATGATCCCAGGAGTGAGCAAGGAAGATGCTTTGGAAGGAGGGAAAAATTACTTCAGCCAGAAAATCCACCAAAAAAGGAAGCATGACATAGAAAGGAAAATATAATCTAGATGTAAACAACTAGTTTCTTAATGGGCATGGAAGAGAAACCTTCTAAGTAGATGATGATGAGCTTGCAAAATATGACTGGATATTATAATTGCCCTCCAGGCAATCCAGTCACAGTTCTTAAGCTAAAACAAAAAAAAAATATATGGATAGAGTTTTTTTTTATGATAACCACCCACTGAAATAAATACATTTAGCTAACGACCTAAAAGCAATAAAATATCTGTTACTCCATCAAAATCAAAGCAAAGTTTGTAGATTTTCTGACATCCCACTTCATGTTACCACAAGGCACCTTGCAGTATGCTTTTAGATTTAGTTCATCTTTGCTTCTTATTGATCCATAGGCTTTTAAAATCTTGCAGTTTGCACTATGTTACCCAGTAGATACTTATAATAAAGCTATGTGATTGCCAGTATAAAACTTCTTCTAAAGTGAATTTTTTAAAACATGTATGATGTTACCATATTTTTAAGGACTAATATCAAAATCTTTGTGGTACATTTGTCTGATGTATCTACTTGTTAACCAAGTCAGTTCACTGGCTGTACATTTACAAGCCAGAGAATCAATTTAGGTTATTATCACTAGTGTTAAATTCAAGGGTGTAGTGTGTTTGAAAAATGAATGTGTTTTATTCAGGTACTAGTCTGCTAAACCAGCAAAGCTATCAGCATTGGTGAAAGCCTAAATCACAGTAGGAAACCTGTGAAGATTTGTATTCTTCGGGGAACACCTTCATAATTTTCTATATAAAACCAAGAAGTCTTAAAAAACTGTAGTATACTAGAAACCTAGAATCAAACCTGAGGAGAACTTCACAGTCACAACCACATTCAAAAAATCTAAAATAAATTTATAGATAAAACTAAAAGAATTGGATACAGATAGGTCAGAGAAGTCTACTTCAATGTATGAATATGCCACTGTCTCAATAATATTTCTAAAAAGTAAATCTTTATACACAAAGAACAGATTTTCAAAGAAGAGCATGGAAGACACTGCACAGAACCTGTAGTTCCAGCATCTGGATAAAGAAAACACAAAGTTGAAACCATTGTGGAAAGTAGCATGATTTAACAGCTGTTTCACATCCACAGTCCCAAGACACTGCTAGAGAGAAGCATTTGGCAAAACATACACTGACTTAGTCAGGAAATACATATTGCTCCTTATTTCATCTCCTTATCACCAAAAGTTCATTCTATGGGCACTGAGGACAGCCTACCATTCTGCAGTGCCTAAGACCTAAGAGGTTTGTAGCTGAGTTATGAATGTGTGTTCTAAATAGATCAATTAAGAGAAACTACATCTGGTAGAAAACTTCAGGCAAATGTTAGTCAAGCATTACTGGACAATGAAAACACACAGTAGCAGGGCAGAAAAAATAGTTGCCTATATGCAATTGGTGTCTTATTAGGAAAAGGCACTCAAAAGAACTTGCAGACATGATTTTGAATTGCATTCTTTCATAATGCCTCTTTCTCTTCAAAACATAACTCCAGAAAGCTTCTTGAACTACTCAGGAGCAAGACAGATTAGACCCACCAGGTAGTGAACTCTTGCTTATAATTCACTGTAGTGAAGTTCTGGGCCCGTTTTGTTTTACAGCTTACACTGGAATGAAGCCACTGGAGTGCAGACATTGCCTCTGGCAGTCACTGATACAGCAAGTCAGGCTGGGTCAGCCTGAAGGTCCAACAGCACACCTGGCAGTGAGAGCTGGCTGCAGGAGAAAAAGGCCTTTGCGCGCTAGCCGAGTCCCTGGATAGCTTTTTCATTCTCCCCTTTTACAATTATTTTGAGGACATCCACGTAGATTACGAAAACCTGTGCCGACAATGTGGTTGGCTTGCCATGCTGGCATATCTGCATGCAAACCTTAAGACTAAGTAAATTCTTTGAAAGAGAAAAATTTTATATAATCAGACTCCTCATTATAAAAATATATGTGACTCCAGGTGTATATATCATGCACAAAGCAACACCAGAGTCTGGTGTTTGTACAAATTATCTCAGATAAAAGACTGGGTGAAAATTGATCAGAGGAAGTGGCCAATTTCTTAATTGATACATATGAGTAGCTACTTTATTTATTGACTACTCCATAAGAATAAGGCAAAAAGATTAGCTACCAGGAATTATTATCTCCTAGACTGTGCTTTAATATTCATTGTGTTCAGTTTCACAGCAGCAGAAGCAAGAGTGTACATATGCCCCTGCTCTATCTCAGGACACTAGTTCATGAATTCAAATAATGAGGGTTAGAGCAGCATTAACCTTCAAATACTTTCTGTTAGAAAATACTCCCCACACTTTCCTTAACTGTTACCATTTGCATTTATACAATATGGTAGAATTTTTAGTCTTCACAATTTAAGAATAATCTTTTATCCTTGGAAAATTTCCATTGTTCCTGTATAGATTTATTTATTGGGTTAAAGAGTCTAAGTAGTGCAACAATTTTAAAATTTACTTCAGCCAGTGTTTAAATTTTTAAGCATTAGACAGGTTCTCATAAGCTGTAATGAGTAACCAGAGGCCAAATTATAGCATCATACATCACTTTTCGTTCAGTCTAACACAAATTGATATTTGCTTAAATTGAGTGACAAAATTTCCTGAGTAACACTCCAGACTTAGGTCTCATTAGACAAATCTTCTCTCTACAGATATAAGAAGGAATTTTTCTTTGTCTCGTAAATACAACACCCAATAAGAAATCATGACTTTCTCATTCACGTTGCAAAACAGCCCTGTGCAACTTTAAACGAAGATCAGTCCAAACCAATGTAATCAGTGACAATGCTGAGCAGTAGAGCATGTAAAAATTAAACACCTAAACATAATCTAGTCACCTGGGGGTCTCTTCAGAGTCAGAGGAAAGGAGCAAATCAGAGCACAGTTTAGCCCATTGTAAAGGCTCTAGGATAGATCAAATGAATCCTGTTGTGCAGCTGTTTCTTTTTTCATAATGTCCAGAAGACAAAGACAACTAATTTAGTATTCAACACCTAACTTATATACTCCAAAGTAAAGTAAGGTAATCTGCGCTATCACTTTGCTTCTTTCATTTTTAGCTAGTTATAGAAATATAGAGGTCAAACATTATCAATAGCAGCTTAGATTCCTTAGGCATAAGACCTTACATCATCAGCTCTAATCCTTCTCATCAAGACAAGATGAAACATATCCACACCATTCTTAAGAGATATTAGTCTAATCCGTTCTCAGAAATTTCTGTGGGAAGCCCACCCCACGCCTTGGTAGATTGTCCTAAGTAATCCTCATAACTAGAAACTGTCCTCTAATCTCAACCCTCTCTTAGAGAAAGGTAAGGCAATTAAACTATTGCACACAATGGACATGCGGGGCAACAGATCACTCTAGTTCCTTTTTTCAATAGTTTTTTACCTCCACTAGTTCTTTCTAGAATAAAACAACTCACATGTTCATCCTAAATCATATATTTTAAACTTCCGATTTTTTTTATTATTCTTACATGTTCTCTCCAGTTATCAGCCTCAGTATGAAATACCCAGTATGGGACACCAAATTTCAGGTGAAAACTTACTATTACAAACTTACTTCCACAAAACAGTTGTATTCTCCTTATCTTTGCCATGCACCCAGACATTTGGGGTTGTTTATCCTGGAGAAAAAGAAGCTGAGGGGAGACCTTATTGCTCTCTACAACTACCTGAAAGGGGGTTGTAGCCAGGTGGGTGGTGTTCTCATCTCTCCGGTAACAAGTGATAGGACAAGAGGAAATGGCCTCAAATTGCACCAGAGGAGGTTTAGACTGAATGTCAGGAAAATTTCCTCACCAAGTGGGTTGTCGAGCACTGGAACAGGCTTCCCAAGGATGTGATTGAGTCACTATCCCTGGAAGTGTTTAAAACATGCATAGATGTGGTGCTTAGGAACACGGTTTAGTGGTGGACTTGGCAGTGCTAGGTTAATGGTTGGACTTGATTTAAAGGTCTTTTCCAACCAAAATGATTGTATGATTCTATGTATCACACACAAGGAAAGAGTTTTTGCAACAGAATCATTTCACTTTCAAAGCACCTTTAGCAAAATAATGATTAAAATGGTAGAAGCTATACAGTTCAATATATTCTAAACCAGGGAGAATGATGACAACCATGAAGAAAAATCTTCCCCAAAACAGTAAGCTTTCCAAATTCAGAAGATACCTAGATAAACAGGCCAAGTAGAAACTGTGAATTAATACAAAATGCTGTTGGAAGCAACAACTTAATTATTTTATATGTCTAATTGCTCAAGTGAAAATGTAAACCATGTTAAATTAAAATAGCTAACTGAGAAAAAAGGGAGACAGACTGTAAGTTGAAACACAAGGCACGCATCTCTAATACGTATTCAGGCTAAGGAATGTAATTTCAAAAAAAAAAAACAGGGAAAGAGAACCATAATAAAATGGAAGTGTCTGAACCAGGACAAGAGGTAATTAACCCCACTGACAAGGTAACAGTCTGCTACAAAGAAGTTCAAAAAGAAAGGATAGAAAGGTGAAGGTGCACTTAAGGCAGACAACATGTCAACTTCAACAGAAATGAAAAAATCATATAAGGCAGAGTTAGAATCCAATCTAAGGATTACTTCTTGATGTCACTAGTACATGAGCTAACAAAACCAAAAAAAAAACCTCCAAACCCCCCCAAAAATCCCCAAAACCCTGAAAAAAACCAAACAACCAACAAACAACCAAAAAAAAACCACCACCCACAAAAAAGCCCCAACCAACCAAACAAAAAACCCCAGGTTCTCTTACATGCAGAGTATGGAACAAATGAACAAATAATAAAGAGCATGGCTGACACACTGAATAATCCAGTCTCAAAGTGAGGACCACATCACAATTTTCTCTATCATTGTATTGGGTTCGCATGGCAAGCTTTTGGTAGCAGGGGGGCTACAGGAGTGGCTTCTGTGAGAAGCTGCTAGAAGCTTCTACCAAGTCTGACAGATCCAATGCCAGCCAGCTCCAAGATGCACTCACCGCTGGCCAAAGCTAAGCTCATCAGCGACGATGGTAGCACCTCTGGGATAACATATTTTAAAAGGGAGAAAAACACCACAAGCAGTTGCAGTTAGAGAGAGAAGTGAGAATATGTGAGAGAAAACTCTGCAGACACCAAGGTCAGTGAAGACTGAGGAGGAGGAGGTAGAGAAAATGAGGAGTGAAGTTGAGTCTGGAAAGAAGAGAGGAGTGGGAGAAGGAGTTTTTAAGATTTGGTTTTATTTCTTACTATCTTACTCTGATTTGAATGGTAATAAATTAAATTAATTTTCCCCAAGTTGAGCCTGTTTTGCCCATGACAGTAACTGGTGAGTGATCTCTCCCTGTCCTTATTTCGACCCATGAGCCTTTCTTTATTTTTTTTTTCCCCTGCTCAGCTGAGGAGAGGAGAGACAGAGTGGCTTTGGGGGGCACCTGGCCTCCAGCCAGGGTCAACCCACCACAATCATTTAGTCCAAATATACAAAAATTATTGCTGTAATCATTACACAGTAAATTGCCAGGGAGTATTCTATGTCTTCCTAAGAGCAGACCTAGAAATAACATCAAGACACAAAGACTGTCTTTCTGGAGATCTTCCATGTTCTTAACAATATTTTTCCTTTTTTTTTAATCTTTTTTTGATTGTAAATTATATTCACTTACACATTCTAGTAATTAAATCTTACCAAGCAAGAAAACAGGCTTTTATTTGGAAGTGACGGAAACAAAGCAATCAAGGGAATATCTTTTCTCTCCTGTAACTTGCATTTGACACAGTGAATCAAAGCGAAGACTGCAGTTTAATTGCATATAGGCTGCATAGTCCAGAGAATAAAGCAAGTTACTACAGTCTTAAAAGAAATCTGTTACTATAAGATCTCCTCCAAAAATACATTTACATGAATCTTGTATGTTTATTGCAGGTCTGTGAGTAAGGAGTAGACGTGCTCACTGGCAATACAAATAACTTGGCATAGTTAATTTGTCCAAGGACCTCTCTACAGAAATATTTCGCACATTTCATTTCATCACATCCCCATTTCAGTGTAGGAAAAAAAAAAGGTGCAAAAAAGAAGCTGAGAGGTTCAAGGCTACACAATTATCCAAATTCAAGGATACTCAGCTCCACACACCTTTCTTCAAGTCAGATTTTTTGGTTTAATTATTCATCCAAAAGCCTAGCTGGACAAAAAGCAGATCTAACTCTAATGAGTTAAACTAGAACGCTTACAAGCCTCATGCAAGTAAAAAAATTTGTTGTCTCAGGGTTAAGTCAAATCCACAGCTAAAGTAGATTCACAAACAGCAGTCATGACTTGTAGCAACAAGATATCGGGAACCAATGTTTGACATGCATTCAGGACCAAAACCAGCATTAAATGTAAATGAGTCTGACATAACAGTTTTCTACCTAATTCTTCAATTGTGCATATGTGAGCTGCTCCCACAGCTTGTCATATTAGAAGAATGCAACAATTATAGAGTGTTGATCCCTTTGGAAATAGTTTGAGGTCTGTATTTATTGAAGGTAAGGAACATGTAGATAACCAACCAGCAAAAGATAATTTTTTTCTCCCACAAATAAATAATTCAAGAGGGAACGAACAATGTTATTGTCTTTTATTTTATTTTGTGAATCAGGACTTTATAAATGTTTATGCCAAATTTGCAAAAGTGGGCATGAATCCACTTATTTTAAAAGGAACAAAAAAGAAAAGATATATAAACATTTTTTTCAGGATCATCTACTTTTTTTCCAATTCATGAGTTAGAAAACATGCCATTGCAAAAACCAGAACCAGCTAAGGTTGGAAGGCCTCTCTGGAGGTCCCCTGGTCCAACCTCCCTGCTCAAGCAGGATCACCTAGAGCTAATTGTCTAGACAGCTTTTGAATATCTCCAAGTAGGGAGACTCTGCAACTTGTGTAAGTGCTCGGTTACTCTCGCAGTAAAAAAAAAAAAAAAAAAGTGTTTCCTGATGTTCAGAGGGAACCTCCTGTGTTTCAATTTGTGCCCATTGCCTCTTGTCCTGTCACTGGGCACCACTGAGAAGAGCCAGGCCCCAATCTCTTTGCACCCTCCCTTCAGATATTTGTATATACTGATGAGATCACCCCAAGACTTCTCTTCTCCAGGCTCAAAAGTCCCGGGTCTCTAATCTTTCCTCAGAGCTGAGATGCTCCAGTCCCTTAATCATCTTAGTGGCCCTTTGCTAGACTCTCTCCAGCAGCTCCACATCTTTTTTGTACTGAGGACCCCAGAGCTGGATACAGCATTCCAGGTGTGGCCTCATCAGTGCTGCATAGAGGGAAAGCATCCCTTCCCTTGACTTGCTAGCAATACTTTGTCTAAGGCAGCCCAGGCTGCCATATTCTGTCTTTGCCATAAGGACACATTGCTAACTCATGGCTGACTCGGTGTACATCAAGACTCCCAGGTTCTTTTCTGCAAAGCTGCTTTCCAGGTGGGTGGTCCCCAGCAGGTACTGGTCCCTGGGTTTGTTTCTTCTCAGGTGCAGGATATTGCACTGCCCCTTGTTGAGCTGCATGAGGTTCCCATCAGTCCATTTTCCCAGCCTGCTGAAGTCCCTCTGGATGGCAGCACTACCCTCTGGTGTATCAGTCATTCCTCCCAGTTTTGTGTTACCAGCAGACTTGCTAAGGGTACGCTCTGCCTCATCATCCAGATCATCAATGAAGATGTTGAACAGGACCGTACCCAGTATTGACTCCTGGGGTACACTGCTAGTTATTGGCCTCCAACTAGATGTTGCACCAGTGATCACCATCCTCTGGGCCCAGTCAGTCAGACAGTTTTCAATCCACCCTGCTGTCTCCTCATCCAGCCCATACTTCATCAGCTTCTCTATGGTGAAGCATGGTCTGTATCCACTAGTATACACATTTATCTTGAGGAAAAACAACCAACAGAAGTGAATGTTTTAACACTAGAATTATTTTCAAAAGGAAAATAGAAATGTCTGAGATCTTCACTTTTTACATGATACTAATCAACATCTAATAGAAATAACACAGCAGCAAGTTTTAAGGGTTTTAAATCACTTAAAACTTGGGTACCTTGAGAGATGAACCTACATCTTTATCTATGCATCTGAATTACAGATTTGGCTTCGAGCCCTACTGGCAGGTGTTTGAAAACTGTTGTTTTGAGGATCTTTTTCATCACACATAAAACATAAGATATTTCCATTTTCTCCTTGCATGTTCCAGCTACAAATTTGTCCGGCACGATTTGCCCTTTGTGAAGTCATATTGGCTGTCACAAATCACCTCCTTATTTTCCACGTGCCTGAGCATAGATTCCAGGAGGATCTGCTCCATGACCTTGCCAGGCATCGAGGTGAGACTGACCAGCCTGCAGTTCCCTGTGTCTTCCTTTTTCCCTGTTTAAAAATGGGGATTCCGTTTCCCCTTTTCCAATCAGTGGGAAGTTCATTGGACTGCTGTGGTTTCTCAAACATGATGGAGAGTGGCTTGGCCACTTCATCCGCCAGTTCCTTCAGCACCTGTGGATGCATCTGTGGCAGATGCACCCACCTCGACAAAGCTCATGGGAAAACCTTCCTGCCGCAGTTTCAATCATGCCCACATGGTAGTGGCCATTTCAGTTGAAAGGTGACAGAGCTGAGGTCTTTGGCCAGTGGAAAGGCTACATGACCATATACGACATATGACAGGTCAGATTCTAATTGAGTATAAATGGAGACCCATGAGAGAACCATTTTGAGTTGGTCTCCCTCAGAGCAGCATGTCTGCAGTTGGAGGCTCTCGCCGTGGATTGGGAGACCACCTACAGCTCATCTTCTGTACAGATTGAGAGACCTCATCTTATATAGGTGAGTGATTTTGTGCACTTTGGGTCATCAGCCATAAATCTTAGGAGCTTTTAAGTCAGCTGTGTAGTATTAACATCCTGGCTGACATCCTGAACCTGTGGATTGTTAAAGTCTGTTGGAGACAGAGTGGTTTCTGTTAGAATAAAACTCAGTTTGACTTTTTTCTTTCCATCTTGTAAAATAAATTTCATTTTTTAGTTTGTCAACTGGCCTTGCCTGGATTGTGAGGTTCCGTGACACATCTCATCAGGTCCCATTGACTTCAGCACATTCAGGTTCCTTAGATCAGGTCTCAAACCTGATCTTCTCCTGCAGTGGGCGCTTCTTCATTCTCCCAGTCCCTGCCTTTGCCTTCTGCAAATTGAGCAGTGTGGCTAGAGCACTTATCAGTGAAGATGGAGGTTAAAAAGTCATTGACTGCCTCAGCCTTCTCCATATCCTGGGTAACTGAGTCTCCCATTTCCTTCCAGTCAGGGCCCACATTTTCCCTAGTCTTCCTTTTATCACTGATGTACCTAGAGAAGCTTTTCTTGTTGCCCTTGACGTCTCTGGCCAGAATTAATTCTACCAGGGCTTTTGCTTTCCTAACCTGACCCTTGGCTGCTCAGACAGTTTCTCTGTATTCCTCTCAGGTTACCTGCTCTTGCTTCCACCCTCTGTTACTGTTGAAGACAAATCATTACTACTCATTAAGTTCTCTGAAGAGCAGCAAACTATATGTTGTCTTTTCTGTCGCACTATTTACTGACCAAGTTGCCTGGAGCCTCCTACAAAGTACTGTGACTTCTTTTTTAGCAAATGCTTTGTCAGCTGTGAAAGAGTTCTTACATAGTCTTTTAATTACAATTGAAATGGACAATTAAGGTAAGTCCCTGCACTTGCAAATATTTGAAATGTTTCAAATTTTATTATAATTTACTGGGGTTTTTCAATTTACAAGATACAGAGGTTGAAATGAAATAATTCATAACGTATACAGAGATAAATTGTTTCTTTAATTAATTCCTAAAGCACATGAGTGTGTTTATGCTTTGAAATTAAGTTTAGCTGCATTTCATTTCTAACATATGTCAAAGGAAAAGTCAAAACATTTAGTTCAGTCAATTTGAAACAGAAACTGTGCAGCCTTTTACAGTTCTCAGCCATTTTTCTCTGTTAACTATTTCACTTCATTTGGGAAAGATCTGCATTTATTTTAATCTATATCAAAAGTGCAGCAAGAGTGAAGTGCCTGCTTCTCAGTGAATGTCATCTAGCTGTACTCATGCACAACAGAAATGGACACATGGCTACCCACACCTACCAGAGTCATCTATTGCACAGCGTTCTCAGATGTTCACCAAACTCCCCACTTCTAAAGTTATCATTTTGGCATGGGCAACAGTAATGTGTGAGGAAGATAAAGAGAGACATCTGCCATCAAGCATTTTAAGCACAAGAACAGATGCCTTCAACAAGAAAAGAAGTTTTTAGTGGGATGCTATTAATCCATAACAATGTCTTCTCTCTGTGACTATAACAGATTATAAAAAGTTGAGAACAAAGAGCCTGGGAAAGCTTGTAACATCTGGTGTTTATTTTGATGACATTAGTCACTCCTTGCATTGTGATGGCTGCAAGTGCCATGTAAGTAAATAGCTCTTTCAGGAACCTCAGTCCAAATATCAGAATCTGCTCCAAGATAGCAACTATCCACTTGTTACAGATAAAGCAGAATATAAACCTACCTGCTGATCACAAATTGTATCAAAGGTGCTGTTACAAGGCTAACGACTAACATCATATTTCAAAAAACAATTGAGCTCCTTGAAAATTAAGAATTATTCAGTGCCTAACATGCCATCAATGCTTACAAACAGCAGTCACATCTGCACAACTTGCATCCATTCAACACAAGCTTTAGGTGTCTTGAGCAAGCCCAGCAGTACTTCTCAGTATGTAAAGAAGTGATGAATGCTATTATCACTAGAGACTTACTAAGCCTTTAATGACTTGAGTTACTTGATAGCAATTGCTTGCTAGTAAGAAATTACATAATTCCCATTGCTAGAAACTTTTAAAATCAGATTGCACAGAACACTACAAAGTGCAGTGTGGGAATCAGTCCTGAACTGGCAGAAAAACTGAATTTGGAAAGCCTAAGATACTGTTTAGTCTCTAACGTTTACAGTTCTTTGCTGTGGCCTTCACTGCGTCTGTGGTAAGCCTGTGACTGATCATTAATACTATGATAAACCTGTGACTGATCATTAATACCATGTTTTCATGAGTTTGATCTGTAATGTTAGCCTCAATAATTCTCTGAATCTGCTCTTACCTTTAAATACACCGCTAACTCTGTTCTGCAAGCTGTCCTCCCCTAGGAATTTGGAGTGACTTTTTAGGTTCTTTTAAAAAACAAGAAGATAAGAGCATTCAGACAAAAACCTCCCCAAAAATTAAACTCTTTGTACTTTGTAAGACCTACATGGCCTTTCTACAATCCTGCCCATAGCCACTGGGTCCTTTTCAGGTTGAGAGAACTGAGGGAAGACACTGAGAGTGAAATCAGTCTCTGATTAATTTCAATTAATAATATTCTCTAGGTCCATAATATATATTAATTAATAAAAATATTCAAGAAATACTATTTTAACTAAGATCTTGTTTTACCTGTCCTACTACTTGATCCCACACATTAACAGCAGCCAATAATATGGCTGAATAGGGGGATGTTAATGGAATAATCACTCTCAGTCAATACTCAAAATGCTGAGGGAATTATTTGTGACTTGTTTTAACTGTAAAAATTTCTTATGGTTAGTTCATACCCAATGCTCAGCAATCATAATTTAAAATCAGTAAGTTAGCACAAATAGCACACATTTTAAAAGTAAAAAGGGTTATTACTGTAGTTTAGAAAGGTTGAATGTTTACAGCTTTTGAAAGGTTTCCAGATTTGAATGTATGCTAGTAGGAAAAAGCAGTGCTCAGAACCTGATTTTGTTGCAGTGAAGTGGGCAGGAGTTTTGACACTGAGTTCAAGTATAGCAGAATCATATCCCAGCACGATAGGTATCAGTAGTCAAGTGCAGAAGTCATGAATGAATATGAACTTAGGAGTAAAATTTTATATCCTCACCCATAATAAAATAGATCATACTATGGGTTTTATTCTACTTATAGCTACTTCCAAAAGAATGATGTGTCTTAATCTTGATACGTTTTGTGCTAGATATTGTGCATCATGTACTCCAAATGCTCTTCCGTAGTCTAAGCCAAAAATCAGGCAGTGCTTTCTGTTCAACTCAAGTTGTAACCTAATTATGTCAGGGGCCTTAATTCACCTCCAGGCTGAACAAATCCAACTCCCTCAGCCTGTCCTCGTAGGAGAGGTGCTCCAGCCCTCTCATCAACTTTGTGGCCCTCTGGAATCGCTCCAGCAGCTCCATGTCTTTCCTGTACTGGGGACCCCAGAGCTGGACGCAGCACTGCAGGTGGGGTCTCACAAGAGCAGAGTAAAGGGGCAGAATAACCTCCCTTGATCTGCTGCCCACGCTGTTTTTGATGTAGCCCAGGACACAGTGGACTTTCTGGGCTGCCAGCACACACTGCTGGTTCATCTCCTCAACCAGCACCCCCAAGTCCTTCTCCTCAGGGATGCTTTCGATCCACTCTCTGGGGATCTTGGAACACCTTTTCTCTGTTACAAGACACATTACTGAGAAATCTCTGACATACTGTGACTTGTCGTAAACGTTTTCTCAGGAAGTTTTAATGGAAGAATTCTTCAGGTATGTGGTTCTTTTCCCCACTTCAGTTTCCATTTTCTTATCTATTCCCTGCTTTCCAACTCAACTTTTGCAGAGGTTACGTTTTACTAGTTCTGGGATCTGAATGTCTTTGTGTTCCATTTATACATCTGGAATATTTACAATTGCTCCCTCAGAGATCTACAGATAGGTTCTCAGACCATTTGTCCCTTGACTAGTTGTTAAGACTATCTAAATTGCAGTATGTCCTTATTTTAGATCTCCAGCTAAGTCTATGTCATAAGGTCATAAAGAATCACTGAATGAGCTACAATTCAATGCCCCAGTTCTTCACTTCGTAGGATCTGCACGCAGTTAAATTTTGAAGACTTGTTTCATCTTGTTCCCATCAAGAAGGCGTTTAAATTCCATAAGGAGACAATCAAATTCTTTGTGAAAATGGAGACCTGTTAGTTCTTTCCTCTTCTTTCACTGAGGTATTAAGTCAAAATTAAGCACTTCTGGACAAGACTGACATTCTCTTCTCCCCTCCATTTCAAACACTATTTTTACTTTCTGAAGTAATTTCTGGCAGCCTTTTCACAACCTGTGGGCATGAATGTGAAATATTAATTGATCAATTTTCAGTCCAAATAGGATGGGTTATCAGAAGCTTGTGCACTTCTACATTACGCCCTAAACATTAAAAGCCTTTCAGGGACTGATCTTTCAATCAGTTAATTGTGCAATCAAGTTTAATGGAGTTGTTCACATGCTTGAAATTAAGCATCTACTTCAGTATGATGCTGAACTAGACCCTAACTCTTCTTTATTACCAACAATTACTGAAGCCCCATTTTTTTCTTTTAATTTTACCTAGTCTGTCAGGCAAACATGCCCATAAAACCCAATCTGTTATTGTCGTTCATATGTACAATAATCCTCAGCTGACATCACCTGAGCCTGAAGTAGACAATAAATAAAGTATCTTATAACTGCCAGGTATAAACAAGACAGTTACACCAATTATTCTGATTTTGAAACATTTTAAATCTTTTTAGAATATAGCAAGTATAAAGTGAGTAAGAAAAGGAAAGCAAATGAACACTGCCTTAGAGATACCTCTCGGGCTATCCAAGAAATCTCTGACGTCATGAAACACACAATATTCCCACAAAAAGAGTTCTGCAATGAAGATACAATGTTTGATGACAACATTTTCCATATTTGTGCAAATCTGAGATGAAAAATTAATTTGTATAAAGGTAGGACCCTGCAAATCTGTGTAAGTGATCAATTGCTATTAAATTTCGGGTTTATGAGGATGAATTTTGAAGGAGGAACTCAGTGTCTTTCAGACCATCTCATAATCACCCGTCATCCAAAATCACATATCTGAAAAATCAATGGGGCTTTAAATTCATCTTTGCATTTTGCAAAAAGTCAGGGATGAGATTTAAGAATAGCTCTTGTCAGAGGCAAGCCAATCTACCTTTATACCTTCCCACTCTGCATTTCAGCTCTCCAGGCTTTTCTCAAAGTTAATAGGCTGATACCTTCCAAAACATATAAATTCATACCTGCCAAAATACATGGAGTCACGCTGCTGCCTCTTTTCACACTCCATCTGCTGCATTTGTCATTTCTGACCACACTTCCTGCCATGCCGCCCCCCACTTGGGCCTATTTGCCTCTAAATTGAAAAATGTTTATAACTGTGCTCACCTCAGAAATTAGGAGGGATTCTTGCCTGCTTTCCTGTTCTACCTCTGCCTAGGCTTCTGCCATTAGATGAGAGGTACATTGTCATCAGCATAATTTCTTCTATGGTATAACATAAGATCTTAATCGTGTTGTTAGACTAGACCTTCTGCAGAGTTAAGTGATGGTTCACTAATAAACACAGAGTCAAAAGCAGGAGATTAGCCAGATCCCCAGGCAGCTGAGGACAGCACTCATGCCTAGCTCATTGCTCCTCTCAACTGAAGTATTCACAGATTCGCAAGCAAAGAATCTATTTCCTGATTCCATCACGAATCGTTCAAACTGATCCAAGTTTTGCAGTGACGGTAGTCTTTCCATTATTTTTAATATTACTGTGTTAAAGTGGTATCAGTAAAACTGCACAACATTGTGTCGTGTCTTCAAATAGTTACCATGGCAATACTCATTAGATATTTGATGCCAAAACAAAATGCTCCAGGTTCTTTGAAAATGTGAAAAAAGCTTGACATTGTTCCATTTTGTCCTAATTCTGTCACTGTATGTGTAACACAAAATAGGCAGAGCTTTGATTTTTTTTTTCTTTGCAATCAACTTTTTACAGCAGCATTTTCCCAAAATAAGATTCTTTGTTTATGCCTTACATTAAAAAGAGATGGAGGGAAATGAGGGTATATCATTAGGGACACTGAAGTAGAAGTCAAAATAGCATTAAAAAGAGGGAAGAAGAAAGAGCACAGCAGTAGTTGAGAAAAAAAAGTATTTTATTTCACAGTGACGTAAGGAAAATAGAGAACCCTCTATAAAGGCAAGATATGCTTTGACTTATGTTTATGAAAGAGGAATTCAAACAGAACAGGCTCAAAGAAGCCTCATAACAATCATTATGAGAATAGAGAATTTTTGAGAACACTTAATATATCTTATAAAACAGATTAAATTGCTTTCACCTGCATAGCCTAGCAAAGCAACTATTGAAAAGAGATATGATAAGCCTTTAAAAATACTTTAAGAGGGGTATTTGAGAGGGAGGAGAATTATCTGAAGTAAAGAATAATAAAGAGTACAGACACAAAATCAACTGTCTATGAATTGGCCAGGAATACGTTTGCACAAAAAACTAGATTTCTTGTCATGTGCAGGACGGATTACCCAATGATCCTATGATCTTTTCCAACAGAAAAATTAACATGTTTAAAGCTCAGTGCAGAAGGGCAGAGATCCTCCACCTCGCTAGCAGCCACACTGAACCTGTCTTTTCCTCTGTCACAGGATACTGGTTTAGCAGCCATGCAGCCTCACAGGCTCCATCCTTCGCTTCATTTTGTTCAGAAGTGAGTCTCCTTCTGTCTGATGGAGATTTGTGAGGTTTTGAAAGCTCTTGCCTGACAGGTAAGAGCTCTAGCAGGGAGTCAAACTGGCTTTGGGAAAGGGTCTTCAAGGAAATCTGTGTAGCCCTGCTAAGCTGCATGTATTTTTCTAATAATGGATTTGTACAAAGCATGAAGCTCCTTGGTTAATAATTGCCACTGGTGGTGTTCTGTGAGAGAGCAAAAGCCCCAGGTGATTCTAAGCCTGATCTCACCAAACTAAGCTCTTGCGTGATCCTGAGTCTGATATCCCAGAGCAGCAGAGGCCAGGGCAAATGCCAGCTGATAATGGAGATGTTTCCAAGAGAGTGGGGGTGTCAGATGGTTCCTCCCCAAGTCTAGGGAAAACTCAAGGCTTCCTAGCTGTGCCTGACCAAGCAGGGTCAGGAGGTCTTCCTCCACTGGTCAACAAAACAGCTCAGGACACATCCTCTGCTGTAAAGAGAAGGCACCTTTCCCTGTCGGAATACCTACAGCTCTGCCCACACATTGCTGGGAGAGGAATAGCAGGCATGGGGCAAAGCCAGAACAGGGCGAGTGTGAACAGTTAGAGAGTACAGCACATGCCCTTGAGCCGCCCAGCTGCCACGTACAGATTTAGCTGGATGGCACAGAGTTTGCCCTGTGCCTTGTGACCCCTTACAGCTCTGCAGCAACCCTCCCCTGTTTGTCCCTGCAATGGAAAGTAGTGCACAATTCTAACGATAATGCACTCAGGTGAATAAAATCCAGCTGACACCACTTAGTTATACCGTTTCTGAAGTGCTAGCAAGACTAAAAAACTAGTAAAAATTATTTGTAACACTAGCGGGCATGTTTATGAACGCAGAGGGGGAACAGATTTGCTGAATACGGAGGTGCTGTTGTATTTTAGAGCACAGCTTCTCATGTAGCGTCCATATCCCCTAAATTTAGCAGTGACAATATTGTCCATCATCAGCTCAGCAAGTACTGTATGAGTGAGAACAGCACAGGCAATTTTTCTACAAGAGGCAATCTTTAATGCAGTGTTGGGTGAATAATACATTTTTTAACCTATTCTCAGAACGGGACAATGTTTCTTGTTTACAAATAACACTGCCGGTCATTGCTTTAATCTACACCTTTCATTCGTTATGGATAGGCCACAGCATATGGCCATAGATCTCTCAGTCTGGGGATCCATTAATCTGTGGTGAGCTGAGAGGTGATTTGTCAGTGGGATAGAGGAGTCTCCTGGGCTCTCAGAGAGTGACGGTGATACCTCTGACTTCCTCACCGTTACTTACCCATGGTTATTTCCCCACAGTTGTCTACAGCCAAGCCTGCACCTCTCCAGCCAGCAATGTAATCTCCAGCCACAAAGCTGTACTGCTTGATTATAGTCAGGCTGAAAACTGGTTGTGTGTTTGAGGCAGAGAAATAAATCCCAGGCTTCACCCCAAACCTCAGCAGCAGCAGCCTGGCTATATACGACACACGTGCAGAAACACAGGCCACAGGTATTTTGCACTGTAAGATGCCAGACTGCTGTTCCTGGGCTGCTGTTATTGTTGAGGTGCAGGACAAGTGTCCCCTGGTGTCACACACCCTCAGTGTCCCCAGGCTGCCATGGCCCCACTGCAGCAGCACAGCTCCAGAGCAGCGGGTTCTGCCAGCACAGCCCTCAGGGCCTCCTGATGATTGGTAGGTCCCAAACCTTTTCTTTCTTTTTTCATTCAATGCGTGAATGCCAAGCTGCCACCTTCTCAGCCCCCCTAAAATTCCTACCACAGTTCTGGATGCAGAAGAAAAATCAGTGCATGGATAGGTCCAGATATACATAGCCAAGAAGGATGGACAGGATTTTCTTGCCCAAAAGGATGCAGATGATAAATTTTTTGGCAATTTATGGCCGTATCGGTTAACCTTCCTGCTGCCTGCAGCTGGAGCTGACAGTACAGCCATCCCAACCTCAAAGGCCCAGGTTGTAGCCATTCATGCCACAAGCTTCTTTTGTTTGCAATGGGGACTAAGCCTTGCTCCACAACGCAGCGCTCAGTTGTTTGGTTGAGCAGTTTATATAACAGCTTAATTTGCAGCCACCTCCTGATTTTACTTTAGTTCTCCTGCAGTGCCTGAACTGTAATGAAAATAATAGTGGATAGCTGCCATGGAAAGGTTTGCAACACACAAGAACAGATTTAATCAGTGGAAAGAAGGGTATATTTTTCATTTTCCATTAAGATAAATACGCCTTCAGCTCTGATTGTATGCAACAGTTTACCTGCAGCTCCAAACCTACCTCCAGCCTGAGAATTAAAGATTGCCTTGCGTCGTTACGGATCTGATTTTTCCTGAGGCTTAAGGCCAGAGTTCACGTTGACTCTCCCGTGAGCTCTGACTGTTCAGCAGTGCCTGAAAATCAGATCCTTCAGTTACATCAAATCAGGGCATACAGTTTGGTAAGCTCCGGTAAGGTAATCGGGCGGCTGTGCACTGCTGCTCTCTTGTGGTCTAAAACTGTGTGTCCTAGAAGAGGCCTGTGAAACCATCAGTCAGGTTCATGGGGAGGAGGGTCTTTGCATGGGGCAGGTGACAGTGGACCTCTTTGGATAAGGATTCTGTATATGGGGCAGCATTAGGTTTCCAAACAGACGCCAAAAGCCCCTTCTTCTGGGGACAGGAGGCAGGAGGAGCACAGAGCCAGGCGCAGGAGGGCAGTCACTCTCTGCACTCCCTCCCAAAACAGCAGGCAGAATGCAGAGCACCCCGTGGCCGGGAGTAGCAGAGCAGAAAGGGCAACCCATAACCCCAAAGGAGGAGCAGCAGCAGATAATGGATCTTCTTAGGAGGCTTTCCAACAGCCAACTCTGCAAAACTGCCCCCAGCACCACTGGGCCCTGGGCCCTAGGCTGGGCAGACACTGAAGCACAGCCTCACAACCTTCCTCGTGCGTGTATTTCGGTAACTGCTGCAACGCATTCAATACCAAGTGTTTTGCAGGAAACAAATGTGATTGCTATGTATAAATTAATAAACGCAATTGACTGCGGAATTGCTTTGAGCCGTGGAGGGTGCAGTTAGTGGTACAGCCTGGAAGGAGGTAGACAGCAGGAGAATGAATTATCATTTTGTACCTTATGTTCTCAGAAAGATAAGGGAGATAAGGGAGGAGAAACAGGGCATGTGAAGCTCCTGAGTGGAGTTATAATAGGAACTAAACAGCTTAGATAAATCTGTAGCAAAGAGGTAAGGCTGTAATGGACTGTTATATTTTATGTTGTGTTCTGCCTTAAATGGGAACATTTATTTAAGGAGGGACGGTAAGATATTAAGACTAAATATAAATGGGAGGAAAAACAGGGAATTTGTTACTAAGAGGAATAAGGTATATCCAAGTGGACTTTACTTCTACATTCAGCCAGCTACAGACTCCAGATAACAACAGAAAGACCACAGAACAACAAGCATTTGCAAAACAAAAAGACAGTCACCACAACCCCGGAGGAGAAAAATCTGTATTTGTGAAATGGACTTCAGCTTCAAATCTAAATTTAATGAGTTTGTAAGTGCCTGAGATTATTGGGCAGGAGCCTACAGGACAATGCAACATATGGACATTTGGAAGCAAATAGAGGCAGGAGTTAAAATTCCTCAAATGGCAAAACAAGACCGAGAAACTCATAAATCTTTGAATTGCAGATTTTCTTTTTAAAGAGGTTTCTTTTCAAATTATACTGTGTGCTACTGTAAGTTTGTGAATCCTCATCTATGCACCTTCCAGTTTGTCTGTTTCCTAACTCACAGTTAACTCAGGAGAGAAACAAAAAAACACACTGACTACCTGGACACATGGCAGCTTGTGCCCACTACATCTCAGGACCAAGAGATTAAAGCAAGAGAATGTGTCTGGAAATTTAGGTTTCCAGCTTGCTTTGGACCACTCACAGCAGAGCCACCATTAGTCCCTGAAGCTTGTTGCTACATGAGCCTCTAATCACTGATTCCAAATGCTGAGGGGAAGCAGGAAGGGAACTGTGGCTCCGTGTGTCTCTTACAGTACCACCCACAGGTTCTCTGCGGGTCATGCCCATGAGTCTTGCCTTGCTTGGTGAGTACCTGGGGTTACAACCTAAACACAAGGCATAGGCTGAATTATCCAGGTCTTGTTAAGTATCTTGAGTTGGAATCAGAATCTTAAATAACAAGACAGAAAACTAGCAAAGATGATGTATCTACTGCATTAAAAATCACATCAACTTAGAGCTAGATTCATCCTAGCTAAATGTCAGCATCAGCTGCGGATCCTCCCCAGTCCATAGGCTGGGGAGAGTGAGGTATCTTCAAGAACCATCAGTCACCTGAGCACTGACACACCACTGTCTGCCCAAATCCCTGTGGGACCTGAGCCATCACAGGTCAGAACTAGTTTCTGCAGATGCTTAAATTCAACGAATGCTGAGCACTGCTAAATGTTAAGGCTTGGCCCTAAGGTGACAGACACCTTTTTCATCTTCTTTCTTCACTGAAAAAAATTAGTTTAAAAGCATAAGTCCAAAAGATTCATTAGTGATTACAAGAGCTAAGGACTTTTGAGCAATAGCAGAACTATCTCAGTGAGGTCTCAGTGGCTGGTGGTGTGCTTCAGACCATGTTACTGGTGACGACTTTGGGATTGCAGAGCAAAAGGAGAAACTCTCAAAAGAAGGAGAAAGGCAGTATTT
Organism: Psophia crepitans; assembly: GCA_013399095.1. Classification (NCBI taxonomy): domain Eukaryota; kingdom Metazoa; phylum Chordata; class Aves; order Gruiformes; family Psophiidae; genus Psophia; species Psophia crepitans. The sequence goes on from VWZZ01004377.1 coordinate 288,610, forward strand.
TCCATGGAAAATAATAAAATTATTTTGATGAGCAGAGCAACAAGGTAACTCTGTCGAAACCATGCATCCATCATGTTCGCACACACATTATAAGGTAGACTGCTGAAAAGATACTAATATTTAAACAAAACAAAACAAACAAACAAACAAAAAACCAAAACACCCCAGAATGGCAACATATGTCAGTAAAATTGTTTTATTCCATTTTACATTCATAAAAATGTAAAAATCTTTTAAGTGTGATCCTGAAAGAAGAAACTGCTGGGTTTCAACAACAGACCCATCCTTGAACAGAAGCACTGCAATAAGAAAAAGCCCTCATTGCATCAACAGTGCACAAAAGTTCTCAATTACTGTGTAGTAACATATTGGACTTCCTCCTCTCTCCAAAAAGCAACTGTCAGCAGAAAAGAAAACCCAAAGACAAATCAAACAACTTCTTCCCAAAACTAGATTACTCACACTTCATGAATTTGCCAAAAAGAGCCTGGGCATTTTCAATCAGCAAAGATGATAAGTTTCATTGTAGTCAAGAAAGAACACATCTAATTATCGAATCAGTTACACAGATGAGCATGGGGTTTGCAGAAAATGCTAATTTGACTAATGCCTTGTTGCATATCAATATGTCTGCCATATGGTGAGGGTTGAAGATGAATTGTTGCTCCTATTTTGTTAACAAAAGAGACATGGTTGAACTATGACATCAAATTATGATGAGACTTAAGTAGCAGAGTGAAAATAGTACACAATGTAAAGTCATCTGTCTGTGTTGTCTGCAATGATAATTCCCTTAATCTCGAAAGAACATAGCTGGTATCACACTTAGAGCAGAAGAATTATGCCCAGAGGTGCAAACTTTTGCTGAAATGATTTAACCAAACATCTTTAAAGATGATTCTGAAATTGCAAAGAATTCTATAAAAGTAGATGCCAGCCTATTTGCCATGATGATACGGATATAGCACATCACTTTTGCTCAATCCTAGGTATATACTTTGATGTTTCATAACTGTCTCTGTACTCAAAAATCAACCTTATTGTAACACAAATCCTGACTTGCTGAATTTTATACCTATATGTTTAAATAAAAGAGACCAACAACCACAAAACAAAAAAAATGTTAAAATGTTTTTATGAAATTACAGGGATATAAAGAAAGTAACATCAGAAATGTTAACTTCAGATTCAGGAGATTGCTTCATTCCATCAATTCTAGAAAGAATCTTATGAGACTAAATAAATAATACAGATTGTGGTGGGGTTGCCCATTTGCCCAATAACTCCCCATTACAAACACAGATAAATATTGAAAACTCAGACTTAGAAGACTCAATCAAAATCAGCCATGAACAAGCTAAGGAATGCCAGAACTAAAACTATGTTGGCAACAATACTTTCTCCCCTTTATGTCTGCATACTGTGACACATTTTTAAATTACACAGTTGCAAACTGCATTGCTTTAGGATCTCTGCCTCTCCCATTGCACAGGCAGTACAATTTCCAAGGAAAGGATCACGGGAAAGAGAATGTAATTCTTCTGTATTGCAGATGTACTCATCTGCTGTCTATGAATGCCATGGAAAAACAAACAGACCATCCCTACCTCTCTTCTCATCTGACCTTAACTGGAAAATAGATGGTAATTTAATTGAGTACTCTCAATGGAAGAAAAACACGATAGATTCAAGCTATTAAATTCAGTTTGGTTTTACCTATGTTATATACAGAGTGGATCAAAATATCACGAGGTTACACCATGGCATGAGGTCATCAACAGAGATCAGAGAGTCTGATAGCTCTTTGATGTGAGTAGCAGATCACAACATCACTTAGCTTGTTTATTTTGGAAGAGTGAAGTGACATCCTAGAAAAAAGACTTGTCCTGCACAAAGGAGAAGACACTGGTATAAGCACTGAGAAATGCTGGATGCACAGGGAACCTTATGAGATGGATTTGTGTCACCACCAATGCCCTTTTTGCAAACATTTGAATACAGAGATATACAGCCTTCATTGTAATTTATAAAAATATAAAGTATTTCTGGTTTTAGAGCAAACATGATGAAAAAACATTGTGCAGGAAGTATTTTGTATATATATTGTTCTGCTCTATAACTAAGAACAGTTTTTCTGACAGACCATTCACTGATATGTATAGCATGTTATATATTTATATGGTGGCCTTCTTATATAATATGACCAAACACTTCAAGGGACACCTTTACAATTCAGAGATTTGTCCATTTTGAGCTGACATGTGAATGATAGACAATGAAAAAAACAAAATATCCATCCCACATCTTTGCTATTTAAACTGGTTTTAAGAACTCTTTTTGACTGCTAAAAATATGAATGAAGGTGGAAAAAATAGTAGGCCAGATTAACTTTACCTTTATATTTCATAGAACAGATATTTTGCTAGAAATCACTCAGTACACTCTCACTGGCCAAAATATGCCCAAAACCAGTTTCTCCAAAATGATTCTTAATTGCTGTGTTAAAGCAATCACAGGCAATTGTCTAAAATGAAAGTGTCATCTATTATTGGTAAAAGTCATCACAAGCTTTAGAGTACATTTGGATGTATCCCAAGAATTATTTCCTTCCTAGAGCTAGAATGCAGATTGAATTCTGATTGAGCACCAGATACCTGCCAAGTAGGCAGCTTTGTTCAATATCCAAATTTATTTTAATTATTCATGTCTTTCAAATCAGCAGAGATTCTAACGAGAAGTATTACGTGAAAACTACACTGACTGAATAATAACTTACTGTCCTGGTTTCAGCTGGGATTGAGTTAACTTTCTTTCCAGCAGCTGGTACAGTGCTGTGTTTAGGATTTAGGATGAGAATAATGTTGATAACACACTGATGTTTCAGTTGGTGCTAAGCAATGCTTACACCAAGGCAAGGACTTTTCAGCTTCTCATTACTGCCCCGCCAGCGAGTAGGCTGGAGGTGCACAAGAAGCTGGGAGGGCGCACAGCCAGGACAGCTGACCCCAACTGACCAAAGGGGTATTCCATACCATATGACATCATGATCAGTGTATAAACTGGGGGGACTTGGTCATGGGGCTACTGGTCAGGAACTGGCTGGGCATTAGCTGGCGGGTGATGAGCAATTGCATTTTGTTTCAGGGTTTTTTTAGGGTTAAACAACTATTTAAGAATATCACCCTGGCTGGTAAGAGTGGCATGGTGTGCAGGGTAGTATGGGCAAGTACCTAGGACAGTGGGCACTTCACCCCTGGACACATGCAAAAACCTGAAAAACTAGCGAAATATTTGGATAAAGTATGCTGTCTCCGTGGCAATTCCAGAGAGACACAAATCACTGCAACATGCTGGGGCCCGGCCCATGACTACTGAGCCCTGTTCAACACTGTTCAGTACCCTCATGGGAAAGAGAAGGTCTCTGGATCTGACAACAAAACGGCAGGCACTGTGGTCGCTCCAACCCTGGGAACAGGCATTGCGGTTGCTCCAGTAGCTGACTGGGCATTGGTCGGCAGGTGGGTGAGCAATTGCATTGTNCTACTCTATTCTATTCTACTACTACTACTACTACTACTATTACTACTACTATTATTCAACACTTCTGCACAAGTTAAACACTGTGTTCAGCCAAGAAGACCCATTACAGCTGCCTCCTGAGGGGAAGAACAGCTTACATTTTCAATGAGCTTTCCTGTCTTTTTAACCAAGATGGAACATTTTCCTCCAAAACCAATCAATGAGACAGCCTCACCGAGGTACACTGTGTGCCTTCTAACATTCCACAGAACATGAAGCTTTTCAGTGAGAATCTTTTACATATGTTCACATGACAGATATATAGAAAAAGAATACTATATGGGAATTAGTTCTTCTTGTCTGTAATCTCTTTCCAAGGTGATTCCCAGTAACATGAATGAGTATGAGATAAGAGTGGAGGGAACAGGTTAGAAATGGGTTCGCATCAGTGCTTTACACTAGTTGAGCTTTAGCCTTCCTTTTAGCTGAGGCATTTTTGTGTATGTATCCCAGTTAGAAAGACTATACAAACCCTGCCATGTGAGGTGGAATCTCAAGAAAATAAAGCCGTATTTCTGCAAGGGGAATAAATCCTGTAACAGACACTGACTCAGCTGGTTCTCGATATTTTCAGTTTAATGATGTACCTTTCACGTCTATTTGACAGAGGTGAATTGTTAGAAGACAAGTAGATATATTAGAAAATGAAGAGCTAAAACCAGAACCAATTCACCCCTGACAGCCTTCAAAGGCTCTAACCATGATGTTTATAGGAAAAGTTTGTTTTGGTATCATTTATCATGTACGCTTAACCAGTGTAATCTTCCCTGTGTATCAAGTGTTCTATTAATTATTTACTCTTGGACATATAAATCCTTCTTAGCAGTGCAGTAATAGTACTTCTGACATGATTTAGAATTGAATTATACAGTTTATAAAACTCTAGCTGATGTTTTAAAACATCTGTTCCACATCTGGGAAAATAACATACTTCAACACACACAGTTTAGTAGAATGGATGCACGCAGAAACAATAAATCTGTCAGGGAAGGTGATAGATCCAATTCTCTGAATGAGTACATACAAACTTTATTTGCTTTATGGACACCTTCCAAATAAAGAAATGCAACTGTATCTCATAAAATTACATGGATGTATTGCTTCACCAAAGTGGGCATTTCACTGCACAAATGATGACCTAGCTCACTGTAAGGATGCTATGTTAAAAATTTTAATTTTGAAACTTCACTTCCATTAATAAACATCTGGGCTAATTAATTTTAAATAATTTATAATATTTTTTAAAAGTTAAATACCTTCTTTACTAGAACTACTGTCATAAATTCAGTCACAAGGTCAGAATTCAGCAAAGAAACCCAAGCATCTCCACATAAAACAATTCGCAAGCAGTAAAGATCAGAAATAAATATAACAACACTTTCTGATAGCTAGAGACTTATGCTTATGAGCTCCTATGATAGTAATTTTTCATGCTTAGGAAAGAGGTCAGAGATAGTTATAATATATATATTCATCAGTGACTACAAACTCCTGGAAGCACTGACAGCAATCATCAGTTGTTGTTACAGATGCCCTGATAGCATTCGTAAGGACCACTACTATCCGTTCTGCAACAAATAGAAGAGAGTGAGTATGATACAATCAAAACATTATTTGCAAACTTCTATGTAAACTCCAGAGGCTGCATTCTTGCTCTCAAACAAAAACTAGCATACATGAGTTCAGAGTCGGCAAATATTTTCAGAAATAATGTGATGGATTTTTCCCTAGCAAATGCTTACAAAAGCTAACAAAACTTACTTGTACACACCAAAGTATGCTCGCTCTTCTTTATTTATTACTTGCTCTCAGTAACCAGGTTATTCATCCTCCATTTGCTCCTTAAAAATTTTCAGGTGTTGAAATGAGAGACAGAAACAGTACCGCATGACATCAGTGCCCATCCCAATATGAACAGTAATGAGAATGCTACCAATGGCAACATTTTGGAAGTGATCCATGGGAGGAATGCCTTTTATCCAACATATCCAGACCATCAGTAAAAATCATGGCCAGGTTCTAAGTGTTAGCACCCCTGATCAGGTCAGTTTGTTCCAACATCTTTAGCCACATGCAGAGAGACTCTGCAAGCAGAATACACATTGCTTAAATTTTAAAGGAATTGTTTATTGACCAAAAAGCATAAAAGATAGCTAGAATTTAATGGGCTGCTTGGCTAAGCATTAGCATGCTCACCAGCCCTGCTAAGAGACCTTTCTGGTCTGGCAGGTGTCCATCAGGAGTGGCCTGTATGGCTCCTTGTAGCAGATCCTCAATGTTACTAAGTTTCTGTCTTCCAACAACAACCTCTTCCATTGGCATCTACGCACCAATGACACTGATGACCCAACCAACTGCTGACTTCACCCAATGATCCAAAGACTCCTCCATATTTTTTCCCACAGGTTTATACCTTTTCACAACGGCTTTTGTTTTTTTCTCAACCTCTAACTCAACAACCTTACCTCTGTCTGCAACTTCACATTTCTTATCTTTCTGGAGACCTCTCATAGCTCTTTCTCCCCATAAGGCAATTTCCACAGCAATGTTAGCCAGAGTTATGCCTCTGGCCCATGCAGAGTAGAGTCAAGGATCCTTGGACATTGCCAGCAGCAGCCTGGGGCAGTAGGAAGACCACAAAGGGGTTTACAGCCTGAACAGGTTATAGGACTGCTTGAAATGAAATATTAAGTTATTCTTTCAGACACAAATAAAGTTGAGGTCCTTGTACTCTTAAGAGAGGAGATTTTGCTTCCTGCTAGCAGCCAAGGACCCTGTCCTACTTCAGAGGCACCGGTCAAGTGACCAGCTTCAGAGAACAACCTCTGCTGAGCCCTTCCAAAACCAGTGCAGTTGAAGTGAACTTTGAGCTAGAGGAAACTACCAGATACAACACAAAAATTAAATACTCAGGGTTTCCAACCATGCAGCTTCAAATTATCTCAATGATAGATACAGTATGATGTCCAAAGGTGGATACAACTTCATGCTTATTTGCAGGGGCCAGAGGGGTAGGTAGACTGCACATCCACATAGCCATGGGCACATGGAGTGATGCAGGAGAAAGCGCTACACCACCTAATGCTAAGCCCTGCCCGCAGCTTCTCCCACTTTATGTCTGTTCCTCGTACCAGATTTGTCTGCAAGCCAGTACAAAATTTTCACAGGCATAGAGGAGGGCTGAGGTGGTTATATTGCTCTGGATGCCAATGGCAGCTTGAGGTCCTACAGTTTTTTGTACCTTTCAAGATGTTATTAAAAATACTTTTGATGGATATATTATACGTATGCAAGAAAAGTAAAGTTAATTCTGCTTTCTCTGTTAACATCTCATGTCCTGAAGTCCATCACCTACACGTTACATTAATCATCCTTTTGCCATTTAATTGCTCTCAACTAGATCTTCAGAATTGAGGAACTTATTCCCCTAAGCATTATAATGACTTTGGGCACACAACAGAATAAATTTAGGATTAAAGTTTACATTTGATTTAGTACTTCCAGGCTTCTGGACATTTAAACCTGGTTGTAAGAGTATTTCTATGGCCAAATCAGCTTCTTATTTGTACAATTCATCCATCTTTTTGGCTTCCAAGTGAAGAGCTGTAGGTTACATAGGATTTGCAAAATATAATTTAATTATGCAAAATTTAATGAAGAAATTATGTTTTCTTATAGCTTGAAGTAATTCCTAAAAATCTCATTAAAATCTCTTTAATTAGTGTTGGCAAAATTGCTCAAGCATCAAAGGAGATCATATTCTTCACCTCTAGTAGAAATTATAAAACCACTTTGCAATTTATATGCACTATCACTTCTGGGAAAAATGTGGCCATCTGACGTTTTTTAAAGAAAATGTTCAAAAATGTTCAAAGAAAAAGTGTGCATTGAGTTGTACTGGCATTGTAATGTACATGGCAAGAATAAAGAAATTGTGCTTATTTCAGCAAAAATAGGGTTCTGAGAGGTCAAATTCTGTGCCGGTCAGCAACGTTATCTGGAGTGTACACTGATTTATAATCAGTTCAGTGAGGCCAGGTGCTCCATTCTGTCTGATGGCTTGTTCTTGTTTATTCGTTACACAACAACATTTGAAAGTTGTATCTGATCACTGTCAGAAATGGAGGGAATGACCGGCTAAATCTTATCCATCCTGGTGACAGTCAAAAAATCATGAGGGGAGAAACTGGGAGGACACAAAAGCTTTTTGTCTCTCTGTGGCAGCAAAACCTGCACAGGTATTGTTCTTGGAAACAGCATCATGCACACAGGAAAGGGCTTGAACCTTTGCAGTGCAGTAGTCGTGTCCACTCTGCTTTTCATCAGATATGCCACAGACCAAACAGGTTGCTCACGCTTTGCATCTCACTCCACAAACCTCTGCCAGCTGTATGCTCCATGCCCACCACAGTGCACTTCGTAGAAAGGGTTGCAGCTGCCACAGCCTCCAGCCACTCCTCTGAATGTCCTTCCAAATCATAGGACAGCCTTCTGCTTTCGTGGCTGACAGTGAGTCAGATGCAGCCCATCACCAGAGCCTGCATCTCAGGAACATCTTCTTCCTCTGCCAGAAGAAATAGTGTAATTGTGCAGTGGCACATGCAGGGCTGGCGGGGAGTGCAAGTGGGAAGACAAGAGGGAACAGGCAGAGAGCGAAATAAAAGGAAGAAATGTAGCATGGGGAATAAACAAGAGGAGTTGGAGATGTGTGCGTGCCTGCAGGGCTATGATCTTATGGACAGGATAGATGGTAGGATGGCTTCTATGACTGGAGTGTTGTGATGGAAGGATACAGGCTTTTTAGGAAGGACAGGCAGGGGAAACAAGGACAGGGTGTCACTCTCTATGTCAATGACCAGCTGGAGTGCACGGAGCCCTGCCTGGGGATGGGTGAGGAGCCAACCCAGAGCCTATGGGTCGGGATTAAAAGGAGGGCAGGGACAGCTGACACTATAGTGGGGGGCTGCTACAGGTGACCCAACCAGGAAGAATGCGCAGATGAGGCCCTCTATAGGAGCAGCTTCACAAGCCCTGGTCCTCATGGGGGACTTCAACCACCCTGATATCTGCTGGAGGGACAATGGGACCTGATGAGATGTATCCATGGGTCCATGGGTCCTGCAGGAGCAGAAAGTGGCCAAGCCATTATCCATCATATTTGAGAAAGCGTGGCAGTCCAGTGAAGATCCCACTGAGTGGAAAAGGGGAAACAGAACCCTCATTTTTAAACAGGACAAAAAGGAAAACACAGGAAACTGCAGGCCGGTCTGTCTCACCTCTGTGCCACGCATGGAGCAGATCCTCCTGGAAACTATGCTCAGGCACATGGAAAATAAGGACGTGATTGGTGACAGTCAACATGGTTTTCACTAAGAGTAAATCATGCCTGACAAATTTAGTGGCCTTCTACAACAGGGTTACAGCACTGGACAATAAGGGAAGAGCAACTGACATCATCTACCTGGACTTTTGCAAAGCATTTGACACTATCCCACAAGACATCCTTGTCTCTAATTGGAGACACGTGGATTTGATGGATGGACCACCCAGTGGATAAGGAATCGGCTGGATGGCCACACTCAAAGAGTTGTGTTCAATGGCTCAATGTTCAAGTGGAGACCAGTGAATGAGTGGCGTTCCTCAGGGGTCGGTACTGGGATCGGCACGGTTTAACATCTTTGTCAGCAACATGGACAGTGGAATTGAGTGTACCTCCAGAAGGTTTGCTGATGACACCAAGCTGTGCGATGTGGTCAACACACTGGAGGGAAGGGATGCCATCCAGAGGGACCTTGACAGGCTTGATACATGGACCCATGTAAACTGTATGAAGTTCAGTAAGGCCAAGTGCAAGATCCTGTACATGGGTTGGCACAATCCTCAGCACAGCTACAGACTGGGTGGAGAATGGACTGAGAGCAGCCCTGAGGAGAAGGACTTGGTGATTTTGGTTGATGAGAAGCTCAACATGACCCAGCAATATGTGCTTGTAGCCCAGAAAGCCAACTGTATCCAGGGTTGCATCAAAAACAGTGTGAGGGAGGGAGCCGAGGGAGGTGATGCTGCCCCTCTGCTCTGCTATCATGAGACCCCACCTGGAGTACTGCATGCAACTCTAGGGCCCCCAGCATAAGAGGGACATGGAGTTGTTGTAGTGAGTTGGGGTTGTTCAGCCTGGAGAAGAGAAGGCTCCAGCAAGACCTTATTGCAGTCTTTCAGTACCTATAGGGGGCCTATAAGAAAGCTGGAGGGACTTTTTACAAGGATGAGGTGTAATGGCTTTAAACTGAAAGACTAGATATTAGGAAGAAATTCTTCTCTATGAGGGTGGTGAGGCAGTGGAACAAGTTGCCCAGAGAAGCTGTGGAGGCCCCATCCCTGGAAGTGTTCAAGGCCAGGCTGGATGGGGCTTTGGGCAATCTGGTCTAGTAGAGGGTGTCCTAGCCCATGGGAGGGGGTTAGAACTAGATATCTTTAAGGTCCCTTCCAACCCAAACCATTCTGTGATTGTATGACAAGGAAGGAGAAGAAGGAATGGAGTCAGGGTATAAACCAGCCAAAACAGAAAGGGGACCACTGAGAGTCAAACACCACATCCTTGGGATTTTAAGATGAGACTGAGGGATCATAAAGATTCCCTAGAATCTAGGAAAAGGATGCTATGAAAACAGAAAGTCTCTAAATGAATGCGGCAAGGGAAGGCAGCAGTTGGAAAGACATGGGAGAGATGTGTGCTGAAGCTGAACTTAGTAACTTCAGTGAGCTCAGCCAACAGAAGCTATGAACTGCGCAGCTCACTGGTATTTAATACAAATAACTCTTAGGCCAAAATCATAGAATCATAGAATGGTTTGCCCAAAGCCTCATCCAACACTTCCAGGGATGGGGCCTCCACAACTTCTCTGGGCAACCTGTTCCAGTGCCTCACCACCCTCACAGTAAAGAATTTCTTCCTAACATCTAATCTAAATCTCCCCTCTTTTAGTTTAAACCCATTGCCCTTTGTCCTATCACTACATTCCCTGGTAAACAGCCCCTAAGATCTCCCCTAATGCCATGACAAATTATCTGACCCACATTGCCTTCTGTCTTCCCTCAACCAAAAAGTAAAGGTAGAGGTAAAAGTTTGGGAGTATAGAGCTAAAGAGAGATAAGAGATCAAGGGCTGTTTGACTGCGGATCTCCTGTAGCTCCTTCAGTAATCCAAAAAATGAGAGTTCCCTCTTGCCTTTCCCTGCTGTGGTGGAGAGAAAACCTACCCCTCCCTAAGTAATGAAATGTTTTCTATCTGCCTCATTTTCTTCTCTTTCTACGCTTTGTCAAGAACCTGAGCATCACTTCTGCCTCCTTTAACTCAGCACACTCAGTCTTGTTTTGTGAGTACCTCAATTAGCTATTAGTACATTTCTCATGTCAACCGCATCTTTCAGGTTAATCTTTGAAAGATCTCTGATGCATAGAAGAAGTTGAGGGGGTTGAAATAGAGGATTGATGGCCATTTGTACAATTGAAATCTGATGTTTTCAGAGTTAGCAGACATTCAAATCACAAGATATTCACAATAAATTATGCTGGATTTATAAGGCATGAGCACAGGTGTGCTGGGAGGACCCAACAGTGACTCCCTGCTTAGTCGCATACTGGCATTCTTACTGACTGGCTGCTGCTGTGGTTTTTACTATTATAATTCGTTCTAATAATGGTAATAATAATAATATTATCCAGAGCTAGGTAGAGCTCTCAGTTTCTAGATCTCAAAATACTTTCCAGGAACTATTAACTTCTCAGTTTGCCATTGGAACAAATGGGACTAACTGAAGAGCCATTTACTTTTCAATGTGCTTCACTGTCTGACACTAATAGGGCTGACAATGGCCTTTATCCATGTATGTGACCATAATTACTTACGGTTGTTTTTCGAAGTGCTGCCATAAACTAAGAATTTCAAAATCTCAAATACTTTTAAATAAGCTGCCTGCCAGAAGAATCAGCAGATGAATTCTTTAGAGACATAATTTAGTCAGTGAAATGTTTCAGTCAGTTTCTCGTGGTTTGTTATTTTTTTTCTCCCAACTTGCAAAAGTAAACTTTCTGTGATTATCAAACTACTTTCTTATCACACATTTCTGCTTAAAATGTTCAGCATATATTTGTCTGGTACAAAGCCAGTGGCAGCTCTCAGTTTGGGCATCTATGCACCAGTCCTGACAGCCATGCTAGGACTGAACATCGACCTGGGCATCAATGTCACAGATGCTTCCACAGGGGCCAGCCCAGCCCAGAAGATATGTAGCTTGATTCCTCCTGATATGCTCTGCCAGGAAAAGTAATTAGCCAAAGTATAAAGCCCCATGAATGCACGTACATGGCTTTCATAGAATCATAGAATCATTAAGGTTGGAAGAGACCTCAAGGATCATCCAGTCCAACCGTCCCCCCACCACCTATTACCCACTCAACCACATCCCTAAGTACCACATCTAACCTTTCTTTGAAGTTGGTTGGAACTGTTTTTTTTTAATGTGATGTTAAGTTACTGAAACAGTAAGTTTTACATCTTGTTCCTTTTATTACGGGTATAAGCAGGGGACAAAAGGCCATGAGAATGAGTTAGAAGACTGTTATTTATGTATATGCACTGTAAAATTATCTGCTGGAAGCATGTTGCCAAGCAGAACAGTAAGTTAAGTATTGTATTAAAATTTGCAGGATTATTCCTAGCATCTTCATTTCTCTTTTATAGTCAAGTAAAAATTTGTCTTTATTATATTATGGTCATATATCATAAGCAGTAATTACATTTTTAATTAACGTTTGCAAAGTTGATTATACATTACAGGATCCAGAATAGACGAGTGCAGCTGAAAAACCACTCTGTTATGTGACTCATGTATTTCATACTGTAAAAACACATACTGAACACAGGGGTTATAAAATTTACCCTGGGAATAATGTTGTAAAAATGAATGCACAGTCACTGCAAATGAAAAAAGGTTTTGATAGTGAGGGTGTAACAATAAATGTTCAGCTATGCGGGCAAGCTGGACTCGGATGAAGCTTGGCTCTGTGGTCAAGCACTCAAGGTGTCTTTGCTTCCAAAAATGAGTAATATTGACACCCTACTCATTACAGCTGCTTGCAACATTATGTTTGGCCTTGGCTGTAACAGTGCATTGAAATATCTGGTCTGAGCCATGAGGCTGTGAAACAGTACAAGCACACAGGTGAGTCTTGTGCAGACTCATCACAAGTCCCAACAGTGACCTAATCCTCTGTCTTCATGTCAGTGGCAAACATTACTAAAAATTGCCAAAAAAGTTGTGGGAGAGCTATGTAGGACCAGACACAACACGAAGGCATGGAAGTGCTCCCTCTGCGTACTTTTCATGGACACACTAAGCCAGCCAAGGTACTTCTTTCTGCTTTATGTTTATTTTAATTGCAAGACCGGGTATTCCATAAATCCGAATGTTTCCCCCAAATCCCTGTGCTAAAATTGCCCCCTCAACACCTCCCTTGATTATACAGTAGTGTCGCATTGAACTGAATGGAAAACAGTAAAAGTATCATTCTAGGAAATAAATGTTGGAAAAGGTAGTAAATACATAATTTTTTCCTCAGGGACATGCTCTGGTTCTGGTTAACAGTAGAGTTGCGTGCTGCATGTTATGTTTTGGGGTTTTTTAGACTGAAACAGCCAATTACTAGTAGTTTGTTTGTTCATTTAGCACTGTGGAAACCGTAACTGTCTTTGCATGAATCACCCCCTTACGTATGCTGAATATTGACAGCAGCTGCATTTACCAAATTTCATTGCTTTCTCACTGCTCCTGAAGTGCAGGAATGTGCTGCGCACATCTAGGCCTACAAATGTTTACAGGCTTCTTTTTCTTTTATCAGCCAAGGGCAGTTAATCCCTGGAGGAGAGGAGCTGCAATGTGGTTTTACTTTGCTGTTCTCAGTCCCAAACATGATTTTCTTTAATTCTCCTCCGTTCTTTCCCAAAGCAAACAACTGATTGTCTGCTTCCTATTCCCCAGTGGCTCTGCTATTTCAGGCTCCTTGTCTGAATCTCCTTGAGGGATCCTCTTTCTTCCAAACATTCAGACTTCAAAAAAAAGAAGTATCAAGGGGACAATGGCTGTCATTCTGTGTAAGTAAAGATTACTTTTTTGCTTAGCATCCTCCTCATGCGTTCCCATACACTGAGATTTTTTTCAAATCTCATCTTCCTTTGTATTTTGAACAAAACTTTCACCTTCTCTCTCTGTCCTGTGTTTGTCTCTGGTTGCATCGAGGCAGAAGTCTGGTGGCAGCACACATCTGTGATGATTACTGAGGGACCATCTGAGAAAGGAAGAGGTTGGAGATGATGTTCCTAGCACAAAGAGGCTGTTGTTGGCAGACGTGTGAGATGAGGTCCTGGGGGACACACTTCTGCTAGGAAGAGTGCTTTGGGGAACAAGATGAGACAATTTAAGATGGGATTTTAAGAAACTGTATAAATGGAGAAAGATTAAGAGGAGAATATGGTGATGTGGGGTGAGGAGGAGATGGTAAGTACAATTCAGTTTCTGAAACATGGCATTTACTGCTATTTGAGATACTCTGTGGTACTTTAGACATCTTCATGGAACTGGCAGCTAAAATACAGGACACGAGTGAGCTTTTCTGGACTTGCAGTTGAAGCTTTCCAAGGGCATTTCAAAGGAGAATAGATCCTTATGTACATTTGAAACATCCCTGGTGTATATAGCAATATATAGAAATTAGTGAGAAAGAAAGACTCATCTGAAAGGAAAGTACAAAACAAGTAATCACAGAAAATTGTAAAAGTAAAGTAGAAAAAGAAAGGAAGACTTGACAGGTCATATAAAAGGGAGGAAAGATGCTGAGCAGAAAACAGAGAAGCAAGGGATCTCTGGGGTAACGGTAAACAAGCAGAAAACTGCAATGCTGCTTTAAAGTTTAAGCTGCATCCTCCACCAGCGAGGTACTGGCAGACATTCAGTACACGAGTCAGGTTAAACTTCAAACATATCCATGTCCCACAAGCCGCCGAGTTCAGCACAGCTATTATTCTGCAATGTCAGTCACCCATCAGTGGGTATATTGAATCAGCCTATTGAGGTTTAGATGATACACAGTTATTTTTTTAAAGTTATTACTTTCATTATTTTCTAAATTAAAAGCTCACGCTAATGCCATTCTAGAAATGAAAAACACTGGAGGTTCCTGAGCCCCTATAGCATGACTGTGTGTTACAAGGGACCAAATATTTGGGCTTCTATACTATATACTCCAGAATGTCTCCATGGTGTCAACAAAAAAGATAGTGTTGTGTTTCAAATACTTTTTAGAAGGTTGATCTAAATTAATATCTTTGTAGGCCACTGTCCACACTCTGTTTAGTTCATATTTCTTAACTTTTTTATTTGCCTCTCAGTCTTGAGAGAATCTGAAAAAAAGGAAAATATTTTTTTAAAAAGGGAGTAAAACTACAAAATGAAAAGAAAAAAAGAGGAAGTGAAAGGAGGAAATTTAAAAGCAGGGAAGGACAACAGGAAGGACAACAGTCCATTGTAATGGGCATTTTTCTTGTTGTGGAGAATGCTTCCTATGTGACCGTATGGTTGAACACAAATATTTACCTTGTCAATAGCGGCCAAAGGACATAAGACACAAGGTATAAATGTGTTGGGTGGGTGGTTTCCCTATTTATTTATGAGGGGATAGTAGGCTCTTATTAGGAGTGGCAGAATTTCTAATGTACAATAAAATGAATTTTCATCTGCTCTTGTAGAGACAACGCTAGATATTTCAGAATGTATTTTTCTGTTGTAACATCCATTTCCATGTTCATCTGACAGGAGATTTACAGGGATGTAGGTGAAAGATTTGGGTTAAATATTGTACACTTTTTATCCTCAAATGTTGTTTACATACAGAATTATATATGTTAAAGGCCTGCTTTGCAAGGCCTAAAATATTTCAAATATCCTGAAAGTATAAAATTCCTGAAAGGGTTTTGCATATATTTCACTTTCCTCCTCTGAGAAATCTCATTGAAGATTATGAAATTCTTTGTATGTGCACCTCACTGCAAAATCTCGTCTTAATTTCAGCCATTCTGATCATGAACACTACAGAAATTTGGTGTGACATCTTTCTCCTGTGACTTAACTTCAGAAAGAGCACAAGTAGAGGTCGAGGGTTGGAAGACAGAAGGTCAGCCTTTGAAGCACACTGTGCTTATGGCCAACTCGATCTTCCTTGCCAACTGGTAAGAGCAAGCAAATGAAGGATCACAGAGAGTCTTTTCCCCAGAAAAAGGAAAGGGAAAGGAAGGTGGTGGAAAGGGAGCAGCTTCGTCCTCTAGCCTCAGATCAGCTGGGCATGGCTTGAGGCAGTGTGCATGGTGCTGGCTGAGAGGGAAAGAAAAGAAGCTTCAGCTGGAAAAAGAGAGTTGTTCAGGTGCTCATGTCCAAAAGAACCAAACCTGAAATTGCTGTATTTTCCAGCTGGAAACAATAAATGTAGTGATATGTTCAGACCAGGCCTGAATTCAACATTTATCCCTGTGATTTGCATTTGAATGTTCAATTCATACCCTTCTTTAGTTCTTTTGATAAAGAACTTGAAAAATATGCTATTTAATAGCAATTCTATCTGGATAGGCTAGGAAAACAAAGACAGGTGGCAACTAATTCAGACTAACAGGTTTTTTTATTGTCAAGAAGCATTTACAGATTTCATTACTGCACTCAGTGCTAGTGAATCTGTTTTTTTCTCTTAATATTCTTACTTTGTTCTATTAATATGTATAGACTACGCCTGGTTCAACTTTTTTATACCTTGGCTTTCACCAGACATTAGCTTACCAAGGAAATACATTGCATTTACTAGATAAGATTTACTAGATAATCCTTGAGTCTTCTATGGAAACAAAGAAGTATTCCAGATGGGAAGGAGGTTCTAAAGGCTTATTCTCAGTGTCCCTAAAATGTCTATCCTAGTATTAAGCTTGTAGAAAATGCTGATGTACTGGAAGGCACTGGAAGGCAAAATATGAGTTTATTGCAAGAAACCAAAGAAACCAAAATTCCGTAAACATTTCTTGCCTTAAACATTTTCTCTGTTTAAGGCACTTTAGCAGGCAAGATACTGGATTTAGTATCAGCCCAGCTCTGGCAATGACTTGACATGCAATCTTGACTTCATCATCTTGTTCTTCTGCACCTTTGGCTATTTTTCAGCAAATCAGCTGTGGTGACTACAAAGTGTTATGTAGTATATAGTGCCTGACACAAGGAAAGTCCCAGTTCCCTTGAGACCTGTGAATGCAGGAATAAAATTATTAAGGAAGGGTATCCATAGCACCCAACTCTATGATCCTAGTTTAGCCTAGGAGGCCGCTCCATTAGTTAAAACATCACAGCTCATCTGAACTGCCTGCAGCTCTTGGTTGATAGGCAAGTGTTGTAGGTGTTCAGCTAAGTCTGGTGCCTGTTACTCAGCAAGGTAATATCCCCTCGAGTGAAATGCATCACATGTTTGGAGGGGTCCTGTAGGCCAGAGGTGAACCAAAACAAAAGTAAAATAAGAAAAATTCGATTCAGCTGTTGGCTTCTTATTTTACTTCTCACAGAGGAGGGAGAGTGAGAAGAAAGATATAGCAATATAGTTTCTATTTCAGAATAAATGAGAACCACCCACGGACCTGGCAAAAAATCACTGTAGCATACAGTCATTTGGTTCATGTGAATAGCACCATTGGCGCCAGCAGAACCGCTGCTTGGGAACACACGCAAGCTTTTCTGCCTTTAAAAGTTTATGTTTTCTCTAAGTAATTAAAGTAACATTAATTCCTGATAAATTAAAGTGTCTTCTAAATAATATCAACATTTGTAATTTGTTTTAAAAGCTTTTCCTTGTCACTAGACTATAAACGGGGCAATATGTCTGTCAGCGTGCCACTCTGCAGAGAACAATAGCTGAATATCTATGACAAAGAAGAACTGTCTAATTAGTCTACATTTTTCAAAGAATAATTGCCTGTCAACCAGTTAAACCATCTTTCTGGAAACACATTTCCCAGGGCAGCAATTGAAATTACAGGTATGTTCATGTGGATCCCCGATAATATAAATCTTCCTCAAAAGCTGTCTTATTTCTATTGTTTTATAGAAAAGTGTATTTTCAGTGCTATTATATATTTGAAGTGTAGGTCATAAAATTAAGGAAAAATTATATTTAAAGGGTTTTCAGAGCTCCAGTAACAATATTGTGCAACTAACGTACTGTAGCTCATTTCAAATAACAAGGTCAATGACTTCTTTTATGGTATATGGTAAATGTTTGCCATTTAGAACAGTTTAAAACATTGCTGTTAGTTTTTCAGATGACATAAAGCCCATACATTAACAGTGGCATGAACAGAATAGTGGAAGGCTGAAGAAAAAGGGATTGAATATTAATGCTGTCAATCCAGGTAAAGACGGAAGCTATTTTTGGATCTTCTTTTGCAATTGTGCTTACAGCAATAATGTATATTCATTATCAGACTTCACGGGGACTTTTGTGCAATAAAACTTATTCAGTCTGCAGTGGTACAGAGGAAAAAGTACCTTAGAAAACATAAAGCATATTTCAATAAATATTAGTATCTTTAGCAAAGCTCAGAGGAGATATTTTCCAAAACCTCATTATGTATCATGTCTTCTTATTCTAACAGTAATTAGGCACCAGGGAAGGAATAGATCTGCAGCTGGGATAAACAACTAAATTAGAGATGCCATATACTTGTTTTGTTCTAGTTATATCCCTGAAAATGAATCTGATATGATGTAATCAAGAAACTGCTATGAACATAACAGACAACTCTGCTTACTTATGTATTGGACATTGGTTTTTATATGACTCAAATTTGCATAACTCAGCTCTTCATGTACTGTAATTTGTACGCTGTGATTTACAAATCACTCATAGTGAATTTCTGGTTTTATTAAGGCCAGGGTTTTACAACCTTCAAGTTTACAAGCTGAGGAAGTTTGCATGTTCAAAGTTACCAGGACTATCAGCCATGCAGCTCTCTACTAAATGTTTATTCTCTTGCCGTTATCACCCAAAGCACTATGATATTTTCCACAGGCTACTAGCATTCGCTAGGAAAAAGTGGTATTTTTTTACCTTAGCAGAGAAAGGCTAATTGCGATGTTTGGCTTTCCGATATATATAAGCAGAAATAACAATCTTTAGTATGCCTTTGGAGCACAGAATGAATCACAATTCTGAAGATTACGCTAGCCAAAAAACGTCCTTTAGCCATCTGAAGTGACAGACACCACATGTGGGGGTTTTTGTGTTCATTTGCCATTCATTACTGGAAATCTCTAAATGTCAGACAGTATTTCTGTCACTCTATCTGAAGCAAGAATCCCAATTTTCTTTGATTTTCAGTATATAAAAGATACCACAGATGGTATTACACATGGGAAAAAAAATCACACTGAGCTTAATTAAATTAGTGATTACTCTACTACAAGACATAACATGTCGTTATGTCAAAATCCTATCTTGATTCTTTTTTCTTAAAAGAAAAACAACACACCTTTATATGTTGTTTCTAGGTGCCTAGTTAAGTTTCACCTTAGCTAGCTTCAAAAATTCCAAAAGATACCCCTTTACTTATATTGCAAGTATACAGTACAGCCTTATGATTCCTTTTATTTGAAAACTATTTCTAGGAAACGCTTTGTAGTTTTTTAATAGATGTTTATCATGTGCAAGACCATTCAAAACATAACTTGAATAATAATGGACTCTCAGAATAAAATGTGATATTTAGTTAGCAATAGTAAATAATAACTTATTTCCACTACCTCTAAAATATTCATTACTGACTAATAAATCAGTTAAGCCCATAATTTGAATTCTCTTTTCTGGATTTCCAGAGGGTATTACAGTATTATTCAGTAAACATCAGTCTATTTCAGATTTTGTTTATCAGTATTTTATAATTCATTTAATTTATCTCAAGACAAATGGGTATGAAATTCAGAAGTAAGCATCTTCTCCCTACCTCTGCCTTTCATTTCAATTTCCAGGGCAGTATTTTGGTCACCGATTGCCTGGCCTGACTGATAAAGCCTCCGAGAGGAAAGTGCCCAGCCACCTGGGGCAGCTGATACACAGCATCAAGCTCCTGCGGGTGTCAAGACATTTCCCTCCTTTAACAGCTGTCTCCAAAAGGTGGCTAAAACAGGTGCCTCCTTTGGTCAGACTTCACTGCAGTCATGTCTGCTGTCACTGAAATCAATCCAGACTTCAATAAATGCTGTTTGGTTAAAGTCAGGTTTTTTTCCAATCAAGAGGGGTTTTTTGTTGTATTGATAATAGCCCTTTTTACTCCTCAGACAATTGATACTAAAGGATTTAGTAAGGTTGTCGATTATTTTGAACTAAGCAAGTTTTCTTCCATAGAGAGGCATAAAAATTATCAACTTCGCTTAGCAATATTCTCATTTTTAGATGGCATGTTGCTATCAAGAAGACAAATGACATAGACAATCTGTGTCAAAGCTATTTCCTTCCTGGAGCTATAACACCAGGCAGTCTCTACATGGCAAATAAAATAGGTCACATTACCCCATATATACAGAAGGGTAAAAAAGGAAGAAACTTCCAAGTAATGCCTCACAAAGATTGCATCAGGAAATCCACTACTCCTTCAGGGTGACTTGTACCTGAGGTGGGGCTCTGCGTGGAGCGCTGACGTACTTTACAGATGAACCTGTTGATAAGAGTTGCTGAGATAGTAAAAGTGGTGACGTGAGTTTTCTCTCTCTGTTTAAAGTATCACAATTATATATAAGAAGATGTTCCACCCCCAGACTCGTCGTACACTCACTGCTAATCTGTTACCAGAGAGTTTGCCTTTCTTTTCCTGTGCTAATTCCCTCAAACTAATGAAGTTTCTTCCGAAACTCACCAGGACCAGAGCTCTTGATTTAGAGCCGTTACCATGAGTATTGTCAAGGCTCTGTCAATACTCTCATTGCAAACTCCAAGCTTCATTTACGTTGAGCAAAAATCCGGCACTTAGATTCCTTCGTTATTTGTCACCTTGCATGCTGAGTTCCTCTAGTTATGCAATGGATACCCACTCATCAAGTTGTCAGCACAGAACTGTGGATACTTAACTGAGTGGGGATTTATCTGTGAAGCATACCATCAAACCAAGGAGGAAAATAGCATGGGTTTTGTTTAAAAAGGTGTACTACTTGATCAGACACGTCTTGGTGAGACGAATTCACTTTTCTAAGTGAAATATGAAAGCATGAGAAAACTAGCTCATTTTTCTCTTCATTATGCATTTGCTTTTCCTCTCTCCAAGCTTTAACAGTTCTGAAGTGAGCTGTTCTTGTCTCCTGTTCTCTTTTTTTTTTTTTCCTCTAGTTATTTCTTCTAAGAAAAATGATAAAACTTTTTCCCAGACTGAACTCTTCATTGGATTGCTCTGTTCTTCACTGGCTGAATTTTCAGGAACATGTATCTTCATGCTGTATCAGTCTTATCAAATCAACTAGGTATGGACTGAGGACAGATCTTCAGGACAGTGTGTCTTTTCCTATGTAATCTTTTCACACCAGCGAGAACAGGATGCTAGTCTAACTTCACAGTGAGTTGGCATCCCTGTGCCACATCCTCAAGAAGAACCTGAGCTGAGTCAGACAGGTGTCCTACCACTGCTGCCACTCTGCAAGTTTCCAGCCATGGGAGGCAGAGGCTGCCCTCATCCATGTGCCCCAGCAGCCCTCAGGGGACCTCTTGGTGTTCCAGCTGGGCTACAGAGCATCATCACTGAGGACTCTGTTGAGCTGTTGGAGCAAGTCCAGAGGAGGGCCATGAAGATGATCAGAGGGTTGAAGCACTTCTTCTACAAGGACAGGCTGAGAGAATTGGGGCTGTACAGCCTGGAGAAAAGAAGGCTCCAGGGAGACCTAATTGTGGCCTTCCAGTTCTTAAAGGGGGCCTGCAGGAAAGACAGAGAGGGACTGTTTACAAGGGCAGGGAGGGATAGGATGAGAGGCAATGGCTTTAAACTGAAAGATTAGAGATTAGGAAGAAATTCTTCCCAGTGAGGTTGGTGAGGCATTGGAACAGGTTGCCCAGAGTAGTTGTGGAGGTCCCACCCCTGGAAGTGTTCAAGGCCAGGCTGGATGAGGTTTTGGGCTGTTTGGTCTAGTGGAGGGTGTGCCTGCAGGGAAGTTGGAAATAGATGGTCTTTGAGGTCCCTTCCAAACCAAACCATTCTATGATTCTATGCTTCTATGACTCCTGGATGACTCACTTGATCAGAAGGCAACTCAGCTGGCAGCAGCCATGCCTTCAGATCAGTTTGTAGCCCTTAGATGTCACTGAGCCAGGAATACAGCCAAATTTTAAGAGGCTAAAAAGGAAACACCTATAAACAAATCACTGCCTAAGCAGTGAGAATATCAGTCCATGTGCCCCCAGCCCTCCCCACCCGTGCTCCCACAGACCTCATGTCATACGCCACACACCCACTGGCTGGTGTGGGCTGGGACCAGCCTCGAGCTGCTCACGAGCTGCCAAGCAAAAGTCACCAGCCTTTCCCTCAGTGATGGAGATCTCTCTCCTCTATTTAGAAACCATTCATTACCTACTTGTGAGCACTTAAACCTGCTCAGGACCTCAATTCTTCTCTGGACTGTGAACCCTGGCCAAAAATTTTAAACATTATTAGGAAGGTGAAAAAGGACTTACAGGAAAGACAGCGGTATGTACTTTGTTCTTTAGCATATCAGGCTAAAAGTATTTCAGATATCATATACATATCCTACCTATGTACAGCCTAAAAAAAGAACAAAATGACTGGATTTAGAAATATAGTGATATTTTTCCATGTCAGATGGACCATGAAGTTTTCACCATGAACACACCAGTGGCATCATTGGCATTTTGCTTCTGCTTCCAGTAGGAGCAGAATCCAGACAAGAGTGGACAAATACATCAAACAGCAACACGTCAGACTGCTTAGGTGTACGTTCAGCTTTGATTACGCTTTGTGTATAATATACACATTCCTTTGGGGCTTATATGCTGTTAACAACTAGAGTGGTAGACTTCGTGAATAGACAAATGGACTCTGTAAGACAATATTTTTGGTTACACCAACAAAAGTTGAGAACCTAACTGTGAACTACTCTATTGAATATGACAAGCAATATATTAATCAAATAGACTAGTCAGAAGTTATTTTTGCTGCTGTAGACTACGGAAACAGGCTGCATGCTGCTTTTGTATAATTTGTAGAAGGAGCTCTGGGCATGTCTCCCACTCTCATTCATTCATTCTGTCGGTAACGCTCAGGATGTCTGTTTGATGTCTAATAGCAAATTGCCTGCATAATGCAATTCTGCTGGAGCCCACTAAACTGAGCTCTACTTTATCAAAGCAAAGTGCTTATTACTGGTCTGAAGTTAAAGTTACTGATTCAGTTCTCAACAGAGATGTTATAAAACCTCAGATAAGACTGAATTTTGTAGGTCACACATGACTCTTCTAAAGAAACAATTCATAAACTTGCAGTCCCCATCAGAGTCCAATTTCTAGAAACAATTGTTCAGGCAGGAGGAGACAATAATAACGAGTGGCATCGCAACCAAGGGATGTCAAATGACATAGCGGCATCAGCACAGGGAAAAGCACAAGAAACATTGCAATCATCCATATAATTTTGCAGAGGACATACTTTACTGTTATATACTATATAATAGTGATAGCGATGTAAAAACAATGGCAAAGAAAAATCTTACAGAACAAAAGGTTTTTCAGTGAATCTGAGGATGAAGTTGACAATGAATATAAGAACCAGTAAAGAGTCATCCCTGCAAAGGAGTTACTGAATATGAAATCAAATAGGTGAGGAAATTGCCTTTTAAAGATGTTTCTGTGCTCCTATAATAGAATCAGCAACAGTCAAGATTTAAATCTCAGGGGTTTTCACATGTGTTGCTATGTAAATTGCAAATGTTTCAACAGGGAAATAAAAAAAGCCCTCGGTGCAGGTGAACGGGGAGAAAGGCACAGTACTTCTTAAAATAGGAACTGCACTGAGTTGTCAAGCAATTATCTCAGCACTGGAGCCCGTGTTAGACTCTTACAGCTCCCAACATAATTGAAAAGGTTTATTTTCCTACAACCTTCACTGCACTACTGTAAAGAGCACTTCATGCCATTTCCTCCAGGTTCCTCTTGGCTGCCTCCAGTAGACCATAGATAGCTGATATGCTGCAGTACACAGTGGAGTTTGCAGCCTTTTCTTCAGGGACCAGTGGCGTGTACACTTTTACCACTGTATTGTGTCATTAAAAGGAGACGCACATTGCACCAGCACATATCTTAGATGGGTAAAAGGTGTTTGTTGTAAAATTGGTTTTATGACCCATTCAGTTCCTCAGAGATACACCTGATATTAGCCTCACACAGTTATTGAATCTCTATTTGTGTTTCCTGAATACAGGCTGTACTCGTAGCTGTAATATGCCATGCTAAACATCGCATGGTACAGGTCTGCACATGCTCACGCATTTGCTCATGCGGTGCTCTGGAGATTTAAGCAACGCATATGGGTACAGAGTATGGATACCTGTCAGCTTTGCGAACGTTCTTGTGGTTCCCTTTTGGTTTACTGACTCACACAAGACGCTAATGAAAATCTGCCTCCATTTATAGTCAAATAGAAATACGCTTTACAGTTAGGGAGCATGGTAACATTCAGATTTGTATTTGAGGCCAGTTTAATCAAGCTTGATTAAATTTAAACTTGATCAAGTATAAAATCAGACTCTCTAGAAAATTTGAACATAGATCTAATGATATTGAAATAACAATGTGTGAAATGTTGCTCCGAAATAGCTGAAGTCTGAGCTCACCTACATGTGCACTCCTTCCAAGTTAATGCAAACCCCAAAGCGTTTGAAGAGCCTCATATTCCAGGCAGTGGTGGTGGTGGTGGTTCAGGTATTTCTTCCTCCCACTAGAACCAGAGGGGAAGAAGGGGAGATGCACCCTGCCCTCCCAGATCCACCTCCTCCTGACACGTGGGGTTAAAAGACTTTCGGGAGAATGGTTGTTCGGGTTTTTTTTTTAAATTAAGTGACAGAAAACATTTTGTTAAAAATAATTACTGAAGGTTATTTCTGTTTTGCTATAGGTAAACAGCAACACTGTCATTAAAATAGCTTTAAGGCACAAAAGAACAGAAAGGGCAGGTGCGTATAATGAAATAGATGAGGCAATAAATCATCTGTTACCAGGTCTGCTGAAGAAAAACTAAACAGTCCTAAACAATCACAAACCAGTGGAGTATTTCTTATAGATGATGCAGCACAGCAGCAGCTCACCATGCTCACATATGAACAAAAACTCTGCTTAAACTCTTTTCCTACATCAGCTTCCTGTCATAGGATGCATTGACTTAAGCATCACCGTAATTAAAAGCAAATAAACTTATCAGTTAACTCAGGGTTTTTTGGTTATTTTTTCTTCAGGCTGGGAAAGAAAGTCGATCATTGCCATTTCTATTTTTAAATCCCTGGGAGGCACTCTGATTCTGCAATGACAGAAATACACAAAATCTGAGGCAGGCAAATGGATTTTGTGACTGAAACCTAAAATATTATTATCAGGTCCTCCAGAAGATGTAACGTTAGTCCCAAGGGCAATACAGTGATGTGGACACGTTACTTCATGTTATAAAACCCATATAATTTTTTTTGTTTTCATTTCTGTTCCTCCATCTTCTTGTCAACATGTCTCCCTCCAACATGCAGAGGACTGAATGAAAAGGACTTTACCAGGAAGATTTGTACCTCGAAGGAATTAGATGCACTTTCTGTATTATCTCTGTGAAAAACAGATGATCCTTCTTGCCGCAGTGACTAACCAGGCACCAGTGAATCCAGACTTTAAGTCATGAACATTTCACAAACGGGCAAACAGGCGTAGGAGCCAGAAGCTTTTCAGCCAGATAACATTGCACTGGAGCTTCCATCTCAGTTACGTACCAACTGAATGTCCCGAAACACATACACGTTTTTACCTGTTAAATCACGAGTTACGTAAAACAGGGAGAAAAAAAATTCTCAAAAAAGGAATTTGGTCTTTTTAGCACATGCAATTTCACATCAGCCTAAATTAGTTCCCTGCAAAATAATTTTTGGAATGAAGCTTTAACATTGGTCTAAGCATTTAAAATACATCCTTGATGTCTCATCAATGCATTTACATTTCTTAGTTTTAAAGATTTTTTTTTAAATAGGTATGCAAAACAAGACATTTTCCATACCTTCAAAACATAGCTGGGTTGTGAAATGGAACATACCTAGCAGATTTAAATTCTATAGTCTCTCATCATAAAGATCCACATTTATCTCGAGATAAACAATCAGATGTATTCTTGTCTTTTGACTTACAACTCTAAAAAATTTTAAATACACGTTTTTTAAACATAAACTTTTAATACATTCATATAGGGTAGATTTGATAGCTACAGAAACAGAGATATAGTGGGTAAAATGTACATCATGTACAGCAGCATAATGAAATTAGTCTGCAAATGATTTTTTTAAAAGCCACCTTTGAGTGGAGATCATGCTTGGAAAAATCGATTGAACTGAGATAAAGGTTCAGAAATCTACGGGATCTAAACAGCATCACCTTATAGTGGAGATTGTTGTTTAGCCTTAACTATGTATTCAGTCCAGCACTGCATTTCCACATGCGTGCACATTTTATCTTCAAGTGAAACCAGCACAAGGAGTGCAGAATGGGAGTACACTAAGTGATTCTTTAGAATATATGGACCAAATATTAGTCATCAGTACACTGTTTGCACAGTGCTTTGGAAAACTAGTGTTAATTCATCCTGTTATGTGATACACTATGCATGTACAAACAGAAAGGTTCTTTTGTAGGCCATCTCCATGGTGGAAGAAACCAGTTAACTTCTCTTTTAAAGGTAATAGGTTGAAAAAAACCTTAAAAATATTAATTAATAGTAATTTCAGATCAATATCAATGCTTTCAATAGAAAATTAAGGCACAGGCCTACTAAATAAATCTTATTTTACAATTAATTAAATATTTTTGTAATTGCAAACATTTATCCCACTACACTGAGCAAGTCCAAAGTCAAACTCACGTTCATGATGAAAGCTTGCTGAGCTACAAAATATACTGACAATTTAAAAGACACTTTTTTGGTAAAGTCATGGCTTTAAGAAACATTCACCCTTAATCATAACACCGCTGAGCTGATACTATATTTCATTACCTGCAGAGTGGAGCTCAGAATCTATCTGTGTTATAACTCACTGGTTTGTAGTATTAAACCGAATGTGTCTGAAGTACAAACTGTGACAGGCAATAATGGAATATATTTGAACTACAAACTGTGACAGGCAATAACATCTCTCTGGTTATCAGGGAAGTATTATTGTACTCTTAGAAATCTGAAAACACTGGTGAACAGATCAACCCAAGTCTATAAATCTAGTGAAGATGTCTGCATTAGTCCTTCCCCATATCATAGTGACAAGACAAGTTTCAGGCTGTAGTTATCATGAATTTAAGTTCTGACAACCTACCTGTTACGGTGCATCAACTAGTAGACAGTTGGTTATAGGTCTCCTGACTCAGGCATTAGCAAGACACAGAAGAGTGAATACTCAGTAGGAAAGCAAAAATGCTAAAACCAGAAGTAATAAAACCCATTAAGCTTCTTAAAATAGCTCCAAGTGCATGAATATCTAATATAATCAAAGTCCTTTGTACGGCCTTCCACTTAAAAGTTCAGAATGTCATGAACCATAAAAACAATATAAAAAAGAAAAAATAAATAGCATGGGGAAAAGTAAACAGCAACTTTTGAATATGGTTTTTTTCAATGAACATTTAATGTTTTCATTTACAAGCAGCTCTTGTTTTATTACTGGAAACTTAGACATTTTGCAGTATTTAACCGTAAGTGCTTTGGAAAGAGATTGCAAACGCAGACCTAATTGTTCTTCCCATGTTGAGCTGCAAAAAGGAATGACTGTGCTGGGACAGGGGCTGTGGCCAGCCAAGTGTTTCTTCCTCTTAAGCTAAAGCATACAAGCAATCCAAATAACTATAGTAAGATCATTTGAATATTTAACTAGCTACTTTTCAGATCAGGGCTATGACTAATCTACAAATGCTAACAAAAATGTGAATGCAATAACATTATAAAATACTAACCCATTAAAAAAAAAGTGAATAAACTGAATTCTATTAAAACTCGATTTTGCGTAATTTCAATCCTGGTGACAGAAGATGAGCATATTGCATGGCTTATTTTGGCTCATTTTGAAGCATCCGTTTCTCGACCCTCACTGCAATGGGACAGTGAGCTCTTCCAGCAAGATATTTCTTTAACCTCTGGGAAATGTCATGAAAACATAAAAAGTACTTGTAGTCCTTTGTGGCAGAAAGCATTAAGACAAAGGAATGTATGTTACCAAACATTTTTCAAGTATTATGTGCTGCTTCATTTCTCTAGCTGCCCAGTATTTCCGATAAACTATAAAACAAGTACCAGGGGAAAAAAAAAAAAACCAAAATAGGAAAAGCCATAGGGGTTTGATTAAAACTAAGCAAGACCAATAATTCCTTTTTCCTTCTTTTGTCTTAGAATCATGACTGTGTCACGCTAAATGCTTTTCATGCGCCTTAGTTTTTCTTTTTCTTGTGAAAGGGCAAGTAATTGATCCCTTTCATAAAGGCTTTTTAATGCATTCCTGTCACTGAGATTGGTTTTCACGACTCATTCAGGTTCATCTGCTGCATTATTCAGTTTATTGCTACCTGGTATTTTATATGCAATGACTACATTTCCACTCTTAAGAATTATTTTTCTTTTGTCTTTTATCTACTTTTTTTTCCATTCTATATCCTTCTCCATCACCCAGTCTCAACCCATCAAGTTTTTGCTAGCCAGTAAGGAAAAGCGCATCTACTCACATTATGCAACCGCTGCTTTTCACAAATACATGTTTTCTGCAAATGGCTGAGAAAATTATTTTTGGTGTCATGACAAAAATATTTTAAATACATTTAATCATTGCTAAGATAAAATCCTAGACATTTGTAAAAAAAAAAAGAAAAACATTAAAAAAAGAGAAAGAATGTTCAAAAGGAGGGTAGGGTGAACCTAAAAAGCCAAATTATTTCCGTTTAGGTTCACAGAATCACAGAATCATTTAGGTCAGAAGGGACCTCTGGAGGTCATCATCATGTCCAACCCTCCTGTCCAAGCAATGTCACCTAGAGCAGGTAGTCCAGGGCCATGTTCAGTTGGGCTTTAAAAATCTCCAAGGAGACTCCACAACCTCACTGTAGAACCTCGTCCCAGTGTTTAACCACCCTCATAGTATGAAAGTGTTTCCCTGTCTTCAGGTGGAATTTCACATTATTTATGACCATTGCCTCTTGTCCTGTCAGTGGGTGCTACTGAGAAGAGCCTGGCTCCCTTACCTTCATTTCCTCCCATCAGGTATTCATTTATATACATGGATAAGATCCCTCTGAGCATCCTCTTCCCCAGGCTGAACAGTCCCAGCTCGCTCAGCCTCTCCTCATATGAAAGATGCTCTAGTGCCTTAGTCATCTTTGTGGTCCTGTGCTGTGCTGGAATCGGTTATATCTTTCTTGTACTGAGGAGCTCAGTACTGGACAGAGTAGACTTCATCTAGCTGGCAGGGTATCTTTATATGTCTTGTTGCTTCAGTGACTCTCAGCTTCCTAGAAAACCCTGGTCTTACCACAGCAGGGTTTGATGAAACATTTGTCCCTTAGTTCTGAACCGAGTTATTTTTCCAGACATAGGAAGATTTCAGCAGGCTATTATGCTGATAAGGTCCTTCAGGAAATCCTAAAGATCTGCATAATGATAGCGAGACTTTACTTAAGATAACATTTGTATAAATTATATATGTTTTGTTAAACTATCACAGTTCTTACGTTATTCATAACGCTGTAGCATCATTCTACTTCTGTCACAGTCCTTTGTACCAAAGCATTGTTCTCCTACAGTAAACACTCTTAGATAGATCTACACACAGTACTTGTCAACAGCTGAGCCCATTTTTTTCAAAACTAGTCCTACTGAAATCAGAGACAGATGATACAGCTACGGAAAATAAGACATCAGCATTCACTTACACTGTACCCTGCAAATGCACAGTTTGATAACTCAAGATTAAATGCGTAGGACTAACGTACACCCCCAGGTCAGCATTACTCAAACGAGTAGAGCTGATTTGGTAATTATGCCTTATTCAGAAAGCATTCCGCTGGATGTAAACATGTACTTCTATGGTGAGTCTACAACTTGTAATATTGACATGTGCTGTATGAGTGCTTTGATTGCAGTTGATGAACTCTTCAGTTCATGCTTCTCAGTATTTTAGGGAGGACACATATCTTGAGGCTGTGCAATGGAAAAAAAGAAGACATTTGATCACTCTTACTCATTTATCCAAGAGAATTTGCATTGCAATAGCTTTAGCAACTGACGCCAGCTACTTTTACACAAGAGTTAAACATACTGGATATATTCTGTGTATTTTCATCCTGCCTATGCTCTACTTAGTAGGCCATTTATTTGCTTATGTCTCCAAGTATCACACACTTAACCACTGACAGGTTGAATAGATTAGACTTTTTCCTGAATCAATTCCAATATAAACTCTTATAAAATGAACAGGACTAGTCATTTGAGACAGTGTTTATAACTGTGTAGTATTTGTATAACAAATGGCAGTAGAATCTCAATTACTTTAAGGTCTTGGGGACACCTGAAATCTTTGGATAATTAGAGTTAATTGGGTAGAGCTGGTGGCTGCGTAGATGCTGCCATGCACATAGCCACAGGCTAAGATGCTCTGCCTCCACAACTAATGGACTATTCTGGCAAAACAAGAATAACAGGCACGGTTTGATTTCACAAGAGCTACGTTTGTTGCAGTGAGGGCTTGAAGGTCATTTTCTCTGGATACCTGGCAGAAAGACTGCAGCCCCATATGACGTGGGGTTGAGATCAGCGTATCTTGGATTGCATGGGTCTCTACAAATAAAAACACCCAGGGGAAGGTCTCTTCTGTCTTTTTCAGCTACTTGTCTACCCAACATGCAGTCCAGCTAAGTTAGTATGCAGCTAGAAAGACAATTTTTTTAGCATAAAGGCATCTTTTCCTACGTACCTAAACTCTTGATTTCCCTTTCTCTGTCCTGGAAACTGCATGAGTTCCGTGCCCATACTCCAGACTCCCTCTTTGGCTGGCTAGCAGTCAGCCTGCTAGAAAGCTGCAACTACTTACAGGAGATGAGCACGTTAATTTAAACAGGCTTGGGAAAACTGAAATCTCTGTGTTCCTCATTTTTTAGATGTTTTTACTTTGTATTGCTCATTTACCCATTCCCACCCCCAGTGGCAGCATGACAAACTCCTTAAGAACCTGTTAAAAACATAGGGCTTTGAGTTCTTAAAGAAATAGCACAGGCAAGGGCATTGAATTGACTAAAAGAAGCACTTAGGATACTCACTTATTGAGATGTGGGTTTGATGTTTTAAATATAAACCTTCTTTCCACATTCTTGTCAGGTTAGAGGAAGAGGAGGGGGAGAACGTCAGCTGGCAGCCACAAGCAGTGCTATTAGAGCATTCCTACAGGCTGAGCACTGTAGGACTGTTCTCACAGTGGTATCCGCAGACGTTAATCTGGGGAAAACAAGAAGAATGAAAAAAGATGGAAAGCATCTTGAAGGTTATTACCTCTTGTATTATCTCCTTTCAGAGATCACTATGGTTCAGAAGAAAGGAAAGCAGATATCAGCTCATGAGCTGTGCCATTTGACTAAGTGGACCTAGTACAGAAACGGCTACGAAACCACTAACACATGTTTTTTCCATACTATCTTCTTCAAATAAATTAGTGACTCTGCAATAGTGTAAATATGTTGAGTTATTAAAATTTTGCTTTCATTATTGTCTTTTATTACGGGTTTTGCAGGTACACCAAAAAAGACAGGGCTCTGGCTTTGGACTGAAAGGCTACAAGGCACCAAATGATCAAAACTCCTTGTTCTCCAACAAGCTTGTTTGAGATAATAGAACTTAGCAGACTTATAGCAATAAAGATACGAGTGCTTGCCCTGGGCTTTGCTAACCATAAAAAACACTAAACACACAACAGCTCTAGCACTTCTGCTCATGACACTAACACATTTTTCCAACAACAAAGGCATAGATATGGAACTAACAAAAAAAGAAACATTTTCTCATTAAAGTGCAGGTTGGTGTTCTGCTACAACCATTACATTGCATTTTTGTCAAGATAGAAGAAAAGTGCAGGCAAAAACCAAATAAAATGAATCAGAATAAACCATCTACTCTGGTGATTATTTCAGAATTATTTTAACTGATTTTATTTAAATCTGGAATATTTTTTTATTTATTCCATGTATCCCTGAGACCTGATTGTATATTTACTTCCTTTTTTCATATTCCACACCCAGGACTTCACTGTTCCACACACTGCAATTTTTTTTCCAGTCATAATCCTTTTTTCCTTGCTTCTGCTTGTGATCTTGTGCCTCTTTCTCCCATTCAACCTCTTTCTCCCTTCTTAACAGCCAGGAAAAGGACAGAAATCTCTCCAGTATCATAAGCCTTTTGGTGTTTCATCCATCTTGCAAAGGTCTGAGTCCACATCCAATTCAAAGAACTTGTACCGATTGCCCAGCTTTATGGGTGAAGTTTGAAGAAAGCCAATAGATTCATCACATTTTCTTCAACTCCTCCATCTACCTGGTACCAAAGGAGTAAGGGTGATGGGTAGTGGGGCGGGTTTTCAGCTCCTTCCTTTGGCTGGCTGGTGTCTACCTCTCCAGGTGCTGTCTCTGCTCTGAAGGAGGACTTTGAGGGATCCACTGACTGCCAAGAGACCTGCTGTAACTTGTGCCTGCACAGGGTGCACATCATTGCCCCGCGGCTGGCTGCAGTAGCTCTTCCTGGTAGCTTTGACTCTGCCTTGAGGCAGCGTGTGTAGGCACCTGTAACGTGGCTTTCAGTGACCAGACCTGTATCTCACCTGTTTTTATCCAGGTCACCTACATCCACATGTTGCTCATTAAGAATATTTTTATTTTTTCTTGGGTTTACTACAGCTTTTCCTACGTGGCATCTAAAACTACAGCAATCTTGGTAGTTCCCTGTTTTCTTATTAAAAAATAATACTGGGATAGCAAAAAGCTGTGTGCAGAGCTATGCGGTACAAGAACAGAGTGTTACAACCCCTGAAGTATACTTTTTTTAGTGCTAGGCAGGCTCTTCTTGACAAATAGCAATTTCTGAGGTTTGGGTTAAACATGCAGAGGCAAACAGCAAAATTAATCTTGCCCTGTGGCTGGTTACTCCTACCTAACAGTACTTTTTTATTTCTGATTGGTTTATAAATAAGGGAAGCGCAGTGGGAATGTATCAGTATAGACATATGAAAATTGCCTGGGTTAAAAAATACATACAAAATATATAATTATATATATTATATACATAAAAAAAAACCCCACATGTTCACATTATTGTATACCCTGATGAATATAGCTTACTGTGTGTGATGGCAGCTAAGCTTCTAGTTTTGTTTCTTTCTTTGACTGCTTTATATGCTACCCATTGAGAAGCGAGTCTTCAGACTGATTCTCCTGCAGGGAAAGACGATGCTATTTATGACAGAAAAGTGCTGAGCTGCCAGAACAGGTGTCAGGTCCATGGGCATTTTTGTACTCCACTCTCTTCAGTATCTATTTAACATACTTATTGGCTCCTACTGATACAGTTTTTGAGCTGAACAGCAATTATTCTTAAACCCTTTGGGTCTGACAAGTAGTATTGTACCCATTTTCACAGGTGGGTGGAATGAGGCACAAGGATTTTAAATCATTTGCCCGAGATCACAGAGAGAGTTCCTGCTCCTTTACAGTGTAAGTCTGAGCTAGAAATGTTCTAGTCAATGTAATGACTTCTGAACTCTCAAACTCGTGGATGAACAAGCAAAGCAGGGCAGTGTCTTGGTAGCATCAGTGTGACGTGTGGCCACATGCACCACCAACAAGCACACAGCCAGCAATGAGGTTGCAGAGGCCATCCAGCAGAGGCCATCCAGACCACCTCTTTTCTCTTCTTGCACAGCTCGCAGCCATATACATCCAGGCATCACAGGTCAACAGAAGTTCTAGGGCTGAGACAGGATAAAACCCATTTACCTACTCAAATCAAGGTAGTTTCACAGCAGTAAAGTGGGGCAAGACTACAAGGACTCTGAAGCACCCTGCTGAGTGCACATGTCCTGGAATTACAGAGGCACCTTTCTAAGCCAGTCTGGGAAAAGGTGGGTTCAGCACAAGCCTTTTTCTGCTTTCACCCTGCTGCGGCTGGTGCGGTGAGCGCAGCTTAGAGCCATTACGGGCAAAGGAAACAAACTGCAGCGTAAAAGACAAGGCTGCTGCACCACAGCGATGCTTTGCTTACATGGTGCTGTGCCTGATGCTTTTGCTTTGGAAGAGAGGCCTCTTGTGCCCCAGGAAGCCTCCTGTGACTTCTTACAGAGAACAATACCAGTCATTAGATATGAACAAGGACATCAGATTGAAAAGGTGTTTTGTCAAAGTGACACGAGGTCTCGTTATCACATTTGCTATTGGCCCTGGGAAGAGAAGCCACAGGGTTGTGTACTTGAATCCTCAGAGTCCTCTGTGCTGGATAAAAGGCTTCTGTCTGCCCTGAGGATATAAACCCATCCCCTTTTAATATTTCAAATACACGCTTTCTGGCTCTCTTTGA
The DNA here is from genome assembly GCA_013399095.1 of Psophia crepitans. Lineage (NCBI taxonomy): Eukaryota > Metazoa > Chordata > Aves > Gruiformes > Psophiidae > Psophia > Psophia crepitans. The sequence continues at coordinate 323,138 of VWZZ01004377.1, forward strand.
GTTCCAGACAGTCTCTAATGAAGAAGCTGGGGAAAGTAATGGTCTCTCTTCTGGCTCTTGAGAGCACTTGCCCCTCACCATTACATATGTCACCTAGCATATCACTTAGCAAACTTCCTAAGTGTGACTTAAATCCAAAACTGCTATAAGCAGTGACAGCATAAATCAAGATAGCGGGTTTGTGCTAAATCCCAGCATAGGTTTTCAGAGGCAGCTCAGGGAGCCATTCCCAGGTGGGAGGAGATCAGGCTCAGCTGAGCCTTCCTGCAGTCCCTGGCTCCCAGGAGGAGTGGAGTGACAAGGGAAGGAGCAGGGTTGATATCTGTAATTTAGGAGCAGGAGTTTTAGAAATAAGAGAACTTGTGTTGGTTGTTTTGTGTGGATAGATTGTGCTGGAACATTATTTGTTTTTTCTTCTCTCGTTTAAGCTTCACAAAGTAGCCAGTATCTTTGCCATTCACATCTGTGATGTTTCAGGTGTATGAATATCCAGCAAATGTAAGATGAAAATCTGTGGAAGGATAACGTTCTCACTTTCTAGCCCCAAAGCCTGTTACAAGGGACCAAAGTTTATTAAAACTAGTTTATTCTAAATCTGGTAGCTCCAAACAGTCCTATTTGTACCTAACTGGGTGATCTAATTTCTTTTAGTTGCCCGTTTCAGTGCATTTCTCTTTCTGATTAAGCTGTAAGAGTCAACAACAACAAAAAAATCACTTCAGATAAGTTACCGTTGATCTATTTCCAGTTCATATAAATTAATGGCGTCAAATTTCTCAGTGGTCCAATTTGTTCATCAGCAAGAGTTCTGCTGAAGCTAGCAACTTTCACTGATGTCTGATGACATATTTAGGTATTTGCCTTCCTTAATTTCTATCATTTTTGACAGATAATGTTTTATAATAGCTTTTAAATTGTTCCATACCCTTCACTGTAACTTTTTCATTAACAACAGTCTACCAGCTTAAATATACTGTATCTAATAACACAGTCTTTGATATTCTCTGACTACTTTAAATTTACAATTTCTCCTTTCCTACCCCTTCTCACAGAAGAATATCATATTTTGACCCATGTCTCCCATTTATGTCTCCTAAGCTGCAGTAGCTCTTGCCGTTTCACTGCTGTTTAAAATGTCCTCCAAGCCATCCATCATTTCGGGTGAGTGTGGCGCAGGGGGGCTCTGTACCTGCACTGAATCCACTACAGTGCTGGCCCAGTCAGTAGAAGCAGGAAAAAAACCTGCAGCATAACAAACAACAACCTACCAGATTGATTACAGCAGTCGAGAATACTAATGACCTTAAATACTTCTGACAGTATCCCCAGCTATTTCCCACATTTGATGCCAGGCTGTACTTACCTTCAGCACAGGCTGTGACAGCCTGCAGCATAATAACGGGGATGGAGAGAGCCCTGGTCCGAACAGCAGGAGGGTGGAGAAGGGGGAGGAAGGACTGTGTGGCCATTCAGCTGTACAGCACAGACACCACTGTAGAAATATGTCTTGTGTCAGCTGATGCTAATGGAAAGAATAAAGCCTCCTTATTCCTGATGGTAAATCTGTGTTTGGCTGTCACTTGGATTTCATAAAAAAAATTGACACAGCTAGTTCATCTGCCCTGTAGTTCACATAAGTCTCATGCATTTAACCTGCCACAACTAAGATACATAGACTCTAGTGACATTTAGTCATCTTCCAAAAGTTGCTACAATATGACGTATTTTAAGTCATGAAATGAGAAAATTGCTATTACTTAAACGTATTTCTACAACATACAGACTTTTCCCCAAAGCTTATTTGCAGTTTCTTAACCTTCAAGCTAGTTTTGCTTTAATATGATCTATACATAGCATTTGCTTGTATACATAGAAGAGTATTTCTGTATACAGACAGTATTTCTGTATATTGGAATTAAGTGTTCAGCCACTCCTCCAGTAAATAAGCCCTGAGCTTAGGTTGTTCCAGTTGTGTGAGCAGGAAACACAAACCTGGCTCTTCCAAATTTGCTGAAAGTTTGTTCCATGGAGTCAGAAAGGGGTTTGATTGTGATGCTCCTAAAAGTGACATGAAAACTGTTACTATAATCGGAAAGCTTTTTTTTTCTCTTTTGCATGCAGTAATAGGTAGGGTTTTTTCCCCCTTAGGTTTAGGGGACAGATTCTAAAGTTGATTTACAGTTGATATACTGACTCCTTCAGTCGCATAGGAAGTTGTCTATTCCAGGCTTTGGGATTTGCCATAGCTCTGAGATGACAACATATTCTTCCTACACAGAGTGAGGAAAATAGGCAGATTATATGAACAATAATCTTACTCCTCCATATAGCTAGATCATTTCCTGTTTATCTTTCATGCCTATTTGTACTTGGATAATACAGGACCAGATTCTGCTGCCTAATCAGTTTGAGTGGGATGCTGTTTTTCTAGCAGTTTCATCAAAATAAATGAATCTATCAGAGAGCTGAGTGCTAAAGAGTACGAGTAAATAAAGTATACTCTCATCCTTCATTCACATTTTATGAAAGCAGAGGCAAAAAATTCTGCAGGAATCACTGGGGAGAGAACAAAACACCTACATAAATGAGTACAGAGCTAGCCTTGTCTTTACATTTTCATTTCTGCGTAAGTTTGGGTATTCTAGTTGCAGTTGTGGAGACAGAGAATGAGGAGCACACAGGTGTAATTTACGACAAAAAAAAGAGATCCAGTTTGTTTGCAAAATCAATTTATTCTAAGTTGATGGATAACTTCTCTTGGAAATTGAGTTTGATTAAGGTTTATGCTTAGGCTTTAAATACTACCAGCACGATAAGAAAGATTATGTATTTGTGCAAGATCTGCTAGCAAAGTCCTGTGAGCCACTACCATATTTTTAAAGAATATGCTCTTCTGCGGCAGCAGGATGCCTTATGAATAGGTGATATGGAGTTAGGATGCCTGTTGTTAGGTATGTGTCTCAGTGTTAGAAGAGAGGGACTAAATATTTGAAGAAAGAACAGGAAAGTGGGACTGGTAGTTGCAGTGATTATGATACTTTTGCTCAGTTTGGCTGAGATTCATCTTGCCTAATTTTATCATTCTAAAACTTAGTTATAAGTTTGTGCTAGTCAAATAGAAGTTCTTTTCCCACTCAGGAGAGGACAGCCTTTAAAATACAGCTCATATTCCAAGTTAAGTAGTGTTAATTATTCTTTGGTGGACCCTTTCTCCTTCTCATGACTTCCACACTGTTAGATGCTTAGTGGATGAACCACTAATATCAAGAGTAGTCTTGTGCATCTTATAAAGGGAAATACTGAAAGGACAGAAGAACTGCAGATGCTGTATCTCTACCTGAAAAGACTAAAAAGGATGACCTAGCAAAACATAAACTGGTTAGTCTGACATCACTCACAAGTAAAATTATAACGCAGTTAACAAAAAAATTCAACTACCAAATAATACTACAATATGTAATTACAGTGCTCTAAATGCAATCACAGTGAGTCAAAATGGGGATTTAAAGAAGACAGGTCTTGTCATACAAAACTGTTTCTTTTTTAAGAAAATTAGTGGGCTATCTGATAAAGACTACTGTTCTGATGATATTTTTCCAGGTACCACATGATACTTCAAATAAAAATCCCTCACTGCATTAGGCAACACCACATTTTCATCAAAATCTGGGTCATTAACAGATCATAGAATCATAGAATGGTTTGGGTTGAAAGGGACCTTAAAGCTCTTCTAGTTCCAACCCCTCTATACTAGACCAGGTTGCCCAAAGCCCCATCCAGCCTGGCCTTGAACACTTCCAGGGATGGGGCCTCCACAGCTTCTCTGGGCAACCTGTTCCAGTGCCTCACCACCCTCACAGTAAAGAATTTCTTCCTAATGTCCAATCTAAATCCCCCCTCTTTCAGTTTAAACCCATTCCCCCTTGTCCTGTCACTGCACTCCCTGATAAACAGTCCTTTGCCAGCTTTCCTGTAGCCCCCTTTAGGTACTGGAAGCCCATAATTAGGTCTCCCCAGAGCCTCCTCTTCTCCAGGCTGAACAAGCCCAACTCTCTCAGCCTGTCCTGATAGGAGAGGTGCTCCAGCCCTTTGATCAGCTTTGTGGCCCTCCTCTGGACTTGATCCAGCAGCTCCGTGTCTTTCCTGTACTGGGGACCCCAGAGCTGGACGCAGCACTGCAGGTGGGGTCTCACAAGAGCGGAGTAGAGGGGTAGAATCCCCTCCCTCGGCCTGCTGGCCACACTGTTTTTGAGGCAGCCCAGGACACAGTTGGTAGGTTCTTCCATTTGTGTTATTCGTCCACATTCTCATAAAGATTGGTGGCAGAACTCAGGGGCGGGGTGATGGGCAGATCTGAGGCTTTTTTTTCTATTATTATCCTAAATTGACTATGTGTCCAGCTAAAAACTAGAAATTCACCGCAGTGACACCAGATGCAACCACAAACGTGTTATTATCATTTATTTGATCTGTGAAAACCACCGGCGTTTGTGAGTTTGACGCTATGGTATATAAGCATCCTGTGTAAGGCAGACACTTCTCTGCAGTTCTGCAATTAAACACAGCTGCTAATCTCAGTACCTTCTCCTGCCTTGGTAGACTGAATCTTGGCCATGAACTCAGAACCAAAGTATGGCTCATTTAAATATGTTTCTTCCACTACGGCTCATCTATGCTTTATCATATCTAGGAACAGTGGATGACATTAGGTGCTCACTCCCATTAGCTCACTAGGTACAAAATAACTCTTCTTGTCAGTAACCCTTCTGAATGCATCTCACAACTCCTTCGGTTTAGTGGGTAATAGGTGGTGGGGGGATGGTTGGACTAGATGATCCTTGAGGTCACTTCCAACCTTAATGATTCGATTCTATTCTATTCTATTCTATTCTATTCTATTCTATTCTATTCTATTCGGCAGTGAAGGAAGCAGGTACTTTAAGCGCACACTTCATCTCACTGACTACTTTCTTTCCTAAATATCTTGGTGTGCTCTGTTTTTCCTTACATAAGCTGCTATACATCTTGTTCTTAGTCTTTCTTTGTCTGTGTCTTCCTTACTTAGCCTAGCCCACAGTATACCGTGCCTGTCCGGAGCTGGCACTGCATCTACAGAGAACAATCAAATTGCCATGTTGGCACTGTCAACAGAACTGATTAAATTTACACTATTTACTTGTCCTGTTGCTCTCATTCTAACCTTAGTCAAAAGAAAATAGATCGTATAATTTCTGTTCACATGGTAATCTTAATGCTGGGTTTTGTTCTCATTACATTTTTATCAGGCAGATGGAATTCTGAGCCCTTTTTGTTCTCATTAAAATTTATTAGATGAATGGATTAATTGTGTGCCAGTGTGTCTGGTCTTTTATGATCTTTGCAAGAAGAATCAGCCAACATCTCTCTGAAGAAGGAGAGATACGTTGTTGTGGAGTACTATGGCTGGGTTTTTATAACTTCATTTCTGAAGAATGTCATGGGTTTCAAAATAATGATCCCTCTCCCTCAGGCAGTGTCTCCTTGAGGGACATGTCACATCTGGCTGTCACAGTCATCATGTATTACTCCACATGATGGAACATGACACAACTAGCAACTGGTGGTAACGTGTTACACTGGAAACCTGGGGAAAGAAACACTTTCCTTATGGGTGCACTGAAGTAGAGCTTTTCCTGTCACTTAGATCTGAAGTATCTGCTCCCTAGAAAGGAACAAGAGTCTAACATAAAAACAATAAAAATACTTGTCACAAATAAGATTTTGTTACACAGCTTTGGTTCAGCAGCAATTTAGGATTTATTAACATCTTCCAGATAAATTGCAAGATTAAGTTGCATGATTATTAACAGAACTTAATCATCAGCCAATTTAACAGAGACATTCAATGGAATTTATTAGAATCAAAATATTGACTTAGGTAAAGATTTGAGAATGGCAAGGGTTGCACGAAACTTACAGCAGCCTTGCACACACATAGGGGTTAAATCAACTCACACATACAGCCAGGCAGACAAATAATCCTGAATCAAATTATACAGCAGAGATAGCCAAATAGTTCTGAACCAATTGCACACACACAGAGGTTAACCTACGATTAAAATTTCCCTTTTCATGAGTTGCATAAATTACTCCCTTTTATGCGCCAGCATTCATCAACCTTACGGAATCAGCCCTTCTAGTCATTGCAAAATCATCATTGGACGAACTTTCAATCCTCACGAAATCTACCCTGAGAGGCATCCCACCTCAGGGGAGGTACTGGGTCGGACAGTCTGCTGCGGGCCCAGAGAGCTCAAAGGGTCTCACTTTTGGATCACTACTTATAGGATCTCGAGATGATTCACTTTGGTAAGTATTCTCTTACCAAAGTGAAAGTAAGTATTTGTAAGCCACAATTCGTGCTGAGTCATTCTGGTAGACAGTTCAGGCAGCCGGTGGCCCAGGGGTGGCCAGAGAGTGTCTGACACCCAGATCACCGCACTTGTATTCAAAATAGCAGCACAATGGGACTTATCCTGAGATCTCAGAGTGGCCCAGGGGGCTGCAGGACCATAACACTGAGGTACACTAGTAGGTTCTGCAATTTTGTTTGCCCAAAAGATTCATTTTGGATTGAGGAAACAAAACATTCTTTTTTTTTTTTTCCCCCTCATTCAGGAACTCAACTAAAAGTTTTGTTAAAGGAGAATATAAAAAGTGCACTCATTGAAATGCAAATTTGAGAAAACCAGCAAGAATCTCAGCCTCTTTGTAAATATACAGGAAATCTAGGCACTCACCCATTTTCTCTTAACTGCAGTTTAAACCGTAACTATTGTAATAGGCTTCAAGAAATGTCTGCATTGACATTTCTGTCTGCCAGGGAGGGGGCAGTGGATGGAAATCATCTTATGCTACATCTGAGTAAGTCACTCAAGATTTCTTTGATAGCCAGTGGAGATTCATTGCTCCCTAAAGCAGGTACTTAAAACAGGTCTGGTGATTCATGCTCTAGAAGTGCCCATGTTTCTTCTTGATTAGAAAGGGATAGCTGAAAGGTATAGGTGAAATGAAGCTATATATACAGTCAGGTGAGATGGATCCTACCACAGGGTATTGCTATGACCTGAACTCATTCCAGGAAAGAAGAGAGAAATTTTACCTTCACACACATTACCCCGTGCACATGTAGAAATCTAGGAGCCAAATTTAACCTCTTGTTCCTTTACCCAGCCTACCATATTAAAATCCTAGTTCAAATGAGAATTGCTGGGAGTTTTATCAAATCAAAGAGAAAATGCTGAAGGCAAAAGAGAGGAAAATACACATTTTCATTTTTATTCTGCATTTCTTCTCAAGGTAGCAATCCTAGCTGGAGCTAAGCCTTAGCACTCTATTAGTTTTGGAGAAGACAAAGCAAAGGTTATACCTAAATTGGAGCTTATATCTAAACACTGTGAAGGAAAGCCTTTGCTTTGGATTTATAGAAATTTAGAATTCAGAGTGCTTAGAAAGAGCATCACTTCTAGGAGAGCAGCTCTCAGGGAAGTCATTTTCTACTATACAGGCTTATGTCAGAACCATAAGCAACTTTACAACTTTGAAATAATTACACGGTGATCTTGTTTAGGCTTCAGTGTATACCTGTGACTTGGTAAACAGACCATTGCTTTCTGTGTTCCTGTCAAAATATCTATTCCACTTGCTTCCAAGCTTCTTCATCTACAAATACCACATACGCCTAATCCTAGAAAGTTGTTCAGACCATCCCACCGTATTGGTGTGTCATTAGCTTGGAGTCTACATGGCTGTAGAGTGTCTTCTCCTATGTGTGTTTCTCCTGTGGCATCCTGGAACACATGCAAATGTCCCTTCGCTGGCCTTGGCGTTCAGTGTACTACTCACCAACAAATCAAAGTAACTGCCTGCTGCAGGAAGAACCTTGGAGCCTACTGCAGGAGTCACGGCAGGTCAGATACCTCCAAAGAAGGACCCAAATCAGGCAGAGCATTTTTTAGAGAGCTGCCTTAGACAGCAGCAAGAAAAGATGGCCACGAGACAGCACCTGAAATCATGCACCTCCTCAGGTCTCTTTATGAGCCATTATCTGCTCCAGGATCCACCAGGCAGTGCCTGCCTTCAGCCTCTGTGCCTCAGGGCTGATGCTCCTCTGGCAGCCTCCAGGGATCCAAAGCCCTCACTCTGAAGGAGCAGCTCTGCTCTCTGGCTGTAGGAGAACCTGACTGGAAATACTCATCCCTGCACTGAAGCCAACATAACAAGTGTCAGGAGCCTCGGGGCTGGCCAGACAGGAGCTGTGAGTCACAGCAAGGCTAGTGGAGTCAGTGGCCTCACGGGCCAGGACGCCGTCCCACAGGCCCTGAGCAAGAAAAGCAGAGCAGGTCCAGTGATGGCAAGCAGGGTCAACCAAGAATGCTCCCTGAAGGTCGAGCACCTGCTTGGGGTCCCAACAAGGCAGTGACAAAGAATGCCCTTTTCATCCTTGTTTCACACAGAAGTGCATCAATCCTGCAACCTACTCCAAGCACCCAGGTTTTTCACTGCATGTGGTCCCTTCCCAGCCACCATTTTCACAGAAATGCAAGGATAGAAGCAGCCCCAGCACAAGATGGCCATAGCCTCCATCTACACACCTTCACATCAGAGGAGCTAGAGAGAAGGTGCTCCCTGAGGGGCACCAAGTGTTGGGTCAGATGTCAGCACAGAAAAGAAAAACCAAAAAATGAGGACTAAGAGAGCCAAAAGTCTTTCTGCCCCACAGCAAATCATGTCTGGACCACTTTCTCTTAAGATACCCTGGCCTCCGTGAGTTCCTTCATGATCCCACGAAATACAGACGATGATGTAAAACAAGAATTTAACAGAGAAGCACTATCCCAGTATGATCCTGATCTCAGCAATTTAGCAGGCAAAATGCATACATTGGGAAGGAGTGGTATCATACTTTCCCTGAATTAACACTGTCTCCAGGCTGCAACCAAGTAAAAATTACATGCAAAAAAAAATTGCCTTTGTGTAATGCTAGGGTTAATAATTCATGCACAGTAGGAGTTAAAAGGGAACAGAATGATATTATTTGTCTGCCAAGTCAGACAAAATTGATCTATGCAGAAGTTTTAATATGTAAACAAAGGAAAAAAACGGTACTCACTACATGGTAAAAATAGGACTCACATCATTAGAATACTAGAAATAATGTAATTTGTCTCATAGATCATGTCACTGTATTTAGAGTGTTTTTGAAAGGTACACAATGCAGTCTTGTTCTCTGTCTTAGGGAACTGTGCTGTTTTACGTACTGTCACTACTGAGCACATGTTCCATGTTAAGCTCCTGTAGCTTCAAACGAAACGGACACCTAACACTGCACAGAGCTCTTTAACAAGGTTCTAGGTAAGAAGCACTCTGAATAGAAGAGATTATTGTGAATAAGATGAATCACTGCCAATATTAGCATTTCTTAAAGTGTCTCTGTTATCGATCAAATTACTCTGTCACCTTAAAAAAATCACCTTCTGAAGGGAAACTTTCTGAAATCTCAGATGCTGGTGTCTCCTGGCTCCTACTGTCTTCCCATGTGCACTTTCCTAACCTCTGCTAAAGCCTGCCTTCCTCTATCCATCAATTACGGTGATAGCTGTCCCCATTTTATACTGTATCTGGCAACCAGAATGAATCCTGTTCTGGAGTGGCTAACACCACCATGAGTTCAGTGTCTGTGCCCCCTCAAGGTCTCAGCCTTGGCAGTGAGAGGATTTTTCACGTACGCTGCCTTGGCAACTTCCTTCCATATGGACATTTGCTTTGAAAATATCATGAATAGGTGAACTCCTTTTTTTTCTTCTTTTTAATTTTTCTCCCCTACACATGCTGCTAGATTTTTAAGAGCGCAATTATAGTCCCACCTTTTTCTGGTCCCTCACATCTACATACTTCCTTCTCACTTAGCTTAGAATCTTTGCTGCAGTTTACACTATCTGTTCAGCAAAAGCTCAGCATTTCACCTCTCCCTTTGCACTGAATAGTGCTTGCCATGGAGTCACTAAATCAGTGTACGCTGTAGCTGAGCACCATGTTTTGCCTTTGTAAAATAACCTCGGGGTTGTTTCATTTGGCACTCGAGAGAGATAGGAAGGGCAGGCACACTGCATAAGGGGGAGGAAGACTGTGACCTGCAGCTGCTCTGATCCTTAGCTCTGTGTAGCCATCAAAGTGTTACTAATGTATGTTTCTTGTTTCTCGGCAGTAAAAGAAAATATACTCTGAAATACTCACATTTCATAATTGAATATTACAACCGGTATTTGGGAGATGTGATGACACTTTTTGCCTTGGAAGAGGCATCTAACTCCTGAACCTCCAACCTGATAGCACACTGGGTCCTTTTCTGAAGTGGAGTTGTCACAGCATAGAAGTTTGGGGAGTTCTGCAACACTCATGCACTGTTTCAGTGCTCTCACACCTTTCAAAGTTACACTGTGCTAACGTGCAAATTACTAGCCAAATGGGATTTTCAGGAAAGCATTTGTAATTACCATATACAAGGCAAAGACACCTGCACTCATTTTGCCTTTTGAACCGACAGGGGATTTAATCACACATTTACTTTTAAGCAAAAGACTGGAACCATTAATTTCAAGAGAAAAGGAGGAAACACTTAACCGCTTTGCTAGACTGAGCTATGAATTGCACTATAAATTACTGCTAAGAAAATAATCATGCCTTTCCATGTGATAATTCAAGTAAGGGCAAAAGAACTGGTCAAGGAATGGGGTCTTAGAGGGAAAAAGCCCAATTCATTAGCAGAAAGAAGGGATGGACAACCTGTGAAAAATATGGACATCTCAAAATCATTGACCGAGGTTTCTGTGCAATGGCCTGATCCCATTCAAATCTGCAAGTAATTGCTGACTACACCCTTCATGCATAAAAGAAATCTCTGAAGATTTACAGGATGATGAGGTTAAAGACAAGGCTCTAATCCAGGTGTAGCATTCCCTATGGAACCACTCCTGAAAACATGCACTCCTAGAGTAGATCCTCAGTTGATATAAAATTATATGCTTCTGAAGCAGGATCAACTCACGCCATTCAGGAATCTGCAGTGGAGGACAATAAAGCTGGGCGAGAAAAAGAGGAGGAGATAATAACAGAAGATTTTGTCCCAGAAAAACTTAAATGTCATAGCTCTAAAAGAAAATTTATAGATAGGTAGATGTGCAATAACACAGACAGCAAATAAACAAACAAACAAAAACCGAAAAAAGAGCAGTACAGTGAGAAAGCACAGGTTGCTGAAATATTTGTGTAAGACATTACAACACCCTCAGGAGGTATTTGCAACATTACTGAAGTTGAACAGGTAATCTGAGATCTTCCACTCGCACGCCTGCTGGAAAAGGGACTGAAAATCTGAAGAGCTCAATTCTGATTAGGCTGCTCCGACATTAGCGAAGAATTTGGTATTGTCTTCCTTGTGCACTCAAACTGCTTACAGCATCAGAAATACCAGCACGAGAATCTTCATTTTCATCTCAGCTGCTTTTCATTACGCAAGGTAATGAAAACCCAACTGAAAACTATAATGGAGCACACCAGGAAGAAAGGAAGCACAAAATTTTGCTCATTATAGATTAGTAGCTAATATCCAAGCAGCCCAAGAGAGAGATGGAGAGAGATGTCATGCTTATCTTCTGTTTTCCTTCTGTGTCTCCAGACTCATCTGTCACTTGTGATCAAGTTATAAAACTGCTCTTCTTAATGACTTAACAGCCAGAAAAAAAATCCTCCCACACACACATTGTCTGTGGTAAAAAGCCTGCATGATTTGTGTCATTGTGTTTTGGCATATGAAGAAGAAAGTACATCCTATCTTTATTATGAATGCTGGATTCTGTGATATTCTGCTGATATTCTATAAAATTAGATTTTTCAGTATTGCTGGAAATATCCTGCAGTAGTTAACCAATTATAAATATTTAAAATCTCTCACTGACATTCAGGAACAGCTGAACCTCACTAATTAACACTAATGATCAGGGGAATCAAATTAATGAATAATGGAACAAATACACGAACAAAGCAAGGTAATGTATCAAAAAGTTGTTAATGTATTTGCTGAGAAGAGGTTCATTTCTTATGCAATGACTTATGATTAGAGTCAACAAGATNTGGCAAAACACTTTCACAGTGGCAAACGCCAATTCATTAGAACTGAGACATCCTGTAGCGACATCTAAACACAATTTACAAATTTAAAATGTGCACCTCCCTAGCTCTTCTTCATCACAGGCTACACTGCCCTGCTCGAACTGGCGCCGGGCTGAAACACCGAGGTTATCTCCACATGAACAGGCACTACCATCCAGCGGGGTTCAGTGTCACCCAGGCACCAGCTTGCGTCACAGATGCAGTGCCCACCCCGTGTTTGCACAAACCTCTGCTCACGCGAGCTAGCCCAGGCACTGCTGACTGCCATACCCACAGTGCGTCGAGTTCCCGACCTGGCTGGTTCAGAAGAGCCTTGTGCTGTACAGTCGCATGTCCAGAGACAGCCAGCAGCCTGGCAGCTCGCATTCAAGACTCCAGCAGAGATTTGGGAAGGCCTGAGAGCAGTTTCTGCATCCTCTTGCTGGAAGTATGTATGTGTAGTGAAAGTAGGATTCCCCTGTCTCCATGTTGGCCCCATGTACTGTCCCTAGAGATGATGTGAACAGCTCCATTCACCCCCAAAATTAGCAGAGCAACTAATTTCCATTTTCCTAAACTAAAAATTTTAGTTTAAAATTATTTTTCCATGGAAACTGTATAAAATATACATTTTTCTTAATTCCTGAAATGATAGAATTTCAGGAATTGCAGTGCATGATATGTTATAATGATAATGGCACGTCTAAAACTCAAACTAGAACTTACTATGGTAGAAAACCTTGATTTTCTCAACGTGCCTGTGTTCTAAACTTGCTCCTTCAGGAGTGTCCCTAACTTTACCAGCTGGACAGTGAAGGATCACACAACAGCTCCCATCTGGCATCAGGCACCTGTGTTACCTTTCAGGCAGGGTAATTACTGGAAACACATCTTCCAGAGGGATTTGAATATGAAAGGAATCTAAATGAAAACTCACTTTTATGTAAAAATGAAAGCTAGTAGAGTGCAAGTTCGTAAAATTTTGCTTTAACACTTCTTCCCAAGATATGATTGCTAATCTGGCATGATAACGAAACAGCAAAATAGAGACTATACATATAAAATAGTAAGACAAAAGCCAGTGATTAAATACAAATGTTGAGTTTCTACAATCACTGTGCAGCTCTCTATAGACGAAGTACACCACTGAATTTATCTGCTCTTCTAGCAGCTCTTTCATAAGCCTATGCTGATTTAGGGCCAAAAAAAGGGAAATTGGCGGTGGAAATCGTGCCCATGGAAGCTGAAAGATAACTGGAGGATGTCTACACAGATGGACAGGAACTGTCCATGGCTTCTCTCTCCCATGCCTGGAGCAGACATGGCAGTGATGCTTTAGAAAGGAATGGGGTCCCAGCCCAGCTTGGCTTGTACCTTCTCCCAGCGATTTCGCTGCTGGATGACAGTACCACGTTAGCAAAAGTTGCAGCACTTTGTCTGGACTCTGAGCCCACTCAGATGCTCCCCAGCCTGAGAAAAGAACTCCTATGCACAGCAGGGCTTCACAGCTCCCCAGCAAAGATGAATTAGCACACCGAAGCCTCTCCCCCCTCTCTTCTTTATTAAACAGGGCATATGCACAAACTGTAAATAAACAAATTCACCAGGGAAATTACTTTCTGCGTCACTAACTTTTCCACAGTTCCTTCCAGAGGCCTGAAAAGACTGGTAGTGAGCAAACAGGCAAAAACAATTAACCTCTCTGCCCTTCCAATTGATCAGATGTGACCATCCTCCTTTTCTTCTGACTAGGAGGAATAGGTTTGTGAAACAGCTTTTCTATAGTTTACCCCTGGTCACTGCATGGGAAATTATGAGATCTAGTGATGCAGAAAGAGCTTATAATTAACTATCTGGGATGTTCAAAAAGCTGAGCTAAAGGGTCAGAGATGAGATCTCAGCACTTATCGTAAGTCTGGGAAAAATGGCCAGCGCAGTGACAGAGCCCAGCTTCCAGTTGGCAATGGTGTACTCTAGGAGGATTTAATCCTTAGCTGTTCAAGTATTTTAAGTAATTTCAAATAAAGTGGAAATTCTGTTGCAACGTTCCAATGAAGCAGTTTGAACTGATGCAGGTTTGCCCTTCTAGTCACACAGCGGCAGAGTTTACAGACATTCACAGGTGACGTGTGATGCAGCTCCCAGAACAGCTGTCTGCCTCTAAACACCTTTTAGCATTATTTATTGAAGCAGATATGGAACTGCTTCTGCACTGGTTTTGGCTGGGATGGGGTTAATGTTCTTCATAATGGCTAGCACGGGGCTATGGTTTGGGTTTGTGCTGAAAATGGTGTTGATAACACAGAGACCTTTTTGTCACTGCTGAGCAGTGCTTACACAGAGCCAAGGCCTTTTCTGCTCCTCACCCCACCCTACCAGCGAGGAGTCTAGGGGTGCACAAGGCGTTGGGAGGGGACACAGCCAGGACAGCTGACCCCAACTGGCCAAACGGATATTCCACACCCTATGACGTCATGCTCAGCATATAAAGCTGGGGAAGAAGGAGGAAGGGGGGGATGTTCAGAGCGATGGCATTTGTCTTCCCATGTCACTGTTACGCGTGATGGAGCCCTGTGTTCCTGGGGATGGCTGAACCCCTGCCTGCCATGGGGAGTGGGGAATGAATTCCTTGCTTTGCTTTGTTTGCATGCACGACTTTTGCTTTACCTATTCCACTGTTTTTATCTCAATCCATGAGTTTTCTCACTTTTACTCTTCTGATTCTCTCCCTCGTCCTGTCATGGGGGAGTGAGCGAGCAGCTGCCTGGTGCTTAGTTGCTGGCTGGGGTAAAACCACAACTTGTGTTACAAATAATCCTCTCAAGATAACATGATTCTCTCTGTATGAAAAAAAAAAAAAGACATGGGTGTCTTTGTTCTGAACAAAATCTTCTGTAGATTTTGACCAATGAATTGTGGAAATGATGGGGAAGTGTTACATGATGAGTGTTTCATGCAAAAGTCGATGCTTTTTCACTGATAGTTCTGTGTTATGCCCTAGGCTGATCTCCTGTATCTCTATTTTTGCTCATAATTAATAATAGCTCCATTCTTTCAGTGCTGATGTAGGAATTCTTGTAACTCTTCCACCTTCAGGTTTTAGCCAGAGAGCAGGCAGAAAAGATCAACGGCCACACAGACTGCTGTGACACCAGTGGGGTTTTGCTCAATGATGTCACACACAGTGATGGCACTGAGGGGTTTGTGGAGAGTTAGTGAAGGGGGAAGTAGAACCTCAGTGCAGTTTGAGAGTGGCACTACTTTCTGGAAGTGGAAGGGGTGATCACAGCATGTGAGAGATTTAGTCATCACCAGGTGTTGTGGTTTTACTCCAGCCATTGGCTGGGCACCACATAAATGCTCACTCCGTCCCCCTCATCGGAAAA
>VWZZ01004378.1:0-15267 GCA_013399095.1 Psophia crepitans
GACTATACAAATCTATTAGTTTTAAATTTTAAAACAGGTAAGTCTGCCTGAGGAGAATAAAACCCTTGTTCTTCTTCACCTTCAGAAAGAGACAAAAAATGCAAGTTGCAGGTGAATAAACTGATTGCAAAATTTGTAACAGACGCTTTATGTATTTTAAAGGTAGGTTATCGTTTTTTGCTCACTTTCATGATCAGCATCAATTAGGTAATTATGATCAAGAGATAACTTTTCAATGAAGAAAATTTTAATATAGTCTTAGCACAAATTTAGGGTAGTAGATTGCAGTCATATTTTTTTAAAAAGGATCACCTGGAACAATGTACACAGTGAAAGGCATTTTCAGGTAAATGCAGGACTGACGAGGCTACAGGCATCTGGCAGAAAGAGTCCTTGACTTTTACACCTTTCATGCTGCATGTGCTACTTCTGTCTATAAAACCTGTTAATCTGCAGAAAGCAGCTTCTCATGCATGAGTTGGACAGCCACAGTCTTGTCCATCCCAAAAGAGGGAGGAAACTTAGAAGACTTAATTTTATTTAAAAAAAAAAAAAAAAATACACTGGTTGGAATTAGGGCAAAATCCTGTTACTCGTAACTTCTAAGGTTTATATTTCTTTATGTTTTTCCTCAACAGGGCAGAGCTGCATGCAAGCAGCCAAGGCAATGAGCCTTCCTCTGCACTACTCGGATATCAACTAGAGGGGGAAAAGTGCTCCTTGCACAAGCACTAGGAGAGTGAGAGAGTGAGAGCAACCCTAACATTCACCTACTTGAGGGTCAGCAGTTCAGAAGCCGTTGTCTCTGCCCCATGTAAGTGCCTGCCTTCCCCCAAATGTTTCCCAAACTGTTGCCAGTGGGCCTGTCAGGTCAGCAAGTTCCAGGTAAGGTCTAGGTCAAGCCCCACTTGTCCAACCTTGTCTTTTAAGTGGTCAAGCCATTTCTTTGATAACCTCCAGATCTCATAAAAAAAAAAAAAAAGAAAACTGGCAGCAATTTACATTTCTTGTCTTCCACCAAGATCCTGACTTCATTATTTCTTGCTTAGCCCAGGATAAATTAGGAGTAAAGGTCCTAGAACAGAATTATATAATAGTATCAAATCAATAGAAAAGAGGAAACATGGAACTTGATGAATTAATAGATGGATCTTCTCAGGTTTTCTTACTACTGTTATAGTTGAGGACAGAAGGAAAAAAGTCTTAACCAACATTAGTATAACTTTTGCTACACACAAATTGCTACCGGTTTCCTTTTTTTTTTTTAGATAAACGTACAGAACTGTTACTGTAGTACACTATTTCTATTACCCTGTTACTTCGTAGCCTTAGGCAATTTTTGTTTTTCTCCTCCTCAAAACAGAAAACAAAATCCTTTTCTGGAGTTTGCAGTAAAATGTGATGTTTTGCTGTTTTTTACTGAGCCTAGTGGCAGGGATGTCCTTCATGCTGTCATGTGCACTGGCTGTTCAAACATAAAAAAAAAAAAAAAGAAAAAGTATTTGTAAGTCTCTAACCACATAACAAAAAATAATCTCAATAATTCTTAATAATCAGCTACTGAGTCATAGGATCATAAAATCCTTTTGATTCAAAAAAGCCTTCAAGATCATAAAGTCTAACCTTTAACCTGGCCCTGCTAAGTCCAAACACTAAACCATGTCCTGAAGCACCACATCTACATGTCTTGTAAATACCTCCAGGGATGGTGACTGTGGTGGTGCAACCCCCCTTGCTCTTGAGCCACTCGGTACTGCGCAATCTCTTCCTTCCTTTCCCAGGCCGCATACCTGAGCAGCAGACCAGAGCACTGAGTTACCCCTTTGATGTGCCTTCTTCTGGCTTCCTTAGTGATGGGAATGGCCTGGTACATCTGTGCTCCGAGCACAACCTCCTTGTTCCCTCATTGCTTGGGAACAATGGCGGTGATCGGTCACCTCCTGACAACCTGGTGCTCCTATGCCTGAGCCCGGGCCCAGAACGGGGGGCACCACAAGGGTTCTGAGTCTGCACAGCCCGTGGAAAGTACCAGAATATTTCACCACCCGAGCTGGGCCCAAGTGGAAAAGTACCTGACAAAAGCCAATTCTCTGGGGCCCTGTGAACAGCCATTCTAAGTGAGCCCCTTTGGAGCTCCCCCCAGCACAGCGGGCTGTGACCAACTGCCCGTCCGTGTCCCCCCACCCCGAGCTGGGACACCCCTCAGACATGAACTTGGCGAGAATCATCTGCCAGGGCGAAGCCGGCCTTCTCGCGTCCCACCTCTCGCCCGTGGAGTAACGCCGGCGCCTTGTGAGAACTTAAACTCGGAGAGGGAAATCCTAACTGCAAGCTGGCGTCCTTCATCCACCGCGCCACTTGTTCGTGTCTTCACATACACACATTTGCCTTTGCGAGTGCAGGTGGCACATATTGCTGGGCACAAATATCTCTGTCTGTTTGTGCCTGTTTATCTTCTGGTTTATGTTTATATACACCTATGCACTTCGACTTCAGAAACCTTGTAGTAAGTTAGTGTGAGTCTTGTCGTCTTTGAATCTGTATTTAAGTTGCTATTTTGATCATAATATATTTTACGCAATTACTTGTAAATCTTTAAAATTAATCAGTCATTAATAACTGCTAAAATACCTCTGGTCTACCTCATACGATTAGTAAATTTTGAATAAACTAAATTCTAACCATGTCAAACACCTTTCAGATACAACAGTGATTCAACCACTTCCCTGGGCAGCCTGTTCCAATGATTGACAACCCTTTCAGTGAAGAATTTTTTTCCTAATATCCAACCTAAACCTCCCCTGCCGCAGCCTGGAAAAGACGGAGAACATAGCACAGTCACTGACTGTAGATGCCTCCTCCAAAATTATGACATTGGGTCCTAGGAGGAGCTTCTTTAAAGACCCTGTTAAGCAGAGCAGAATGAGTCCTGTCCTGCTCAGGTTTTCCTGAGCTCATTCTCGAATATGGCACGCAAAAATGCACTAGGTCTCATACATAGTCATGAAGGGAAAACTAGTAGTACTGCCACATTAAAACCCAGAGGAGAGTATTTATGGTCAGGTGATGCTGAGACTCTTCATGCAAACTGCCTCCAGATATGAGTGAGGTCCAGAAACCCATCAGGCTGCCCTTAACTTTTGAATGAGCCTAAAAAGCTGAATCTCTGTAAACAGAGCAGGGGACCTCCTATGAAATTTGCTCTGTCCCATATGGCCAAGTCCCCATGGTGCCAGTTAGGCCAAGATTATCCTCAGAATAGTTTGTGATGAAAACCTCAAGAAACTGTCTGGCATTTCATTTGCAAAACTGATAGTGATGTTACAAGATAGGAGGATATAAAAATGAAAAATGTCCAGATTTTCATGATCCTCAGATTTTCAGGAAGGAGTTTCAGCCATTAACATTTTGGGGCCCATGATGCACTGACACCAGGTCAGGTCCTGCAGTCTCCACTTCCATAACTTCTGTCTCTTCATTTCATCCTCCATTTCTTTTTCCCACAATGGAAGGCTGCTAAAAACTTCGAAGTATCCTGGTCAAGAGTATCTTCTTTAGAGATAAATATCTCAGCTCAAGCAGTTTCCTAAACTGTAATTCATACTTTGAAATACACTTTGATAGTGAAAACTGAACCTTGGGATATCTTACCCCATCATCCTATTCCAGAGACTGACTTGCGAGTAATTAGAATAAATTATTCAATGTCAGTAAATACCACCCTATTAAAGAGAAAGGCTCTTTTTAAAGTCACCTGTGCAGTTCTTTTTCACCTCGGCATAAAACCCACACATTCTTTGCTTTTTTCTGTATTTCTACCATTCCCTTTCCCAAGAATCTTAAAATGCTGTGCAGACGTGAATGAATTAATCTTCACAAACCTGTCTGAAACATAAATACTATCTTTTTTAAGATAAGGATGGTTTTATTAAAGTAGCACATCCCATTTTAATTTAAAATCTTCTTTTCCCATCCATAAAACCAAAGGTAAAGAAAAATGTCACTTTTCTAATGGAGAGAGAACATGTGCAAGGAAAAGGATTATCTTTGTTTACAATATGTTGTTGAATTCTCCACTTTTAGCTGAAAATTTTTCTAAGCACGCTGCCAAAACTCTATGGTGTTCTTTCTAACACAATGCAGATGGACACTGTGGCATGGAAAGGAAAGTATATGGAGCAGCATTCATCACTGAAAAGGTCATATTAGAAGTAAATTGGTCTCACTAAAATGAAACCAAATGAAAATATAAGTTGTCTTGTAATCAGAGGCTTTTTTCGTTGTCTTTCATTTTATTTCTGAATCCATTTATTCCATTAGGATGGAACTACTCTGTGGTTACCTACCACAGTCACTATTATTAGTAATCTGGCAAGATGTGTTATTTGCTGCATAGAAGTTTTCATCACCAGCCATTATTGTGGTGGTTTAAATCAATCATATCTACTAAAAGCCCAGTTCTGACTTCCTAAGTTCATTGGGCTTTGTCGTTGTCGTACTCTCTTCACAAGCAATAAAAGTGCAAGCAACTAAAAGCCTCAGATTACATGTAGAGATGGACAAATGATTGGGGGGTTTTGATGTGGAAGAACAAAATTTCATTTTAAGGTCAGCTTGATAATTTTAATTGGAATAGATGTGTTTTGTTTTCCAGCATGTTCAACCATTTCTAGGTTCCCTTTACTTCTGCTTTTAAATATAACACTGGGTAATAAAGATGCCCATTACAAAAATTAACAGTAAGAGGTTTTCTTTCAAAAAAATGGCAGAAGAAAGCCTCTTAGCACCTCTAAAAAACATGAAAACTGTTTTGAAAATGCCATACAAAGTTTGTGAAGATTTTCAAATATTTTCCCATTTTCTTTTGAGTTTCCCATGTCCCATTTTGCTTCCACAGCAAATTCTGCCTTTTCTTTCCTTTCATTGGAGGAGAAAAAGCATTGCCCACCTGGCAGTACAGCAATGCTGAAGGTTGGTTTAAAAGAGAATGCATCTGATCCTACTGTCATTGTTCTCAGCAGACATATGGGATGACTCAGGGTAAACCCAAAGAAAGTAAATAATTTAGTTTTTCTATTTTACCGTCTATCTTATGACAAAGTCTTCCATCCCTACACATACCCTACCAGAAGATTTTTCCATTACTGGAAGAATAAATAGCATTCAGTGTTGCATTCAGTTCTTGGTTGATATTGTCATGAATTCAAGTCTACATGTTGAATAACTCAAAGAAAATATTAATGTTCATATCAATTAACTTTTAATGACTATGTAACAAATTCCAAGTACTGATTATTCTTATGACTCACTGCAGCTCCCCAGATTTTAACAAACTTACAGCATTGGCTTTCAAATTAGGCATTGAAGGGCCAAGTAGCCTGTTGATTTTGGACTGAAAGGTGCCAGAGCATTCTGAGAAGTGAAAGGATTTATGTTCGGAAATGCAGGTGACAAATATTAGTCACAACTTTATATTTTGGACACTGCACATCCTATTCCAAACAGCCAGCAATTTTTGGGCATCTGAACAGTAATAACTTATGCAAAATTTGCAGTAAAGAACACAGCAAGGCCTTATCCAATGTAATTAAAAAATATGGTTTCAGACTGATCATAAGAAATACATTTAAACAGTGTATTGTAAAATTTATCAATACAAGATATCTCTGCAAATAAATATATTAAAAAGGGAAGGGAGATAAAAATCATCCTCACTTACCTAAGACGGGACATTTTCTGTTTTACAATAAAGTGATGTAAAGTCTCAGGCACAAGACATAAACTGCCCATTTACTGTTTGCAGTGAAGAGGGAATTTTTCTTCTGCACAAGTTATTAAAAATTTCTTACCATTTTTTTTTTGAGGTGGGAGGTGGGGGGATTTTTAACCTTTTTGTAGGGATAGGGAGCTGTTTAACCTTCCTTTGAAGTATATGCGATCTATCGTTTTCTAAGCTCCCTTTTTAAGAAAGTACTTTACACAACATACACTCAACTTCACCTGTGGCTTTAAGGGCATGAATTTCAGGGTATTATAATTGCTTCTCTAAACTGGGGCCAGAGACAAGAAACTGAGTCACAAGAACCTTTGAACACATGCTTAGATAGCAAATCCAATGCTCTTCACTAACCTCCATTTCCAAATGCAATAATTTAGTCTTAAGTAAACACACTTCCTAACAAAGAAGAAAGAAGCACTAACAGAAAAATGAAAAAGCTTTAGCTATCATAGAGAGAGAACCGGTATTTGACACACTACAAAGGGAAACATAAATACAATGCAGACTTAACAAATGCACACTGTTGTGAATGATTTGGGTTACCAGGTACTGGAGGCCCTATAAAAAGAGCTATTTGACCTGTCAGTGCAAGGGCAGAAAGTTCATTGTGATAATGGAAAGGAAGGGTTGTTCTTCAGCATAGAATAAATGTGATAATTTCTTGTGCTCCATGCATTTTCTAAAGGTACTTTTGCATTTTAGTTGTTCGCTAATAGAGGAATTGCAAAGTGTAAATTAATAACTATAAAAATATATACAATTATGCTATTTGAAATAACCTAAACTTACGTCATTGGGAAAAAATAAAGTGCAAGTAACTTGCAGAAGCTTGTACAATGCTGTCAGGGAAGGAAGAGACTGTTCTCAGGCAGCTGTTCGGGGTACTGGCTCATTACAAACAAGATGCTGTGGATAGAAGTAGAGGAGAAAGGAAAGTTGTGAACAATTCAGTCTGAAATTTTTAGAGAAAAAGAGGCTTGTGAGGATAGGTATTGATCATGTTGGACCAAATTCATGGACTCTTCTCAGTATTACTGAAGAAAGGCACTCAGATTGCAATGCCTGTAGCCAGGTCTGTCACTCATGCAGGTAAACACAATTTGCTTTTAAAATCACAGGTCTGTCTCGAGTAACCTTGGTAATGTTATTTGATTTTAAGTGCTCTTACAAATGAAGGGATTTATTAAGAATGATCTCTCCTCAATTCACTTTCCATACAGAGTAACAAATACTGATTAGCATCCCAAAACCACATAATAACATGAACTTGGCCATATTGAGAAAACATAATTAAGAATTGAAAATCGTTTTAAAAGGTTCTATAGTGCAGTGGAGTTATCTCAATAGCTTACAGCCTTCTACAATTCAGCACACAAAGCATCAGCCTAAACATATTTCCATTTCTTTCCATTTCTCCTCAACCTGTGTGCTGAACCGCTCCTCCAGATCTTGTCCAGCTCCTGACCATTCCTCAACTCTTAAATCATGGGATTTTAAGAATAAGTATTCTTGTTTTGTTAGTATCTGTCTTCACCCTTTGTCTTTTTAATCACCATTCCTCCTAAGATGATGAAAAATTAATCCAGGTCAAGAAATTTTTACTCATCTTTGTTCCTGAGGTGCTCTTTACCTCAAGTTTTCCCCCATATCATCTGCACATAAAAATTTATTTTTTATCATCTCACTAAAGCACTTCCCACAACTCCCCAGGTGCCCAGCTCTGCTTACAGTGATTCTTAAATTTTCAACAGCAGATTTATTAAAACTGATATTATGGCCTGGACTGTTTCTTTATTCTCCAGGAAAATTATTCCTGTTTTCAACCTGCTTCAAAACTGACAAAACATTGCTTTCAAAGTCTTGTACATAATGAAAATTACACAACAGTGAACAGCTAATTGGGACCAAGTCCTCTATTTGACTTGTAAATATCTCTGGCGGTCTTCCAAACTCAGTGCAATTACTACAGATTTACAACACTTCAAAGTGAGAGGTACAGTTGGTCTAGTAAACCCAGAACACATAAATGCTGAAGAATCACAAAATTGTCACCATTTAAGAAAGTTATGCTAACTTCAGGGCTTCTAGCTGTGCTGAGAGAAATGTGTACCTCCATATGTAACATCTAGCAATTTAGAGGTTTGTGTGTTAACTCCTTTTAATATCAGGGACTTACCAATGCAAACACAAGAAAACGTTGTAGTAGTCTGTAAACCAAACAAAGTAAGTTTTTGCGCCCTGCAGCTATGGTCTACATCACATCAAATATCTTACAAGAGGTTGTATCAAGTGTGCTTGCTATGTGACCTTTTTCTGCTTAAGAAAGAAATTCTGTCATCAGGCTTCTACCTTTACTTCAACAGACTTCAACGGGTACAGTGTGTTCCCATCCAAAGCAAAATTTAACACAATTTGAGCTTTTTTTCTACATTTTGGAGACAGCATTGATGCTGTCAATACAAGAAAAAAAAAAGAAAAGTTTAAAAAAAAAAAAGGTAAAATGTAAGAACAGTGCCAAGCTTTGCCAGAAATTTTAGCAGATTATAGTATGCAACAGCTTGGATTGGGTATGTGTTAGAACTGCAAAGAGGAATCACTACAAAATTAAAAGCTGAGAGAGTTATTTAGGGAGGTGGGGGAAGTTAGACTAACGGACTTAATAAAAATATATTGCAAAAAAGTTTCCTGTACTGTGCTCCATGCTACCATGGTAAGACTGCTTCTGGTAGTCAAGCTAGAGTTCCTCATGAAAGCTTTCCTGCATCAGTGTTCTACAGTGTCCTTAGAACCACACACGGAGATAGTACACCTTTTTCATCCTGGGAGCTCGGGTGTGAAATCTGATGGAAATTACTATCGCCAGAAAGGTCAAATAACCCTTTGGTTTTGTACATTAAATGTCATTCAGGTTGTGAAGTGCAGAAACTGAGATTCCCTGGCTGTGCAGTGATCACCTTTAAAAGTCTTTGGTATCTTACTCAAACGAAACAACTCAGCTATAGCAGGTGAGATGTAAAGCACTATTATAACTTTCATCTTATTGATTACTCAGTTCTTGCTCCATTTTATTGAGGAGATAATAAAATGATGTTGAACATACTAATTTAACTACTCACTGGGAAAGTGTGGAAAGTTTTTTGCAGCTGAATGTTAAAGCCTTTGTCAGTGTTGTTGGGAAAGAGCAGTAAAAAGAAAATAAAATATCTGATGCTAGTGCTGTCTTTTTTTCAAGTACAATTCTTGAAAACAGCCAGCATAACTTATCCATCAGTCATTTTGAGAGCTGGCAAAATTATGTCTGTTTTGCTCCTGAAAGTGCTGCTCTTAGTCTTCTGCTCAGAAAAACCTCAGAAACAGTGCAAATCTGCAGACTGGTTAAGGAAACTCTTTCCAGCAGAAAGCAAAAGCAGGGAGAGGAAAGAAGACAAGTATGGCTTGGAAGAAAGACAACAAACAAAGGCAGGCTGTCAGGGCTACGTGATCACTACCAGTGTGTTTTTTAGGATGCAGACATTCAGGTATCCTTTCTGAGCTGAGGATGATGAAGTCCCAGCAGTATCACACTAGAACACAGAATCACAAGATTTGGTAGAAATACCAGCGACAGTGGCAAAATTTACCTCTTCCCCCGCGTTTAGCCTTTGGCTACTGCTGCAGCACAGATGTCCACCACATGGGCACACATCAAGCCACGTAACTTGTCCTCAGAACCAGAAAACAGACCTTGGCCAACCTTATTTACTGGTAAAGGCACAGCCATCTTCTTTTTCATAATAGCTAGGAGCATTCTATGGTTGGTTCAGTTGTGCCTTATCTGACACTGTATCAAATACAGTCTTAACATAATACTTCAATAATGTCAGTTAATAATTTTGTTGAGATTTCATGATTTTTCCTTGAAAAATTTACAAATAATTTGCTTGCAGTAGTCCTAGTCAATGTTTTATTACCCTTGACAATGGTTCAAACACTCCTTTTCCAAATTTCCTGGCATTTTCCTTCCCTTTAGCTCAGAAAAGCCCAGGTGATGGTCTGTAAAGCAGAGGGACCATTTGGCAACAGCAGTAAAAACAAGAGTTGGCAACCAACTGTCAGCAACAGAAGGGACCTTTTCAGTAAACATTTTCAATATATTCATAAATTGCAAGCCAAAAAGAGGGGGAAAAAGTGCAGTCACAGTTGTAATGCCCTGGAGAATAACAGCTGATTGTTATTTACAGGACAAGAAGGATGCGGCTGGAGCTTTGTTACAGAGCCATTAAAGTTCATTGTTTTTCTCCCTCACATCTTGCTTACTTTTACATGTTGTCATTATAGACTTTCACATACCAACAATCGGATAGCAAGCATGCAGTTCTTTCAGGCAGCAACTGCTACAACATTCTACAGATACTTCCTCATAGTGAAGAATTTGCTCATTGAAAAAATAATCAATTTGGTTTCAAAGCCTGCTATACTAAACCTATCAGCTTGTATGCTCGGTGAATTACACAGCATGCCAGATACGGAGTATTGCTACACGTCAATATCAAACCTCAGGCTACGTTTTAATCACAATCAAATACTGCAACACCAGTTGCATAGGAGGAGAGAAAAATCACAATTTTCAAGTTAAAATAGCTCATTCTTCTCATTGATATCTTGTGCTTTAGGCTTATAAACCGACAGTGATGTCAGTGCAGTCACTGAATTACCAAGTGAGAGAAAACTTCAAAACTCAGCAAGAAGCCCTTAGGAAAGGGATATAATTACCAAATTAAAACCTCCACTCCCGCTCTCTCAGCCACAAAGAAAGCAGGATGCTTCAGCTCACTAGTCAAAATGCTTCCAAAGGAGAAGTACTCAAAAAGGAAAATCAAAATACAATAACATTACCATCTAATAACTATTCCCACCTCCTCTCAAAGAAGGCACTTATGATCTTATTTCCCTATGAAGGAGTTGGAACAATAATTTTAATTAGTCTGTTCTTGAACCACAACAGAATAACATTTTTTTAGCATTTAAAAAAAAACAACCCACAACTCATCTAAAATTACAGCTTGTCCAGCAAGAAATAATCTGAGACTACTGAACTGCAGCAAAAAAAGTCCAGAGTGGGTCTTAAAATTACTACAGAGGAGGCAATGCTGCTCCTGAAACATAAGAATGTACAGTCCAGAGATGATCCAGTCAGTCACTTTGGGAGATAAATCGTTGATATTGTTCAGTTATGATCCCATATTATGTCTTTTCTATTTGTTTTTTTCTCCTGAGTAATTTAAGCTGTAACAACGACTGGCTCTTAGGAGCTGCAACGCATGCCAGAAGGTTAACTCTTTGAAAAAGAAAAAAACCAACTCCTCTGATAGAAAGGGAGGCCAAATACATGAAAATTTTGGCAGATGTGTGAAGAATAGGCCGAATTCAACTTTGGTGTAACAATAGTCTGCTTCACTAACATAACCACAGGAAAGAATATGAATCATTATTTTAAACATAATGAGAAAAATGTGTTCTCATTTCACTGAATTACAATTGATTCCACAGCACTTGAGATAGGAGGAGGAGGGGGGAGAAAACCGCAGGACTCTTGATTTCATGATAATATACATCACTTTCACTGAAGACGAATGCAACCATATTTTATGTTTCGAAGATGTATTTAGTAACGAACTGTAATGTAAGCCCAAGCAAGTATCCCCAAACCATCACACCACGTATTGGAAAAGCACTGATCTGGAACCAGACTGAAACTTCACAGCAGCTCACTTCCCTGGGAGAAGCCAATATTCCATTCCCGCGCACCCCCCTCGCTAGCGCAGGCACAGAGAGACTCTGGAGGAAAAAAAAGCCATAGCTGCAAACGCGGGGTAGTTGCAAACATAGCAAGACATGTTCTTATTCGCAGAGAAGCTGAATCTAAAAGGTCTGGGTCCCATGATTCGGTCAGAAACACTGATGCTTACAGGAACAAACTCCAGTGCATTGTAATACTTCTACAAAAAAAAAAAGAAAAAAAGAAAAAAAAGGTAAAATTGTAAAAAAAAAAAAAGGTAAGCTACAAGTGTAGCCCAACATTTTATCTAATCAGTTGCTAATGCTTTTGCTGCTTGGACAGGGTTAATCAGACATACATAAAACTATTTCCTGGCACTTTTGGAAAGCTTCTCCGGTGATGATTCCGACAAAATGAAAGGTTTCAATTTTGCAGAGTTTGTATTGGCCTAAAGTGTACTGAATTTTATTTTATCACACCCTGTGGGACACATTCACTCAAAGTCTTTTTTAAGACAGCTTAGAGCAAACCTAACAACCCAGCCAGCCTCTCATCCATGAGCACTGAAACAAAGATTAATAAGGAATTAAGCAATGAAGTAGAAAGAAAAACTTAGAATAAGTACATTTTGCAAAAACAGCATAAGTATTTATTTTGCACATGCTTTACAGGGAGTTTTCTGATCAGGATTAAATAGCTAGGAGCACTGCTAATTCCAAGGAACACTGTAATAAATCAATCAAGCTGACTCAGGAAAATGCAACCAGAGCAGCGTTACCAAGCTCCAATATCAAAATCATGAAGTGCAGCAGACAAAGAGCGTGGCAGGCGGGAACCTTCTGCTGTTGGGAAGCTGCAATGAGCCTGTGTCAGGGCTCCCCACGCCCAGTCACAGCCACTTTCCCAAACACATTTTGCACCAAGTTCCATGTCCCTGTGGTTAAAGTGCTCGTAGTGGCT
Source organism: Psophia crepitans (assembly GCA_013399095.1). NCBI lineage: Eukaryota > Metazoa > Chordata > Aves > Gruiformes > Psophiidae > Psophia > Psophia crepitans. The sequence continues at coordinate 12,498 of VWZZ01004378.1, forward strand.
TAACACTAGATTTGGTCTCTGTTTAACCAGGAAAAGGCAAGCAGGTATCAGTGCCGCCAGAGCTCCACCAGACCAGCCCAAAGCTGCATGCTTGGGTACTCCAACACCTCATCCCTTGCCACTTACCTTGCCTGAAGAGCAAAATGTCTCTCCTGCACTCAGAAATACATGGAATCACAAAAGGCATGATGGTAGGCCAGATGGCCACTTCTGGTGAGGGTATCACAACCGCTGCTGCAGTGTAGAGCAGCTTTAAAATACTTGCAAATCATCACTTTTGCACTCGCCTTATGGTGGATTTATATCTCTAAAGCAAAGTATGAAGAACTAATATTCAAGACCTCAATTACACATTAAAGACCAAGGTTATATGTGTCTTTTTCAATACTTTTAGACACTCCTAGAAACAAGTTTTTAAAAATGCTGCTTTTTTACACACACCTCTATTTTTAGATTAACCCCTATAAAATTAAGCAACTATACTGTCGGGAAGAGGGTAAACAATTATCACAATTCCACATTTTCTACATACAGATGTAAAGCCAGCTGTATGAGAGACCTATAGGGAAATACTGAATGTATTTTCGCACTCAAAGCAAATCCCAAATAAAACTTCTCAGAAATCTGCTTAAAGCATTTTCTTCTGCACACAGTTGACTGACTTGAGGCTTATTTGTTTTAGCGAACTGCTTAATTGGGCAGTTACCCCAACACATTATTTGGATTCAGCTATTTACAGAGTAAATTTTATTCCTTGTTACTTAGTAAGTTGGAAAAGGATTACAGAGTACTGCCTTGGTGCTGCTTTATGAAAGACGCATTGCCTACACAACTAACGTGGTCAAAGCAGGTGAATTGTGAGATGCATGGACATAACCGATTTATCGTTACATCTGCGTCACTTCTTCCCCATGGCCAGCAGAAGGCACAAGGCGCAGAGGAGTGAAGGCTTTTGTATGTGCCAGGCTGCTGTAACGTTCATTGCCCTGAACTACAGGTATTCCATAGTGGGGAGGGCAGTCTAAGCAATGCCAGCGGTCCTTCCTCACTAGTGGCGGGATGACATCTTCATCCTTTGGCCTGAGCTCATCCCAATTACAGCCCCAACACCTGGCACTTCGTACTACTGAGTTCTAAGAAAGCAGCATGCACGGTAGTGTTTTATGTAGTATCCCCCCCGGGTGGACACTCAGACCTTACAATACTCTGGCTCAGCAATTTACAGTGTAAGGTAAAGACTAGCAGAGCTTGCACTGACTGCACAAACAGACTACACAAAGTTGTAATCCGCACAACATCCTTTAAGAACCAGATTCAGCCCAAAAGGGCATGGTACTTAGGGATGTGGTCTAGTGGGTAATAGGTGGTGGGGGGATGGTTGGACTAGATGATCCTTGAGGTCACTTCCAACCTTAATGATTCTATTCTATCCTTTGTACAACTTCCTTACCCTTTGGTACACTTTCGGGCAAAAAGGAGCCCCACCATAGCTAAAGCACTTCCTTTAAGCAATACCACACCATTGCGTTGTCTCATAAGTGTTTCTTCATTATTGCTCTGAGCACTTCATCTCTGAACAGTCTCCCTTCCTGAATTGCAGTATGAAGTGTGCTGGACCAGCTGCCTGCTTTGGACATCACTCTGCAACCGCAGGGACCATGCTGTACAGGTGCAGTGGGCACTACGTGCTCATGGAGAGAGACTGCAGAGTCAGGTTCAAGAATTTGAATTCAAGTCTCTAAACAGGTTTGAGCTGCAGTTGACAGCAGGTGGGGAGATATCAATGACAGAAAATCTGCAGCTGTAGAGAGAGTGATCTGTAGAGGCAGAGATGAAAACTGTCTTTATCCCTCAGTTTTAGCAAACTGATGGACTTGCTGATCTTCACCCTGGCATAGATATTCATATTCAACTCCTTTAAGTATTATAAAGACATTTTCCCAATAAGTAATAGGTGAATCAAAGCTTTTTGCCTTTCTAAAGCCTTTAGAAATAGATATGAAAGATAAAAGTGGGCTTTTAAATTTTAAAACTCAGGTCAGAAGCCCAAGCCAGTGCCAGATCTTCTGAAATGTGAATTGTTCCACTAGGAGGAAGAGGGTCTTTCAGGAATACATCCCATCTCCACCTCTGTCCCATTTCAGCTGCTACTAAGGCGCTGTGGGACTTTATTTATTATTTTTAATGCTCCTCCAAGTTTATACTCATGCCTCTCCTGTGTCCCTGGAACATGTAGCAGCTATGGAACAGATTCCTTTTCCCAGATTCCAGAGAATGAAATGCCTAATAATGGTTTTTAGTGTTTTGTTTTCTTAAGTTCATGTTGGAACTCCACAGCCACCCTTTCGGCTCAAATAACATTTTCCACACTTGGAATCAGGGACTCTGGTTGCTAGACACGGACTCTGTCACCAAAACAACTTAAAATGCATAACACAATACATGTAGACTGTTTTCCTTTGTCCTCAATGATATGGCAGTCAGAGGAAATAAGCCCCTCTGGGCTTGGGGAATAAGAATTGCTGCTATACAGAAAGATGACAAGTGTAAGTAGTTTAAATGGGTTAACTTGTGTTCAGAAGTCATCCTGATATTCAACATTACAGGGCTCCATTTGTTTTTCTTTCAGTCTATAAAAATATGACTAAAGTTCTGTGTGAACACATATCAGCTTCTATACATAATCACAATGTTCTTCGTACCTGATGTTTTTTCAAGAAGACACCTCATTTAAATCTTTTTTTTTAAAAAACGAGGAAAAGAGGGAGGG
>VWZZ01004378.1:15307-26069 GCA_013399095.1 Psophia crepitans
AAGGGAAGGGAAGGGAAGGGAAGAGAAGGGAAGGGAAGGGAAGGGAAGGGAAGGGAAGGGAAGGGGAATGAAAAAACCTCATGATATTATTCTCAAAGAGAACTTTTTCTACTGAAGTTCTATTACTTCTTCGGAAAATGCTTGTTTTTAACAACTTGTCATGTGCAAACATGCCCCTGTGTAAACTAGGAATTGTCTAGTTCCCCTGGATACTGGTAGTTTGCAACCACTACAAAAACTTTTGAAGCAGTAGACTGGCTTTTGTGAAGGAAATTTCAGTCTTCCAGGTTATAAGTATTAGTGGAGTGTTCCCAGGAACAATGATGTGGGAATATTATGGGTGTTCCTACTCTTTGTCAGGAAAGAATGGAAGTATTTTAGAAGTCTCTTTCCCCAGTTACTCAAGTGAAAAAAGCCAGGGGGGAAAGCTCAGATGCAGTGAAGACAGAGATGCAAGAGGTTAAGTAAGCACAGACAGAAAATGTAATCCTGTTACTGCGGTGTTTTCCGAAAGGACCCAGAGAGCTTGTCTCCACCTGAACTCATGGTTCCCGCACCTGCACCCAGACTCAGCACAGTGCTCTCTTTTGCTCACCTGGCATGCAGAAAGGGAAAATTCAAGAAGGTCCCAGAGCTGCATGTTGTTTCCACAGCTTTTCAGGTCTACCTTTCGCATGTCATATCATGGGTCTGGGCTCATTTCCCCCGCTGATTCTGGGCTCAATGCGCCTGGCTGAGATGACAACTTACAAGCATTCTCCATGCAAGTCTTCTTGCACCAGAGAGAGGAAACTTCAAACTCTATCTAAAACAACAAAAAGCATTAAGTACATAAAATACTTCTACATGAAGTTAATTGGTTGTATACCACCAAGCTTAAAAGCTAAGGTAAAATTACACCTCAAAGCTGGACTCACATTGTATTTATAATGTGAACTGTACAAGTTCCAGAGCTCAGAATCATCCCTCCTGCAGCTCCATTGGGAGGGGAGAGTTCAAATTTCAGCCTAATATCCTGTCTAGCCAAGTCAAAATTTAGGTAATGTTACCAATAGCAGTTCTACCACTCACTTCTTGCACAGAAACAGAAAGATAATCATACATTACACTAGTTATTTTTATCAATGTTATCCTCAACACTTAGCTAAGCTCTGTCAAGCAGAGCATGTGCTTTTTTGTTGTTGGTTTGGTTTGGGTTTTTTGTTTCGGTCTGGGTGGGGTTTTTTTGTTTTATGCCTGTTCAGGAAAAGCAGGAAGCAATGAAATAAAGTAAAGGTCTAGAAAACATGACCTGCAAGGAAAGAATGAAAAAATCTGAAGTTGTTCAATCTAGAAGAGACTGGTGGGACATATGGTAATAGCCTTCATATACAAAGCAGACAAATGGGAAAAGGAAAAGAATTACATTTTCTCTGTTTCCTGATGGACATGACAAGAAGTGATGGATTTGAAGTAAAGTAAAGAAGGTTCAGCAGGATAAAACTTTAGCATTATAATCACCTTTCTCCACTTGGAAGGGGAGGAAACCGAAAAATCTCTATAGCTGTGTCAACACTAGTAAATAAAAAGGTGCTCAGAAGTATTCCCAGACACTAGAACTTCATCAACAGCACTTTAAACTATCAAACCGGGGTCCCTGGCATGCCTCTGTGGCAGCCAGAATGCTCACAAACCGCCCTAGGAGACAGTGGTCCTGAGATGTCCTGTCCCAGGGGCCATTTCCACGCAGAACCCTGAGAAGCAGTTTGCTTGGGGACCTCTCCGTTGCACTTGTTCTCAGAGCCCAGCAACATTCCTGAGCTTACTTACTACACTCTTGTACTAAGTAAGCAGCAAGGATCACACACATGTATGTGTACACGTTGTACACAAGAACTGAACACATACAGGATACATTTAGGGAAAAACAAGGACTGAACTTATAGAAGTATATATGCTGTACTACATTCCAGCATCCTGCATGTGTGAATTCTGCACTTCTTTAGTTATGTGTGGTACTGATTCCTTTTTAGATAAAAAATAGGTCTAGATATCCCCTGGGTCTATTCAAACAGGGGGGTGTAGCAAGTAGAAGTCACTTTTTTACATTATTTTGCTAAACCTCTGAGCACAGGAACTGTACAGAACTTATCTGAATTCTTTTGTGGATTGCAGGTTTGCAAGCTGCTTTTACATTTCCCCCTAGCCATCCTCCCTCCCAGCCATCTGAGAGTCAGTCACTATCTTTGCAGCATAACAGCCTCCAACGGTCAAGGACAGCCACAGGAGACTCAGCTTCACCGCTGTCTCCAGACTCCGGCCCCCCCAGCGGTCATGCTTGGGGTGCAGGTGCAAGGAGGAGAGGCATCTGCAGCTTACCTCCGAGCCAGGCGAAGGACTGCCAGCCAGAAAGAAGAAGAAAACCATCCCTCCCCTCCTTCAAACTTGAGTGCCTTTTCTTTTCTGGAGCACACCTGCATCCTCTCAAACACAGGCTTGTGTGACTCCTAAGCAAAAGCAGGCAAAATCAGTGAACAGAAAACCAGTTATTGCTTGCAAGTAGATGAAAAAAAAAAAAAAGGTCACTTACCACTGTTTACTTATTATTTCTGCTCATTTTATTGTAAATTTTTGCATTTTTATTTCATTAGCAAAAGCACAAAAAACATCACCTTCTTGGAGAAGGAGCTGCTTTTAAGCGCATTTTTAAGTACCACTGCCTGGTCAGAATTTATGCTGAAGTTGCCCTGCTCCTAAAGCTGTTTTATCAGGGAACTATAATACTAAATCACATGGCCTTTCCTGATACACTTTATTAGAAGAAGACATAATAATGTATAGTTGACCAGACACATAAAAAAACTCTTTTCTCATCTAATAGCCTTAGTGTTTCGGATGCTCCTCCTCTCTATTCAGGCAGGAAAGGAAGAATTTCATAGTCAAAAAAAAAGATGAAAAAAAATATATTTTCCGAGTAAGTAGAAACATATGTACTGTTCACCACCCTTTTAACTTCAACTGTATTTCCCCCCTATGCTACATTTTTAAACAAACATATTGACCTAGAAAGCCAGGTTTAAGTCTCAAAACAGAATGTCTCATCAATTTTAAATTTTCTCTCCCCCAAAACATTTCACGCAGTGGGATTCATCTAAGCTCAACTACTCCCTACAGAAAATCTTGGTTTCCATATGTCAGTGAAGTTTCCTAAATCTACCGCTCCTTTACTGCAGGAGTAGACTACACTCCACCCTACTCATCAACTCAGACTAACAGATCAAGCTCTACCCCAGCCTAATCCTGCTGCAGCATTTGTGAACCATCTGTACAGAAAGGAAGCCAGATGAGTGAACACAGCTGTCAAGAGAAGTTGTGTTTCCCTCTCCTTACCCGTATCGTACCCATCCCAAATCTCAAAATAGCCTGTTGGATCCACAAGACATTTTGTTCCTTGCTTGTATTGTTGTCTCTGGAGCAGGGATGAGGAGTGAGACATGGCCATCAGGATTAAAATGACTGTTGAGTACTTAAAAATGCCCAAATGGAGGGAGGAATGTCCTTTACTCTCATACAGACTCCAAGAAAGTGTTAATTTCAGTAGATTCTAAGCAACTTGAATGGGTAACGATCATTCATCATACTCTGAGAAGAACAGAGGTGGATAGGTAGAGTACAATACAAATTTAAAGATTTTGTCTCTTCTTATTTTAATAATATCCTCATTGTCAGTGATGGACCTTCCACAATTTCCCATAGGAAAACTCAAAAGTTATGGTCTGGAGAGAAACATTACAATTAGAGTCTGACAGAAATTTTCCAACCTAAATTTTTTTCCGTTAGAAAAATGCCAATTCCATGAAATCATTATGTTCCCACGGTACATTTTGATTTCATCAAATCTTCAGAAGGAAACCAGCTGCCTGGTTCCCTGCCAATTTTCCTGCTTGCCCAGCAGTCCACCTTGCAGGCAGATCAAGAGCCAGGACCCAAGAGGCACAAGCCACAGCAAGTCACTACCAGATAGAGTCATCACTGATTCTGCGTTGGGGGAGACACATACATTAGATTTATAAAAGGCAAATGACATCACATTTCCTAAAGACTCCAAGCATCCTGTAAAACACAGAAGAGGACTGGGGGGAAATACACAAGGACCTGTAAAGTGAAAGTCTAACTGAGCAGGATTCCTCATGAACACACACTGGGTGAACAAAGATAATACACCCTTCTGAGGACAGGAAGGAAAAAAGAAGCAAAAAAAGAGAGGATAATCACTCAGAATTGTTCAAGAAATAAATCTTAGAGATAGCACCATCTTGGTCAAAGGACAGAAGTGAATTATTAGCAACATAAAATTCAGCCAGGAAAATGTCTTGACCAAGACTGTGATTTTTTTGAGCTGTGCTTTAGGATCTTCAAAGAGGGATCCCTCAACTCCTGAGCAAAGGTTCTAATGAAATCTGAGCAAGTGGAGACCTTTTATCTAGCCTAGAGTCACTCAGAAGTAACAGGAGGCACAAATATGTGTACGGTTCCCCTGTCTTCCAACTGTAGTAGTTACTGGGCAGTAACTGATGGGGTAATTAACAAAGAGTAAATGGGGTTCACCACTGGAAAGCAGTTGTCACATCACCTAAGGTTCATTTTAAATGATACATATCCTGCTAAATGAAAGCAGGAATCAGGGCTACCACATGCCTAAAGAGCATCAGGCAAGACCTTTGTCCCTACTGCTCAGACTCCGGGATGTCCATCATCTTTAATATTCTTTTGTTATAAAAAGAAAAATAATAATACTAAATCTGCAGTTTGCCTACTACCAGTTTTTTCAATACTTGCAAGGTAAGAGAAAGCTTCATTGTAGAAAGGAGGACTCATCACTCATTGCCCTGCAAAACCGTAAACATAAACCATAAACAAGCAACACTGCTGGGAAATTCAATATGGATTTCTAAAGGATCTTCCCAGCCTGCAAAATCTTCAGTAAGCAAAGACCAGCATTATAAGGTCCCTTCCAACTTCACATAGTCTGTGATTCTGTGATCATAGAATAACATCACTAAAGACTCCTCTTCCAAGAGGCTAAAGCCAAGGTAACTCTTACTCTGTAACTATTAAAGATTTAATCAAACATAGTTGTACTGAATAAACCATTAACAGACTTAGAGAACAACTTGCTTCAAATCCAAGGCCACAAGAAAGGCAGAGTCCAGAATTACTGTGTTGAAAAGAAAGTCTGTGAATTAATCATGTAAGCATACTTAAACATTAATAGTTTTGAACACTGAAGGTGAAAGAACATTTGTTCACTGAAGGTCACTCTTCCAGCTCAGGGGGGAATTTTAAAGAACACATGTTGGAAAATTTGCTTCAGTATTTGTGTTATTTCACCCCTGGGCATCGTTTGCAGTGTAAAGCAATTAGTCTGGTAGCCAATGAGCATCCTGGTGTTGAAACCCTCCAGGAAAAGTCAGCATTGCTTAAAGTAACAATACCTCACTGCTGGACATTAGTTCTCATGAATAAGTATTTACTTTTTATTAAAAAAAAAAATTCTGTGTTGGAAACTGCACAAGATAGATTGAAATAAAAACTACAAAAGAAAGTAACTGCAACTGTGAACCTCAAAGCCATCACCTTTGGAGAGAGGGGAAAACTGAGAACAATGACGTTGTTTTAACGGGTGGAGATCAGTGTGAGCGCATGTCTGGAAAAGAAGCCATAGACCAACTTTTCTGAAAAAAACTGTCGGTGTGAACAGGGCATCCTACGCCCAGCCATGATTTTACAAGAATTTCTGAAAAGGAAATATAATCGGAGCAGCTGTGACAAAGGACGTGGTCAAATAGAGAGAAAGTCTGATTGTCATCCAAACATGTTTTACTATTTCCTTAACTGTCAATTTAAAAGAAAAGTTAGTGTAAAATAGTTTTTTCACATTTAGCTTTATATAACAGAGGCAATAGTAATCTCCTTGGAATTTGGTGCCTCTCCAATGTTTATCACACCATTTATCATCCAGATTTCCAGCTTGCAGAGATGTATAATATGAAGCACAACTGCTAAATCACATTACTCTCCTGGCAAGAAATACCATCTATCGTATGTAAAAGGAGTTCAGAGGCTGATTTAGTCAAATGGTTACATGAGTTACTTAATAGGATAGCAAAGGTAAAAAAAGGTTTTGACTACGATAAGGTACACTGTATGAATATTTCTAATGTGAATGCAAAAAAGACCCATACTGAAAGTTACTTTCGTAACCAATACACCATACTGTTGTGGGCCATGATTTTGACCCCATTTACCCACTTTTTGCCACAATAGTGATACTATGCATCCTTAAGCCATCCTAAATGGACAGTTTATTCTCTTTTTGCAGAAGCAGCTCTCTTAAGAAAAACTTTCCTGAGGATCCACTAAAATAATGTTCACTGAGAGCATGACTGGCCAGTGCTGGGTTTTGCACACTCCCCACTTCTGTTAGATGCCTTGAAAATCTCCCTGAAGGAGATGGAAGTACATACTCTATGTACATTAATATAGGCAAATTACATACATACATGCAAATAAGAAATAATATAATTACTATGAGAAATCTTCTACTGTTTTCATCATACGCAGTATTGAGTACTTAGTACTATACAGCAACTCATCTGTGTACAACAATAACATCTTCCCCTGTGCCTGAGGACCACAGAAAAGCCAGTGCCACTCTGGTCTTCAAAAAGAGCAAGAAGCAGGACCCAGAAAACTACAGGCCAGTCAGCCTCACTTCCAGCTTTCACTTGAAAGGTGATGGAACAGCTCATTCTGGGGCTCATCAACAAGCATGTCATGGAAAAGGTTATCAGGAGTAGTCAGCATCAATTCACCAGGGAGAAATCATGCCTGACCAGTCTAACAGCTTTCCATGATGACATGACTGACTGGGGGGATGGAGAACAATGGATGTTGCCTACCTTGACTTCAGTAAGGCTTTTGACATGGTCCCCCATAACGTCCTCATAGGCAAGCTTAGGAAGTGTGGGTTGGATGAGTGGACAGTGAGATGAGTTGAGAATTGGCTGAATGGCAGAGCCCAGAGGGTTGTGATAAGTGGTGCAGTCTAGTTGGAAGCCTGTAGCTAGTGGTGTGCCCCAGGGGTCACTACTGGGTCCAGTCTTGCTCAACATATTCATCAATAACCTGGATGAGGGGACAGAGTGACCCCTCAGTAAGTTTGCTGGTGATACAAAACTGGGAGGAGCTGCTGACACACCAGAAGGCTGCGCTGCCATTCAACAAGGACTGGACAGGCTGGAGAGGTGGGTGGAGTGGAACCAAATGAAATTCAACAAGGGCAAGTGTAGGGTCCTGCACCTAGGGAAGAACAACGTCAAACACCAGTACAGGTTAGGGGTTGACGTGCTGAGAAGCAGTGCTGCAGAGAAGGACATGAGAGTCCTGGTGGACAACAAGCTCTCCATGAGCCAGCAGTATGCCCTTAAGGCCAAGAAGGCTAATGGTGTCCTGGGGTGCATCAAGAAGAGGGTGGCCAGCAGGTCAAGGGAGATTATCCTCATCCTCTGCCCTGGTGAGGCCACGTCTGGAATATTGTGTCCAGTTCTGGGCTCCCAAGTTCAAGAAAGGCAGGGAACTACTGGAGAGAGTCCAGTGGAGGGCTACCAAGATGATGAGGAGACTGGAGCATCTCTCGCATGAGGAAAGGCTGAGAGAGCTGGGTCTGTTTAGCCTGGTGTCGCAGCTTTACCCCAGCTTGCAGCTGAGCACCACACAGCCACTCATTTCCCTGCCTCCAGTGGAAAGGAGAAACAGAGGGGGAAAATACCAGACTCCCCTGAGTTGTAATAACGACAGATGACAGTTTTACTGGGACAGCACAGGGAGTGAAAAACAACGACAGGACTGGTGATACACAATACTGTACAACTTGGACCACACACTCAGACCTGTTCCGAAAACCGGACCATCCTGGAGCCGCACCACCTCAAGAAGTACTGCCCTTCCCAACCAGCTCCCCCCCCATGCTGAGCGTGATGTCACATGGTATGGAATACCTCCTTTGGCTAGTTTGGGTCACCTGTCCTGTCTCTGTCCCATTCCAGCTTCTAGTGAAATCAACTCTATCCTAGCCAAACCCAGGACACCTGGAGAAGAGAAGACTGAGAGGGGACCTTATCAATGCTTATAAATATCTAAAGGTTGAGTGTCTAAAGGAAGGGACCAGACTCTTCTCAGTGGTGCCCAGTGTCAAAACAAGGAGCACCTGGCACAAACTGGAACACAGGAAGTTCCATTTCAGTATGAGGAAAAGCTTCTTCACTCTGAGGGTGACCAAGCACTGGCACAGGCTGCCCAGAGAGGTTGTGGAGTCTCCTTCTCTGGATATATTCAAAACCTGCCTGGATACGATCCTGTGCAACCTGCTGCGGGTGATCCTGTTCCAGCAGGGGAATTGGGCTACATGATCTCCAGAGGTCCCTTCCAACCCCTACTGTTCTGTGAATCTGTGATTCTGTGAGTCTACTCCCCATAGGGAAAAATCAATGGCTACAAGCACATATTAGATATTTTTGGGGACTGGCACACTGCTAGAATATGAAAATACGAATTTTCTTCTTCATATTACAGAGGTCTGCCATAACTAGTGCCCTATAGTCTGCCAGGTGCCCTGTAGTATAACTAGTCATGGACAGACTGCATACTTACTTAGACTATCTTAGGCCAGGATTTGCAACACTAAATTATAAAATAAGACTCCAAACCTGAGTTGTTTAAACTGTAGGTTCCCAAAACCCATAACCTCAGGGAAAAAAGGAAAGTATAAAACCAAGAACTGTGCCCTAAGCATTCACTGGTGGCATGGAGGTAGGTGAGGGAGAAATAAGGACCTGAATAAGTTCACCAACTCAGTTTTCCATCTCCAGATAAATGCTGTATCAGCCCACACACCCTTCAGCCTTCATGTGTCTTTACGTTGAAAGTTCCCTTCTGCCTGCCTACCACATGTGGTATATGAAGCAATGCAGGGTCAACACTGGAGGACAACAAAAACTAGGAAATATGAAACTGAGGTAAAAGATGTATGTTGTGGAAGAGCTGGGCCAAGGGAGTAGGGCTGGGGAGCCCTGGGGAAGTCAACTGGACCTGGGGCTTTATGTGGACCAAGGGCTTATTTCAGTCTACAGCTGATATCACATAACCAAGGAAGCCTGCAGTCCCTCAGTAAGAAGCTTCTCACAACCCAGTAGCGGCGGAGAAAAGAAAAAAAAAAATGAAAGAGGGAGTAGCTTGGCTTGTTCTGCATAACACTTCTTGTTATTGTAGCCCAATGGCTGAGAAAAAAAGATGCAACAGCACAACGAAACATGGAGCTGGTAAGATCAATGGCCCACTCGTCACTGAGTCTGTACAAATGACAGGCTGGGGCGAATGACTATAGGCTCCTTTGAAGGCTGGAGTTTGTGTGCTTGTTTTCAATGTACCTACCACCAAATGAAGAGCTCCAGAGCTAATAGGCGACTTTGTGTACCTGAGTTTTTGTTCCTTCAAGTCATTTACAAGGTGAAGTGATTTACTCATAACAAACCTTCAGTTAGAGACTGTTCTCCCTAAGTTGAGGACTACCCGAGTTTCTACTCCCTAGCTATGTTAAGTGGTAGAACAGTTGAAAACAGCATCCAAATTTCTGCATAGTAGGTAACATTGGGTGCCACAGAGACACAAAGTAAGAGAGCCTGTTTTAAGAATGACAAGTAAGATGTTGTCTATGGTAACTGCTAAGTAATAAAACTGTCAAGATGTTGGAAAATAGATCATGTCTGCAATTTCTTGTGCCATACTCATTAGCTACTAAACCTTCCAACATTTCATAGCACAACCACAATTCACATCTTACTATAACAAAGGGTATAATAGGGATTATGACAATTTAGGAACCACATGGCACTCTTTACCTAACAGCAGATGCATTTAAACCCCAGATCTACCATTTTTCACTGTTTCAATTACCAAATAGTCACTTCTGTAATAAAACACTTCATGGTAACTGCAATAAGCAGCTAGGGGGAAAAAATTATACAAGCAGGAAACAGGGAGTAATCACTGAGGCAGCAGAGGAACCAGAAGTTAGTACGGGGTTTTAAACCTGCTAAAAAAAACAAGTAGTATTTGATGCTAGTGCTCTCTGTGCTAGAAGGAGCAGAACAGGATAATTGTCTCAATCTGAAGCAAAGAAATTGCAGTTGAAGCATTAGGTACATTTTCCATATAGTATAGGTAGGGAAGCAATGCATGATAGATTATGCAAGCCTCATCACCAGGCTTGAGGAGACTGCTGTTGGCTGGATGCCCTGTGCAGATAGTGGTGCCTTGGCACAGAGGAATAGACCAAGGGGCATCTTCAGTTCTAACCACTCATTCCAATGGCCAAAGAGCAGTAAAGACAAGAAGCTTAGTTTTACATTGATAGGGCTTGTGCCATGAAACGTCTGTGCCAGTCCAGATCGTCTAGTTGTATTTTGTCCCTTCTTGTTAAGATTCAGCATCTTCTGAGAAATCACAGCATGTGGTGCACTCCCTCGTCAGCTAATTCTGCACCGCCCAATGGTATCCCCATGCTTCTACAACATGAAACCTCATTTGCCTTAACACCGTATCACCCTGTCCTGGTTTCAGCTGGGAGAGAGTTAATTTTCTTCAAGAAAGTCAGTATGGGGCTGTGTTTGGATTTGTGCTGGAAGCAGCTGTGATAGTGGAGATGTTTTTGCTGTTGTTGGGC
>VWZZ01004378.1:26270-116435 GCA_013399095.1 Psophia crepitans
GGCTTTTGCTTCACTTACTAAATTCTTGTATCTGAACCCACAAGTTTTCTCACTTTCGCTCTTCCGATTCTCTCCCCCTTTTCCAATGAGGGGGACGGAGCGCGTGTTTATGTGGTGCCCAGCCAACGGCTGGAGTAAAACCACGACAACCCACAGGAAGACTACCTTATAACCCTCATCTTCCCTTTGGTCCTTCACACCTCCACACTTGATGTTTCCAGCACGACTCATGAACAGCAAACAGCAGTCACCTCCAATTTCACTGCTGAGGTGGTGGAAAACCTTGGTGCCAGAGCAGAGGTAACTCCTGCATGAGAGAACTCTCAGGTAACATATGTACTTCTTTCCTTTGCCCACATATGCACAATTCAGGAATGATGCCAGGGGCTTTATCACAGTAACAACTCTGCTACTTTTCTCCCATTGCTCAACCAGTCTTCTCTTGACAAGGCACTAAGCTATCAGGCTTAAACACCATCCATTAGCTTCTTCCCTATCCCTGGAGGTGGGCATGAGATCTTCCAGGTCTGTACCTTCAGTCTGTGCTAAGAACTGAAGGCTTGAAATGAGCTTTCTGAGATTTATGAAAGAGCAGACAAGACTAAGTCTACAAGTACTGAGTTTATTGATTTCGGTTTTTCAAGGGAGGGGAGATGCTATGAGGTTAGAGGGGAAGGTGTTCCCTGAAGTCACAAATGTGACACTTGAAGTAATTCTGAATTGCTCTTGCAATGGTCATATTGATATTTAATATATAATGAAAAAAAAAGAGAAAAAAAATATTCCAGAAAAATAATCACACACCTTTTTTATACTTATTCTTTTGTATTTGTAAGCATACACTCATTTTGTAAAACAAATATAAACTAAATTTTTCAAAGATATTCTTTTTTAAAAATAAAATCAAGGTTGCAATAGCCAATGGGGAAAAAGAAAGTCAGGATAGCCGGAAATTGTGTAAACGATAGTTCAGGAGTAGAAAGATGAACAACAAAATAAATCATAGAATCATAGAAGCATTAAGGTTGGAAGAGACCTCAAGGATCATCTAGTCCAACCATCCCCCCACCACCTATTACCCACTAAACCATGTCCCTAAGTACCACATCCAACCTTTCTTTAAACACCCCCAGGGACGGTGACTCCACCACCTCCCTGGGCATCTCCAATGCCCAACCACCCTTTCTGAGAAGAAATTTCTCCTCATCTCCAACCTAAAAAATGCAAGTTTAAAAAAGAAAGAGAAAAAAACATGGGAGAAGCAGAGTCTCTAAGTCCCCCTCTCTGTCTTAAAAATTGTTAACTTTGCCAGTGAGCAACGGACTGGCTGCAAACTGGACTCCAACCAAGCAAAATAATAAGCAGGGCTTCAGTCAAACCCTACATGCTAATAATGCTGAACAAAATACTGAGAGAGATGTACAAACATCATTTATCATCATGTAAGCTTCTTTTTTTATTATTTTTTAAGTTAATTTAATGCTTATGAATGCTTTCAGATTTATGACCTCAGACTTAAGCTTTCTGGCTTTTTCCTCATATAGGGACAGACAATGCATTCACCATTTACCTAATCAGCATGTAATACCCACCCAGGTGGCTGGAAAACCCAGCACAAAGAGCTGGCCCGAAGGCCAAGAAGTCAAAAGCCCTCCGTTCAATGAAATCATTCTGCTCCTTCTCCATCGCCAACTCAGGAACAGTTGAAAGAAGTTGTGGCTCATTATTGGGAAAAACAGCCTGTAGCTTACAGTGCCTCTGAGCTGAAACAGATATTGTAGTTGTATGTATTGTCAAAAAGAAAATCAAAGCTTTGGTTTTCAGCATATTAACATGAAGAACAAAAAGCAGAATAAAGCACTGAGATTTTGCCTGCTAATTAATGACTGGAGAAAAAAATTGTTGAAATCACACATATTCACATGATGATCTTTTCTTCAGAATTCACATTACTTAATCCGTAAAAATTTAAAGTGAAGTTTTGGTCCAGCCATGAAATGAGAAAGACTCTTGACCAATGGTACTATCATTTAAAATAAAGTACATAGATCAGAAAGAAAACAGATGGAAGCTGTGAAAGAAAAACCAAGTCATGCCAAAAAGTGATGAAGAAAACAAAAGCAACAAGAAGACTAATGTTACTTGCTGACAACGGAAATGCACAATCACCACCCTTCTGCGGATGGCATGGCTGCTAGGAGCCGTGGTCCTTCATCAAAATGCACGGGACAGAGTAGACAGAAATTGAAACAGAAACTTAATGTTTTGAGTTAAGAAAATGAAACAGTGAGTATCAACATAAACACAAATAATGCTTTTTGTTGTGAGGAAAGCTAAATGACCCCCAGAGAACATACCAGGAAAATGTTTAATATAATATGAGAAATAAAATCCACAGAACCACCACAGATACAACCCTTTCAATAAAATTAAATGGGATTTTCCTAAAACAGGTCTTCATACATAGAGTAATGGTAAACTTAACACAGATACGGAAGGCTAATGATTGATGTACTCATTTGGAAAGGACATAAGCAAGTAACAGAGGATATTTCAGATATTAAAGATTATGAATGACACAACACAGCTTTTCAAGCTATTAAAATATAGAAGATGATACTTTATGAAATTACAGTGCATCTGATGAAAATTTGAAAAAGTTGGTTTGTTTGCACAATATGGTGGAACTACATGGTACATTGAGTGATCTCTTTTTAAAGATATTATTTTCTGGTATCCATTCAATTAGTAGGAAATCATTTACATTTACATCCTGCAAATGGCATGGGCTGGAAATATTTCCTTGGTACACAACACTGTGCAAATACTCGGCTAAACCTTGGTTTTGAACCACGGGTGATGCTGTCAAAAGCAATACATGCGGCTCCACAGCCATGATCTTGGATGAAATGGCAAATCCTACATCCCTGCTACACCCTTGCCTTGGTTTGACCCTCTGCTGTAAGCAATCAGTGCAGGTAAGACCATCATTCACTTAGCTGCACAGCCTGAAAAGTGCAGTAATAGACCATTATTACAACAATTATGAAGAGTATTTTGGAAATTATCTTCCTTTTGACACGGACCCTCTCCTGCTGTGCTTCAAAGGATGCACAGTTGCTGAACCTAGAAGGGTAAATCATCTTAAGGAAGAAATGACAGCTAGTTCTTTGAAAGAAGAGACAGCTAGTTTCAGCACACTGCTAATCCTTGTGATTTCATGTTACAGCTTTCATTTAAAGCACACTATAAAACAGATACCTGAAGAATTATGAAATAAATTATCCCTTTTGTAGTTTTAGAATTTAAAAAAAAAATTTGCAGTGACTCAGTAACATGTTTCTTTTACAATATTTCAGAGAAGAGAAACCAAACTAACCTTATTATGGATAAAATTATTTGAGCGAGGCATTTAAACCTGTACTTAGGACTCCAAATAAAAGTGTGTGATGGTGACCTCCAAATAACCCCTGACTTAAATGCAAACCTTAGTCTCAGCTGCTTTAATAGCTCCATAACTCTAGCATAGCCAAGTTTTCCTCCTGGAGTTTCATGATGATGTTCATTTATTCTGGGGAAATAAGCAAGACATCTACAATGACATCATAATTTTCCCAGTGCAGCACTCTTTGGAGAGTGTCCTAGCAGCTTTAGCTAGGTGTAAAAAAAGTAAATTAAAATCTGTCACTGCTCATTAGGAAGAAACAGATCTAGTGATTTCAGTTCATATGCTGTTTGTTACGTTTCCCGAAGAATAATCACCAAATGTAAAACCAGCACTAGCAAAGAATAATGGGAAGAGGAAAAACGTGTATGTTCAGTGCTCCTCAGAGAAGTGATAAAACTCAGGCTGGCAGTGGCGATCCACTGTTGTCCACACAGCAGATAATTTGTCTAATAATGACAGATAATTAATGCCCATTAATCAGCATTTGTCAGATAAATTGAAAACCATGCAGATGACTCTTTCTCTGAATAAGTTAGTGGCCTGAATGCTCTCTTACAGGTTCATTATATTCTATTCAATGTTTAATGTGGGCTTGATTATGGCACCTTCTTTCCTAATTCCTTGTCAATATATTTTAAAAATTGTCCAATCGATGAATTTGATTGGCCCCTTCCAATATCCAAAGTTCAGATGTCCCCATACTCTCCACATCAAGGGAAGAGGAAAATGCACAGATCAGCAAGCTGCCAATGAAGAGATGCTGGAGGTGGCAGGGCGAGGAGATGAGAAAGTTGAAAGTAAATCCCTGCAGCGGCAGCAGGGACGTGGCTGTAATTGTCATTGGAGAATGAGGCACAGGGCACGGGAGCTGCTGTGCAGAAGAGACCTTGGGGGCAGTCTCCCATACCAGCACTGTCTTCATCACATGCTTAGGAAAGGATGAACACAATACGTCTTCCATCAGGGAACCCTTCTTGTTTCCAGAAACTCATTCTTTGGGGACATCCAACACTGGAAACTGCATCCACTGCACTAAAGAGCATATTTTTGCAGGATCTGGGTACTTTTTATGTTTATATTTTTTCCAGACTCTGCACCTCCCAGCACCAGTGTACCATAGTGTACAGGCATAGTGCAACCTTCTCCACCTGAGATGTCCACCAAGTGGTCAGAAAAATGAAGAGAGATTCCTCCTGCCCCCTGCTTTTCCGCTATGAAATCAATTATTTCATAAGTCTCTCTCATTTCTCACTTCAAACATCCAGCTAAAAAGTCCTCTTCAGATTGCAGAAAGGATTACGTTACCCCTGCCTGCCTACACTGGGCTGCCCCTAGAAATGAGATCAAGAAGCACTATATAGAGTTCGCTATATACATATTTTAACTGTTAACAGTAATCTGATATTAACTTTCTCTTAAGAAGGGGGAAACTATTTGACCACTTAATGATAATTGCAAAATTATTTTCCCAATGCACAGTAGCTCAGAGTACTGCTAGAAAAGGCAGGGGCTTCTGTAGAGGCCAGCACCATGCCTACATGAAGCTCTCCCAGTAGGGCAGAGAGAACAAGAAAATGGGGAGCTTGAGACTGAGGAAAAAGCCACTGGAAAGCAAAGTGAATGGTTGTGTATAGCCTTGAGAGGGAGTCAAATTCCAGACCTAAAGAACAGACCTAAAGATTTGGATCTCTGAGCAAAGAATTCATCTGTTCCTGCTTGGTTAGGGAGTGTTAGGACTTGGAGATATACAGGGTCACCTGACTGCTGGCTTTCTTGGTTGAAGCATCCTGCAAGTTCCCAAACACTAGCTAACCATCTAATCTAAAAGGCACAAATATACTTGTATACATCTAAATAACCACGATTCAGGTATGACTATTTTTCTGGGTGCTGTTGCCAATAAAATAGAAGGCCAGGTTTGAGAAGCATTGTTTACATTTTCAGAAAGAGCAGGTAGGAAGTCAATGTCGTTGCATAGAAGCGTGGCAAACAAAACTAAACCCGCTTCATAAACACGAGTATAAAGACAACTTCCCCATTCCCAGGATCTGAATTTAAGAGAACTTTATTAAGTGAGAAAGGAAGGAAGAATAATATGTTGCAAAAGCCAACAACAAATAAATCAGCAACATCTCTTAAGCAAGACTCCCATGCCTCAGAGCATACTCGCAATAGTCCTAGCCCTCATCCTCCTCCTGCCCCTGTGGAGACTAATGAGATAATGCCTTCTAGCACTTGATCAGTTCTCAGTTTCAAAGTTCCTCCAGACAGTTTTATTCTGCATGTTACTTCCAAACTGTCAGCACATTACTGCATCCTCAGCGGGAGGATGGCAGCAGACAGAATCCCAGAGGGGTCCCTTGCCCATGGAGGGACACTCCTGGCAGGATCCATCCCCCTCTCATCTCAACTCACACACCCAAACTTCATTTGGTCAGTTTGACCACTCACCTTGAAAGCATTGGTGCAACATTCGTGCACCTCAAAACAGTCTTGCCTTTTAACTTTTTTATTTCAAGGTGTTGCAAAGCTAAAATCGAACCTAAAGATACCAGACAAGAGTGCCTTCTTCACTCCATGAAGCTGCTGTTTTCCCTTATTCCACCAAAAGAAATACTGAGTTCCCTTTCCTCTAGGGCTTCAGGTAGCTCGAGCTACATAAAAGCATGATGGTAGCAATAAACATAATAGGAAGCAGATTTGGGAAATGGTTTTTATTCTGCATTGGGAAGAAACTGAAACTTTTCAAAACATCCATGAAAAGCAAAAGATATTTGCACTGGAAGAGGAAATGCAGAGCCTGGAAGTGGATACTCATCTACCCTTTTCTTCTCTGACCCTGCCTAAGGGCTTGTACATGTAGAGACATCTATGGCATTGCGCATTCATGCAGCCTACAGCAGAGGTGGACAACCCTCCTGAGGCTAAAACCCCCAGTGCAGTGCTAAGAACCAAACATCTCCCCTCCTCCCACAATAACTTTGTAAATCAGTGCCCCACAAGCTCAGTCCTAGCTTCCCACAACCCATCTTCATATACCCAGACCAGCAGCACAGCTCCATCTGACTCCTCTCACCAGTCCTCCATGCTCCTTCAGCTCAGGGTGAGGAGCTACCCTTACACCCACCTCCACAGCATCCCTGAAAGCTGCTGCTGCTGCCCGCACCAGCTCACGGCAGGGCAGGGGCAGAGCCCCGTCCTGCAGGCAGCAGTAGATCCGGTGGAAGCTTGGCCCCATAACCCATCCACCATTATGAGACTAGACATGCACTGTTATCACCACACGTCCACCGTGGTCTTTGCTGCCGTGCAACCAAAAGCACATGACCTTGGATGGCAGGTAAAAATGACAATGGGATATTTGGTTTATTCCCTGTTCTTTCATTCTCTCAGAGGAGTAGCAGGGCTCTGGTGAGCAGTGGGGAAGCCACCTTCCAACAGTCTGCAAGCTCTGCAGCCTGATGGACCGCTCTGAGCTGCCTTTGCCATTACTGTCAAACTCACAGAAAACAGTGCAGGCAGCAATGCATTCTTTCATTTCATCGTCTCCTTTTCTGTCTCAACTCCATATCCTGCCTGGTCACAGTGTTACTGATGGTGGCAAATAGCTTTTCGTTGTACAACACACAAAGCTACGCTGTACTGAGGAGCAGCCGCTTCAGTACATCTTTGCCAGGAAACCCCATGGCCTCATCTCAGTCTGCAAGGATGCATTCATTTGCATGCCCTCGCTCCTTTCTTTGCACAATCTCTCTCCATGAATGCCAAATTTTGCCTGCACCAGCACACAGCCCCACTGCATGAGCTGCAGAAAGCTACTTGTGGTTAAGGTCAGAGAGGCAACGAGTCTTGAACAGAGCTATGGTCCCTCATTGCTCTTCCAGCAATATGTTGGAACTTGGACCTGATGATCTCAGAGGTCCTTTCCAATCTTAGTGATTCTATGATTCTATGTTGCTCTGCAAGGGCAGGGCCCAGCTCCTGATTTGGCCTTGTGGACCTCAGCAGATTCAGGCTTGACTGCAAAACCTCAGGGGCAACAGCTGACTGTCAGTGACAGAGCTCTTCTTTGCATACAAGTGTCCACACAGGCACTCCATCATGGAGGAGATGACAGACTGTAGAGCGATGTCCTCTGCTGTACTTGTCCTTGACGCACTTGCATATTTGACCACCTTGCTGTCTTTTTCAACAGCTCTTTTCAACAGAGCTGTCTTTGGTCTCACTTTGTAGCCCAAGCTTCATCTCACAGTCTTGTTCTTGAGCAGCTTCTACAATTTCTGTTAAAATTATTCTGCATGAGACGCAGGCAGTAGTTTCAGTGCTGCTCCAGAGACAAGCTTAAGATGTAGAGACAGCACTTTATTTGAACTCCTTTCTCTTACTAATGCTTAATTCCATAAAATTTTATGTCCATCTTTAGTCAAGCCAAGCTTAAATCTCTTGGTGGCGCTACAAATCACTGCTTTTCTGCCCAGCTTTCTCCACGCTATTTTCTCTGTAATGCATTTTGAATATACTTGTTAACAGAATAGATGTTCCGTCTCCTCCCTACACTTTGCTCTAGCATACATAAGATTTTTTTTCTCAAATGTCAAATGGTTCCTTTCCTTGCTTTTTGTAAATATTAAATCTTAACTTCACAAAAGACTGTTCACTTTAAGCAATATATGCTAAAATTTCCTGAAATTCATCAGTCTTTTTACCATTTACATTTTATATTTTATACTTACATTTTAGCTTCTTTTTTTTCTCTTTTCTTTACCATTTTCCCCACTGTTATGTGAAAAGAATCTCTCCTTATTTTATAACTTCATTTTACAATTGAAAGAAAAACAAAATTAAGCATTCATTCACAGGGAATAAAGCTAAGCTGCCAGCTATCTCCTGAAACAAAATTTTATTTAATGTCACTTGTGGATCTAGAAAGATCAGCAGATTAGACAGTAGTTCAAGGTTCAAATCAGGACATTTATAAACTGCTCCTCTTGACATCTGAATGAACCTGTTACTCAACCTTTCTTGTGACAAAACAGGATTTTATCTTATTTAAACCAGGGAAAAGAGCAATAGGGCAGAGTAATTATGTCAGCTATTCTTTCCAAGCAGTATTACAATGAAGTTATCTTCTGTTGTTCTTGTGACTCATTCTTGGGACATTTGAACCAAAAACGTGCTGACCTGCATCAAAAGAATCAGCAATTAGAAACAATAACAAACACATTGCAATTCAGACAATTACTTGGGAAGGCATATTTTTACTTAGAAGTAAAAGTTCTGCCCATTTATAATCTCCTTTAACAAAAATAAAAGCAAACAAACACAGGAAGTAACAGTCCAAGTGACAGAAAACACACTCAAATAAATGCTAAGCCGAAATTTACTAAGCAGCCAAAATTAATTACGTATACAAAGATTGCTGAATTAATTTGTTGAAAATACCAAACCACAAAAACAACAACAATCCATGTATATCATTTGCAAACAATTATTACTAAAATATTCCTGCCACACTGTTTCCTAGTCCAAGTACCTACCACTAAATTTAACGTGGAGTTATGGCATTACTAGAAAATATACGTAACAAAAAAGTTTGGGAAGACAGTGACCAACTTGAAGGAGAGACGTGAGCTCTGGGAGCACTGCACGTGCCACAGCACCACAGGTCAGGCAGAAGACAATTCTGGAAATGGTCATTACTGCCCAGCACAGGATATTGTGTTGCTTGCTCCCTGTTTTTACACCAACAATCCAACCACTCACAATAGCTGAGGTAGTTGAGGCAAGGAGGTGTCTCATAAGCAGGGTTTCCTGAGTGACGTCGGTCTATTTGAATGGCTGCCATGACGTATGAATGATCAAAACATTCTCTGATGCTAAAACATAAGAGAGAGCAGCAAAATTGGGGGAAAGGGAAAAAATTCCTTCTGGCATACAATAAGTATCAGAAGAGAATTAGCAGTTTTTTGCAGACAGCAGGACTTGACACATCGGTGTCAAATTCTACCTCATCCAGTTATTGGGAAAGCTTTAAAAGAGCCTCCTCCAATGACAGCCCATTAGTGATATACCCCATTTAAGTCATATGCACAGAGGTTTTACTTATCTTTTTCCAATTGACTCACCAATGTTCTTCCTGGAAGGTTATCATCTCTGTTTATCAATTATTTGGGGTTGAGAGCACAGCCTTTCTTAGGATTTTATTTTTCACACATCACTGTCAAATGTGGGAAATCGGTATTGCGTATATTGCTGCTTAGGGCGTAGCGCTTGGGTAAGAACAAAAACTGAACACCCAAATTAATGCAGTAGAATACCCACATTTCAGGGAATAAAGCATTTGCAAATTCAAGTTGTAACACCCTGATATTGTTTTACAAACATCTTTCTGACTCGGACCACTTGCACGGCAAGCCTATCACTCCGTTAGAGAACACTCTCCATTATAAATAATTTCCTACTTCAAAGACTAACAAATTACTTTGAGGCACTTTTAAAGTCAGTGTTTTCAATTCTGCAGCATTTTTGCCTGATGGGAAATCATTAAATAGCCAAGAACACCTTGTTTGCATTTACAGCTGTTACCTCTGTGAGGAGGCATTAGCACCTTTGCCCTCTAAGATACCAGCATCAGTAGCATCCACATCAAACAAAATCAGAGTAAAACAACAGTACCAACTGCACCCATGCCTGTATCTTTCCAGGAAGAGCTCAGATTCAGAATGGGCCTTCCTTTCTTCTCATCTATCATATAGTTCACCAAACCAACGAAAAATCATGGCTAGGAGTCCTTTGTAATCAACAGGACAAAAGTGACCACGACTATTAATCACATCTCTTTGATAACCCTGACCCTACTAAAGCATAACATCTGTCTTATGTTTTTTGTGGCTGAAAGCCAAAGCTGGGATCAGGAAACAACTATTTCACTGGTCAGATGTTAACATAGCACAGCATGTTGACTTTATAACCACCCTATGAGCTCAGAGAATTTAATGGATCTGTCTTTTATTTGGCTTGGTCCCATTTATTAATATTACTGGAGTGAGTAACTCATATGATCAGACATGCACTTAACAGAGCCATGTCTAGACAGACCCAGAAGTGCCGACTCCCTTTTCCACCACGAAGCAAAATCTGAAGCTTTGGGTGAGTAAAGCTGGAACAGTTTTTTTGAATTCACACTAAAAACACTCCCATCAGTTACTGTCAAGGTAGACACATGAAACAGCAATTACTGAACAGTAGCAGGCAAGGGCTTTCAACTGTGGACCAGATGGTAAAAACTGGTAGCACTTATGCCAACTCAATGATTACGCAGAGGAAGAAGTGATTATCGGAGACGTGCTATCACCAAAAAAAAAAAAAAATAAATCATTATTACAGTACTTGAAAGTGGATTTAGTTAGCAACTAGTAAATCTATCTAGGTTAGCAAAGTCAGCTGCCTCTTCTTTGTTCCGCTGTGGCTGGTCAAGGCTGTTGGGTCAGCCACGGACTGCATCCTTCATTGTACAGACAAGATTTGGTTGTGAGCGAGATTCAAAGGATAAACAACCCTCAAAAACCTTCCAGGAAATTTTACTGCATTACTATAAAGATATAACCTTAAAATCTTAATCCTAGCACGTGCTTTTAACTACTGCTGGTCAGCTCTCATCATGGACAAGTGCAGCATGTTGCCACAGACGTATGCCATGCTCTTAGCCTCAGCAATATCAATACTAGACTTAAACAGCAACATACCTGCACCTGGCTTCGCCCTTCCAGCCCTTGTGCTCCTGAAATCCTCCATAAGAACTACATCCAGGATCTAGCATTTTTTCTGTGACTCTCTTTACACTTGCATGAAATTCTGTTTCTGGTATCACTTTCATTAGTGATTGATTGATTGATTGATTGATTGATTTATTTATTTCAAAGATACGGTGCCAAATAATGGCAGAATGACATGGAATGTTGCACCAGCACCTCTATCACTTGGCTTGGTAATTCTGCTGTCCATAATCTCCATGTGTTGAACTTGCAGCTCCTCCTTCTCCTTCATGGAATTAGTCCTTGCAGCACTCTCGTTATTACTGGCATTTTGCATTGCATGAAGAAACTAAACTTGGAGCAAACAACATGGACAAGACGGGAGCTGCTGTAATGGATTTAATTTAAATGGTCAACAAAGACAAAGGCAAGCGAAGAAAGGTGGGAAAGAAGCCGAATCAGAGCCAAAGCCAGTATCTCAGGTAGTATTCACCTCATGCCACTAAAGCTGTGTAGAAGCCAGTGCATCTGCTAAAGTAAACTGCCTCGTCAGTCAGTGGAAAAAGGTGGGCTGTTACCTCAAAAGCATTTCCTCCTACCTGGCTTCCAAGAGGTGAATTGCCCCCTGTCTTCATTGTCCATCAAGGAGTTTAGATAAGTAGATGAGGTTCTTGCCTTGCTTTTAAGATGGCTAAACTTCAAATATTAGCCATCTGTGCTTAAACAGAAAAAAACCTGCTCTGTGTGAACCTTGACTTTACTGCAAGCTTAAATAGACAGCAACCAAGTCTTCATATGCTCAAATGTATACAGGCTCACTGTACCATGTATTTCAAGCATTTTCATTCATTTCACATGGGATTTAGTTGTTCATGCATGAACATAATATGCCTATTAAAGTAAATTCGAGATTTGAGAAAACAAACACATCTTGCAAACACTTGAAACACTGCCAGTTCCTTCATCCATGCTGTCCAATACATGCTGCTTAAATTTCCCTGAGTATATCCTTCTTTATTTGTTAAGAGGTATTTGCCTGATTTTCCTGCCTTTGTTTCCCATTCAGTAAACTTCACTAAATCATTTAAGTAACAAACACAGGTGTCACCCTGAAATATGCCTTATCTTGAACAGAGACAGGAGTACACACCTGGGAAACTTGTATTGTTATCACTTCCTCATATAAACACGGTCATTCACATACTTGGCAACGTACTTCCATATGGTGTTAATTCCCAGATCAGAATTACTCTCCTGAATCACAGTTATCCTCTTTTAAATATGCAAAACATTTAAGCATGTGATTAATTTGAAGCATTTGTGGCTGGTGAATGTTAAGCATCCTCCTGGGCCTTTGCTGGATGACAACTTTACTTGTTCAAGTGAGAAAAAAATTCTTGCAAATCAGCAGCCTATTGCTTTGTGGTCTGATACTTCCCTCTAAGTAGAGGGTAAATCAACATGGAGAAGCAAAAGCCTTTTTATTTAAAACAAAACAAACAAAAAAAATCAACAACAAAAAAAACTCACACAACAACAAATAGGCTGTACACTACATTCAGGTCTACATTTCAACACAGAAGTCTCTCAAACTCCAGCAAAGTGAATGGGAAACCAGACACAAGCTGGTATTTCATACATACTGCAGAAGAAAAGAAAAGTGGTTACCAAATAATTCAGTCCATCACCTCAGGAGTATCTCATTTGGTATTACAGTATTGATTTCAGCAGAAACTTACCAACCAATATCCTTCAATGATGTTTTCCAAACATTTAAGATCCTAAAGGACCTAACAGAAATTAGAAGTTGCAAGGTAACTACTACTTTTATCTAAAACAATAGGATTAAGAGCTTTTTTCCTTCCTGCTTCAGCTATATTCAGCTCACTGTGCAGTACCCACAGTAGAACGGAAAGCAAATGTGTGTTAGAAGGGTATTTAAATAAATCTGAAGTATGTAAGACCGCAGTTCATGCAGTCTGTCAGCATCCAGTCTGACAACACTCAGGCACAATACTCAGGTGTGCACCTCACCCGCCACCACTCCCATTGCTAACCCCAACCTGTCAGTAAAAGCTGTCTGGCACAAGTGGAAGTAAGAAGGCAGTTGGGCTCTTTTCTTTTTTTTTTCTTTTTTTTTCCTTTTTTTTTTTTCCTTTTCTTCTTTTTCAGTCAAGACAGGGGTATAATTATCCCGATGCACATCGCTGGAATTCATCAGGGACTTTTGTTCTCCCTGAGCGTGCAATCAAGACAGCTTCTGCAGAACCGGGCTCTGAATTCCTCATAAACCCAGGCTGAGACAGGGGGATGCAGAGTGGAAGAACACGCACACAAAAAAATCTCTGACCACAGTAAAGCATCCCACTTCAAAATTATCGGAGTACAATTAGCTGAAAGAAAATCAGCTAGGCAAAATTAATTGCTTTAAAACATCCAAGATATTTTTTCTCACTTTGACTTGTACAGAAAATCTTCAGTGTGTTTGTCTCACAATAAAAGGAAATACTGAAATGCTGAAGTCTTTTGTGGGGTGGGACAGCTGTCCCCTGAGTACCTGTAGTAGGAACAGGGATTTTAGGACAGTAGGGGAAGGGGCAGAGCGGGGAATAGTGTAAATCCCTGGTTCATAAGGAACAAAAAGAGGGCAGGAGGGCACTTGTGAAATCAAAATGCACAGCCTGTGCAATTAGTCTTTACACAGAGCACGTTTTAATAAAGATAGATCTTTAACAGAAACTGCCTTTGCAATCAACCTGAGAATTCTCCTTTTGCTTCTTTCCAGGCCCTCCCTTTGAGTAAGCACAGGTAAGTGGATATGGACCTGGATACCCAGGAATACCATGTTTCCTCCCTGTACTTTGAGCCAACACCTCCTAAACAGCTGAGGACAGAGGAAAGTTGTTTCTACACACAATTCTGCAAGGCTGATCCACCCCTATACATTGTCTTCTCAGACACTGACATTTCGTCTTTTTTACACAATAAGTCTCCATATTCTGAGTCAAACTGAAGATTTGCTTCTAAATAACAGAACTGACAATGATACATGTCAACACAAGGCATGGAGACACCCCATGTCTTGCCACTGGTGCAGGAGCTGGAGCACAGGCAGGTGCAGGCACTGCTCACGGAGGCTGCAGTCCTTTCCCAGTGCTGTTGGGAAAGCTGAGGAACAGGAATGCCAGGAGCTTGGGTCCCCCTCCCAGGACATTTTTGAATAGCATGACTCCATTAATTTCAGAGGACGTGCTCCTGCTTTCTACCGGTGTAAGCAAAGAGGCAATCCCTGGGCTGGTCGTTGCAAAGAGAAGTACATTTCTATGATGCACCAAGTCCTTGAAGTATTGCAAGTCAGGAGTTTTCTGACAAGAAAACGTGCTTGGAATCAGTCCGCCCTAAAGTAGATGGTTCCTTCTTTTTTAAAAGACTGCTTTAAAAATGAACTTATGGCACTTGTAGTGGCTTTTCCTAATACACAGCTTTGTATGTCTGATGGATCCCCTCAGTGCATATTTTTAAATGCTAATGGACAAGCAAAATTAATAGAAAGGCTTTAAACTCCGCAATTCCTAACTCACATCCATTTCCCCAAAGTCAACCCTCTTGACAGCTGCCTCAGCTGGCAACAAAACATATATAAATACAGACACAGTTGAGTTTGGGGTATCTTTGTTAATATTTATACGGCCTGCCACCGGGTGTTTCAGCAGCACAGCTGTTTCCAGCTGATAACTCTCTGCCTCCGATCACAACTGTACAGTCTTATTTCATGAGGGAATATGTATAATCATAAACATGATATGACTGTCCTCCCTGGTTTATTAGTCCGCGTATCTCCAAGGACCATTTTGACAGTCCAGAGACACTGTGTGTTCAAGAAATTCTTTAGGGACTACTGGATTTCAGAGCTCTCCTATGATATTTTTTAGTAAAATTGCCACTACCCTTATTACTGGGATGCAACGGTCATAATACCCGACCATTAGGCAGTGATGAGTGTCAGTCTCTAAGTGTACATAGGCATGCAGATAGGTAGGTAAATTAATAGATAGACAGTCAGATACATACACGCTTATATATATGCAAAAGGCATTTCAAGAAAGTATAATTTATAAGTGATCAGAAGGATCTAGCAGCAAATAGACTTAGAAAAGGTATTTCTTTTCCTTCCCCTCTCCCTCGTAGCAGTCAAGACCTGCTGAACAACCATTTGCCACCAGTGAAACAGAGGCCAAGTTTTCCTCTTGTCACATTGGTGTGCTTGCAGAATTCAGGGACAGCACCATGGTTGTGAAAAACTGAGATGAATATCTGGCCCCAGATCTGAATCTGCTTCAGAGGTCTCCATCCCCTGTTATAAGCCAGGTTGTTTTACCTGTCACATCCACTGCAGATGTGGCATGAAAAGACTCTGCTTGTATGCTTGTGGAGGGCAAACAGAAACAAACCTGATGTCACACCGCAAGGCTGGCCAAGAGTACACCATGACAAACCTGTACTTCTGTGCTGAGTCCCACCCATTCCACTGTGAATGCCAAAGGACTGGTTACATGAACAAAAAGCCCCAAAATCTTTCTGTCTTCTTCCTACTTCCGAAAAGGGGTGCAACTGCCTGAATGTGGAGCCTACTGAACTATTGCTTTGATGTGGGACTCAGCTGAAGACATACCCTGGTGATAATTCATTTATGTGGGAACAGACAGTGAGCCTGGTGTGTTACTTATATATATTGTCTTCTCAGACACTGACATTTCGTCTTTTTTACACAATAAGTCTCCATATTCTGAGTCAAACTGAAGATTTGCTTCTAAATAACAGAACTGACAATGATACATTTCAACACAACTGGATTATAAAACTGTCAGCCCCAGCTCTGTTCCCCAATCTCTATCCCTGTCAACAGTGGTTGGCTGTGGAAATTTCATCCTGCAAACCAGTTTACTGTTGAGCAAGTTTTTACAAGTCTGCAAAGGGAAAGGGAAGGAGGGAGAAGAGGGCGAACCTCGGTGCCGCTCTAGTACCAAGACATGCATTTTTTTATACAGCCAAATGCCACTGCTAAGAATATCACAACTTCACTGTGGCCAAACTGGAGGCATGGACCAAGGTAATCAGAGCTTGAAATTACTAATTACCTTCCATGACATAAACCACAGTTTCATGTGCCTTAGAGGGACATGTGTTGGATGAATGCTGATGTATCATTAATCATTATTAGATAGGCTTTGACTGAATTATATATAACCACCCTGTCTGATGGGCAATGGATTTTCATTGTCAAGGCAACTGTTATGTAGTTGTATTTTCTTTTTTTTTAATTGCAGATGAAGCAAGGAAATCTGTTCTATAAAAGAAAAGCATCCCTATAACTCACACACAGCCAATGAACACTTGTGTTATAACCAAATCGTCTTTAGCAACTTCTTATGGAACTCAACCCATACTTCAATAAGTCAATTACGCCACTTACATCATAAAGGGGCAGGGAAAGAACCAGGAATTGGAGACATAAAGCCAACCCAATATCTGTAGCCATATGTAAGCTCATCCCAGTACGAATCAGTAAATGGGCATGCACAACAGATAGAACTGCAGTATAAACACATCTGCTCATTGAATATAATCCATAAAAGACTTCAAAACAAAGTAGGAGACAATATTCAAGCTGTTGCATTTAAAAATCATTATTAAATTAACTAGAATCCAATTAATCCATTTTTCTATTGAAGTAAAAATCCCACCGATTTCCCAAAGAGTACAATGAAGCCAGAAGCACAGAGTAATATATAAAGGCATAGAAATTTTCATGCTGTAAGGGATTTGACAAGCACCAAATGCTTAAAAAGAGATTCACAATCTGTTACTTAGGGCCAGGATGGGTGATTTGCTGAGTAAAAGTCTCTTATTAATTATAAGACATTAGAGGTTAATTTAAAACCTCAAGAGACTTTATTGTCTTGTCAGAAGTATCCAGCTCCAATATTCTTTTTACAGAAGTGATCTTTCAATCTTTTTGATTTCTACACTTAGCAGCATACAGTGGTAGTGAGTTCACAGGCAGGACATGCTACCAGACAAAGTATTTCTTTCTCTGGCAGCTTCAAAATTGAGTGCCTTCCCCTTTCTGTGTTTTGAGATTGAGAGAATGGTGGCTCTCATCTCTTCTGAACGTCCTTCTCCAAAGTGCTGGTCCTATTACCCTTTTTTATCATTTCCTCCTTTATTCATGTCCTTCCTAACACAAACTGTCTGAAACTTTTCAGTCTTCCATCAGAGACATTTTTTCCACGTTCCCCCAACATTCTTGACACTTTCTCCTTAACCACTTGTAATCCATTAAATGTAGTCACTCTTCTTCCAAAGCTGCAACCAGACCCTGAGACACAGGAAGAAATGTTGACAGACTTTGTGATTCACTATTCTTCTCTAACTACTGCCCAGGCTTGCTTGCATCTCCTCCAATAAATTTATTTGTACTCTTCAGAAAATTTCAGTTGTTGTCTTTGTCAGCGTAAGTTTTTCCACTGCAGTGAACTGCAGGAATGTAGAGCTCCAGTATTTCTTACTGTTAAATGTGGGCATCTGATCCCATGGAAAGTTTTCTATTCATCTCTTTACATCCATCCAATTGCATAATTATTTAATATTAGCCTTTTTCTTGGGATAAAAAAATTGAGGCATTCATCTCAATTATTCATGTGGAGTTAATAATATGTCAGAGTCCAAAAAAATAATTGTCCATTTAAACAAATTGTTTAGCAGGTGAACTCCAGCTGGCAAATACTAAGCACATTTACATATCTATGTGAGAAGAGTGTCTCTTACCTCCTCCCATTTTGCATTGGACTAAGCTCCTGCTCTGAGTTTCCCTCGGCAGATCACCTGATACTCTTTCTCCTGAGCCCCAAACGCATGACTAAAAGGCATAGCACCTCCAGACAGTAAAAAGTGTTTGTTTCACCCCTGCTGCAGAACACTGTTTTGAAGCCCCTCTGTACAATCATAGCACTATTGGGTGGAAGGGACCTCTGAAGTCTCTAGTCTGACATCCTGCTCTGAGAGGGGCTGTCACCACCACTACACCAGGTCAACACTGGCTTTGACCAACCATTTCTTGACAATCTCCATGGACAGAGGCTTCACAGCTTCTCTGGGTAACCCAATACAATGCTGCAATACCCTGCTGGAGGAGAAACCCTTCAGGCTGAAGTCCAGCCCAAGCTGCAATGTGTGGTGCTTGCTCCCTGTTATCATCTTTGCCAGGGCTGCACCTTTGGGAA
Organism: Psophia crepitans; assembly: GCA_013399095.1. Taxonomy (NCBI): domain Eukaryota; kingdom Metazoa; phylum Chordata; class Aves; order Gruiformes; family Psophiidae; genus Psophia; species Psophia crepitans. The sequence goes on from VWZZ01004378.1 coordinate 44,756, forward strand.
CACCCTTAGAAAACACCTTTAAATCACCACATGTACTTTTCGGATGCCTCAGGAGCACTCACTCTCTCGCATGCTCCCCAAGCCCTCTCCTTACACCAACTTCTGGGGCTGCAGCAGGTAGCTACCAGCAAAACGGAGCTACAGATGTATTGGGTCACTGCAGAAATATCGATTCTCTGCCAGTTCTCCTGCGGGGATCTGGACACCTCTTACCAGCTGATAGATGAGCAGTCATCTCTCGGATGGAGCTGGTGTAAAGTCAGCAACAGACTGGGGGGGGAGGGGGTGTCACAATTGCTACTTTGATAACCCCAGTCTTCGCTGTGGCCATTAGCAATGAGAGAAGTTGGGCTGTTAATTGCAGTGTCTCCAAACGTTACAGCACTGTAATTTCCAGTACCATTTCTTTATCCATCAACAAACAGCATAACAGTTTCTAAGCTAAAAGATTCAGTGCAGCTACAAAAACAAAATACTGACAAGTAAAAACACTGAAATAGATGTATAACCACACAGAGGGAATTTCCCATGAAAACGTGTCCCGTACTGAAGCAGAAAAATAAATCTGAAAAAGGGTTTGGAAGAAAACTCATGTGATTCTTTTTTTTATTCTCCTCCCCCCACCACCTTTTTTTCTGATGATAATAAATTTTCCACAGGATTCAACCATGTGAAAAGTCTCTAGGCAGGCTCTTCAAATAGAATAGTCCCTGAAGCATTGGAGGGGGAAGAGCACGGAAACAAAAACTCTTAAAACTCAATGGGTAGCCATTATTAGATTTTGCTTAGTGACCAGATCAGCTCCTAACAGAAAAAAATTGCCTTTCATTCCTGGAGCCTAAAAGGAGCAGCGCTTATACATACCTTGCTCCCTGTAGTTATATTAGCACGACAGATCTGTCTGTTTTACCAGTCCTCTTGGCTTCACAACAGATGCATAAATGACTAATTTCTGGTCTGTCTTTTGCTGTGTTATGACCCTGCATCTCCTAAACCCACATCTTTTAATAACCTCCATCTTTCTAAGTTGAAACAAAACCACTATTTAATCTGTTTGGCTATAGTAAAATGGGTTTAGTCCAACAAGATGCATACCTGTGTTGTGGCACTGATCTCCAAAGCCACCAGTGACCACCCAACCATGCCAGCTGCCACCGGTGGCTTAGGGAGACCACTGACCTTCTCAGGCACGTGATCCTGTTTTGAGAGTTTCAGCAATGCCACGGAGCTGTACATAGATGTAAAGGTTTCCCTTACTTCCTGAGAGTTGTGGTGTATTTTTCCTATATTAACATGATGTCACATTCAGTTCTAAATGTCCCAAATGCCACAGATTTCCATATGTTCCTTACAGGTCCAGTTTACCACTACAATGACCTCCACTTTCTTTCTTTCATCCTATTGCTCTTACTGACATCCCCCTGTGCAATATGGAAGGCATGGAAGATGACTTCAATCTCTGTTATAGCAGTGGCTGAAGGAACAGCGCAGCCAGCCAATATCAGCACGTAGTTGGCAGACGTAAGCTATTCTTGGTGTTAGTTAGGTTTACCTCATCAGCAAAATAACACTCCACTTAAGGAAAGATTGTTGTCCTCTTCTTTACTTAATCTCCTTTTTTGTTACTATTTTAGCACAAAAGTCAACTGCAGAAGAAAGCATTTAAAAATGTTGTTAAAGAAATTGCCTTCAACTTTCACTGGCACTCATAGCCATCGAAGAAAAGCAAAATGCCTGCTTCTGGTTTCACATACGTTTTTCATCTGCGTGTCTCCATTGCAGCATTGTTTACAGTTTAACTTAGAAGAAAAGAATTACATCCAGGAGCACACACACAAAAAAAAAAGATACTAGAAAAAGCTCAGAGGATTAGAAGGACAATATTTGTAATTGAAGAACTTACTGTCACAGTCCAACTATCTTACAGCAGAACTGAAAAGCAGATGAAAATACCGAGATCATTCAGATAGAAGAGATTTTCAGCACAGCTATTCCACCACCCTTACCAGAGCTACTTTTAGTCTATGGTCTGATAGCCCTGACACTGATGTTTCCTGTAGACATTTAGCTTCTGTAAAACAGAAATGTTGCTACTTATTAATCTTGAGGATAGGAACTCATTAATATTTCTAACACATTTTTGAATAGAAACAGAATATGAAAACAGATTTCACTATCAGTTAAAATTTTGAGTTCAGAGGCAGTAAAACTGCTGTCATCTATTTCAGCTTCAGCCCAAGCAGGAGCAGAAACTACTTCAAAATAATGTGCTGAGTATTATTAGCATGTTCAATTTTATCATTTGACTTCACTTTAAACTTCCACCTTCAATCTAATTAATTCAGACTGGCAAAAAAACCAAAAGAATGGGAAAACTACAGAGGTTGTATAACAAAATAAAACCCATGATTCTCAACATTTGTTATTTCAGTTGCCATTTCTCTGGAACACTTTCTTGTTATTTGTTATTATCATTACCCATAAAAGGACTTTAGTTCACAAAAGTGGCTAATAACCACACTGATATACACAGTTACATGAAGTAAAGGAATTAATTCATCTGTTCACCATTTACTGTACGTTAGCCTTATTTATTGTCATCATTCTGCTGTTTGAAGGAGGAATCAGTGCGCTGTGATCCAGGATGTATCTACACAGGGAAGCTGTAGAGATCTATATACATCAGCATGGAAACAATTGGCTAAATGTGGACAAATGAACAACTTTAGGTTATAATTATTACTTAAATACAGATAAGAGTTCTGTTTTCTTAGGCACTGAACAAGCATATAACAATCTTCCTCCTAAAAGCTGTATCGCTCTAGTTGAGAGAGGCATATTTATTGATTTAACTTCTCTTTCTGATTTAATGTGTGCCAGAGGAGAGCAACTGTAAACCAATTTAAGAGAGTCCACAAAAAGCAATTGGATCAAGATCAGTACGTTCTGACTAAGTTAGTTGAACTAGTTCAGCTTTTACATCCAGGAGGCCTTAGAGCTTTAGCTTACAAGGTGTTACAGGAGTCAGTTCTTTAGCATGATAAATTAACTGCAGACTCGATTAAGATATCCAGATTCTCCATTTATTTGCAAGAAAAGTTAAGAAATCTCCAAGGAGCAAGATCCTGTCTCTCTGGATGAATTTTATCATAGAATCACAGAACAGCCCAAGTTGGAAGGGATCTCATAAGATCATCTGGTCCAACCTTTTGTGTGAAAGAGATTCTCAACGAGATTATCTAGGACCCTGTCCAATCACATCTTGAAAACCTCCAGTTATGAGGTGACCTCCATTTGATCCTTTCCAGAGACAGCCATCTCCTGTTTAGAAATAACCTCCACTATATGTACAGTAAAAAGATTCGAAGAGAAAGCCCTGAAGTCTCTCTGGGCAGAAAGATGTTCCTCTTCTTCAGGATCATGAAGCTGGAGACCTCTTTGGAGGTGGATTTTGTCTGTGAAAAGCCCAGAAAATGAAGGCGCAAAGCATTTGGGGTTAGAGCAATCCAAACGGATGTGAGAGACACACATTGAGCCAGAACTGGAAAGATGTATCTTGAATTCATATCCCAGGTGAGTATCCAGCTGGCTTTTGGGGTTTTTTGTTGGGTTTCTTTCTGTCTGTTAGAGTTGTTCAGCTCTGCATAAAAAAACAATGCATTGGGTTGTAGCCATAAGCTTACATGCCCAGTCATGGGATTTCATTTTTTTTTATGCAGAGCAGACTGTCTCTGCCAGAAGACAATGAGAGAAACCCACTTTGAATAACCAATAGTCCAACCATTAGAGCATTCACCGGGGGTGCGGGAACGCATTCAAATGCTCTCTGCAAATGACGAGAAGGGACTAGGACCTGGTCACTCATATTGATGTCTAAGCATTGGGATTATCCAGGAGCAGATGCACAGTCCCAACTTGGTGGTCTAAACATGCCTTAAATACAGGTACAGCATTACACCTTATTTGTGAAGAGTGAGGGAAACCTACTTAAAGCATCTTGTTTCAAAGTTACTGCTGCTTCCCCTTGAGAAAATGTATAATAGAAACCAGGGTGTTTACAAGATTAAGTACCGTTCCATTGACACTTTAAAGGATGCCTGTGGTTCAGCATGGGTAGGTCTGGATGCCTGAAAACGTAGAAAGGTACCATAAAGGATGAGAATTTTCTACTACTTTTTAAGGAAGAAAACACACAAACCAGGGAGGAGAAAGGAGCAGAAGCTCAGCTCCATCCCAGGAGACAGGAGGAAGCCTTCTGCCCTCTGCACGGGTCCAGCAGAGCTCTGGAGAAGTAGTATGAAGCTGACACTTACCGAGGTCCATCCCTGCCACATCTGCCCATCAGACAATATTCTCCTCACAGATATGGGACCAGTCTGAGTAGAAATTTATGGGGAAAAGCTTCGCTTGCTACCCTCTCCCAGAGAAAGACGTGCCCCAGGCCACTTGGCAGGGTTTGGGGGATCAGGCTGAGCCTGTGCACCATCAGTTGCAGAAGCCTACTGCAGACCATGGGAAATCATGACCTACTGATCCTCAGCTCTGTGAACACAACCACACACACTGAGCCTTTTCAGTAAATATTTCCGATAACTCTTGCACAGGCGGAAACAGGATCAGCTCCGAGCTGCTCACAAACTGAAAGAAGAGATGCATTCATCTGAGCGTTTCATTACAAAGGATAAATCTATCAACCAATACTTCAAGTCACCTATTTTTTCAGTGACTTAAAATCACATGGCAAGATTCCCAGCAGAGATACAGATGCCTTAGGGAGTTTTTGGGCAACTACTGCCGTTGTTGAAAGTCACTGGAATTCACAAAGCTGCCATTTAACCCCAAGTCCTTAACCGTCTAACTTCTCTAAAGGTTTGCTTCCTAGGCATGTTCGAGAGTCCCAGCTTTCACAGCACTCAATTGTTTACACTTGTCTCCTGTAAGCCTGGAGCGGGTTCACTAGAGGGCTTTCTGCACCTTGGGGGTCCTTGGCTTTGCTCTCTGAGCTACAAAAAACACAGTGGTCATCACACTCCACTGAGACATGTCCTAAGACAGGATGAGGACCACCTCTTCCATTGCCTGGGAAAGAGACCTACTTCTGAGGTGAAATGCTGCCCACTCCCCTGCTGCTGCAGTGACAAGATCAGGGGGTTTTAAGTGATGGCATCACATTCAAAAGTCCTTCTCGCTCAAATTCAGTGACTGCCTTCATGCTGAAATCAGTCTCCTGAATCCCATCCAGAACTGCTCTCTGAGATAATGAGGTCTGGAAAGAGGAGTTTTTATATCAGCTTCCTTCCTTGCAGAAAGTGTTCAGGCTGATCTCTCACTACTCTTGCTGCCTTGCTGGCTCTTTTCAGCATGACCATCCCATTAATCTCACACCCTGGATGAATACCTACTGATTATTTGGAGGTTTTCCCACCGTTGTATAAAAAGTCCTTTCCATTCAAGGAGACGTGGTTGTTTATTGACCAGTGGATTTACTTGAGATTTTAAAAATTCTTGCAACATACTCAATTAACTTTGAAACAGTCATGTTACATTTTTGTAACAATGACAAACTACTTCCTGAGCAAAACAATGAAATGTCAGCATATTCACAATATTTCAACATTATGTGCTAATCCATTTGTATCCACAATGTTGTTTCTAGAAAAAAAAAAAAATAGTAGGCCAGCAAAATGCAATGGGTATTTATTTTTCCTTCTTTTTTTTTCTTTTGGAGGGGGGGGGGGGTGGGTGGTTAAAAATATTCCAGGGCACGCCCTGCATCGGTCTTGATAATTCAGAAATGAGAACAATTTTCTTCTCAAGATGGAAGGTCAGAATAAACAAAAAGGTCTATCTATAGCTCCAGAACAAGGCACTATCTTTCTTCTGGGAGGAGGGCAGCTCCAGCTGAGCTACAGACTTGAGCCTTCTTCAGCTTGCTCTTTTCTACGGTATTCCAGACTGTTATCACCTTCCAGTTATTGTTCTGGAGCTTAAGTCCAAGAGACAGATTTATTTCCCCCAAAGTTTAGGAGGTATCCATATCCTCCAACTTTCTTCTGGCTGCCAGGTTACGTTAAAACACGAATGAGCATCACGCAAGTATACCCCTGCATTGACTTGCTCTGGGCCTTCTTAGCAGAGACACCCACAAATAAATGAGCTGTCAATGAAGATTTCTTTCCTAGATGTGGGCCAGGGCAGACTCAAGTTGAGTGTTGCTCTCTGAGTGCTGCTAGAGAAAGAGGAAACATCAGCCTCCCAGACCTCAGTGCACAGCACCCTTCAGAAGCACTGCTATTCAGCCCACCACCTGAATTCCTCTGCTAGACCCTGCAGTCAAAGGCACCCAGACACTACAGAACATGATTTTGCTTCTCTTCTGGTTTTATTACCGCGGTCAAAAACTGTTGTCTTCTACTCGGTACCTCAACTTTTGCAGAAGGAACAAATCCAACTAACCAAACCTACTATAAAAACACACGTATGAGCTAGCAAGAATTATCTATGGGAAATCTCTTTTGAACAGCTTCATTTGGGAAAACCTTTTAAGAGAGTCTTCAAAGAGAACGTCTTTGGGAGAAGATAATGGTGAAAGGAAGGAAGAAGGCTCAACTGCCATAATAGCTGGCAAATTCCTCCAAAAGTTATTACTGATCATTGCTTCCAGGAAAAAAAATATTCCCTCTGGATAAATTCAGCTTTCTGGAAAAGAGTTTAAACTTAGCACATCCATTTTACTGGCACTTTGCTTTCCAGCATAGATAAAAGGTAATGACTGACACGAACTGCATGAAATCTTCTCGCTTATCCACACCTCTGGAAAATATGCTGGGCTCTACTTCCTTCCCGGCTTCAGAGAGGCCCACATTTTCACCCTGACATAATCTTTCCCATGTGTTCAAAAAACTGAAGGTCTCCTGGTATCTGGAGAGTAATCAAGTACACACATGCCCTGAAGATGTAAAGTTAATTTGTGTCTAAGGAAGATCTACTGGAATTTAGGAGCAACTCTTGGCATGCTTTGTCAGACGTTGATTATCCATCTGCCTTTATTTCTTCCTGATGAAACATCCCAGAAATCACGTGTGTTATCCGAGTGCCAGTGCACCAACCCTTGCACACATTAAGCATCTCAGACCCTCTCCTCATGGCTGTAGCCTGGGTCTGAGTCACGCAGCAGAAGAGCAGGAGGGCATTGTGGCAGCCCAAAACTCCTGAGAGCAGCGCACCCAAGTGGAGAGGATGCTGATGGTCAGCAAATGACTTGGAAAGGAGCTGTTTCTGCTAGTCAGGTGGAAGCCTTGGTGCAAGATGCTTGTAGAGAGTGTGAAAATAAGCTCCACTTGGCCTAAGAGGCCTTTTGGGAATGAAATGCTATAGCCTGGACTGAAAAGGCTTGCTTGGCGTGATCCCAAGGTATCACAGCTAGCCCCATGAAAGGGATGTTACTGGGGCTGTGGTTCTCTGCCAACAGACGTGAGAAAGCAAGGCAGCAGTTGTACATGCAAGGAAGGTTAACTGAGCTTCCCACACTGTACTGCGTTCGCTCTCCTCCCTGGACACCCACAGTGCTTGAGAAACCAGCCCTCAGCCTCAGTGGAAATGAAGCTGGTGACAAATGAGATCCTGGGGCAGGAAATGTAAAGGCAATGCATGTGCCTGCGCAAGCTCCTTTGAAGTACGAGGATATTTAGTTAGTATTTCAGGCACCATTTAATTCACGTGTATCTGTGATTTTGTCTTCATTTGCTTTTCCTCACTGAGCATCACCCTTGCAGTTAAACCATCAGTTTCTGGGGGATTTACAATCAGAGGAAATACAAGCACCCCTAAAAAAATGTTAAGACCTGTATCTTTTTACACTGGGGTCAATATTCTCACAATCCCCCTCTTTCTCTGCTCACCGAAATGCAAAAAAAAAGAAAAGAAAAGCGAAGAAACAACTGCCTCCCATCCTAGAGGATGGTAAATCTATCGCAACAAAGGGCCAAGGTCACCACTTTCAAGAATAATTTCGTTGTCTTTCACACACAAGCTGAGGTTCTTCATCTCTGCAGTGCTGACGAAACCTGCCCCCAGGCTGCAGGAGCGCTGTGATTTGCACCGGGGGAACACGGGATTCTGAAATAGTCGGGCTTTATCCTAATTTAGAGGATATGAAACGCAAGAAAAAGCATTCGTGGCACAGGAATGAACCAGTCCTCTTTGTTTCTGTTTTCCCCAGAAAACTCAGAGCTAGATATGTGGGGTGGACTTCTAAATGTCTCGGGATGCAGCCATTTTAGAGTCCTCCATTTCTGACAAAATCCTTTAAAGGAAACAGCAAAGGCCCTCATACCCACAGTATGAGGGAAGATTGGCACCATCCAGTGTTGCTCCATTCACTAGTCCAAGAAGCTTCCCAAAAATCTGAATTCAATTTCCAGGATGCTGAATGGTTTCTCGCCTGGTGACAATGTACCAGCAGCTTCATAAGCTTTTTATTTTTCGTTAAGAAACCAACTGCCTTGGATTTTGGATGAGAAATAAAACAACCCTGGTCCCTCTCACTGTTTGTTCATTGTTCATAAGCTGTTCTACATTTGTCCTGTTCAGTGAGCTATTGTTCCACAGGGGCACTGCGAACCTCTGCGAGCACAAACTCAAACCACATTGTAAATAGCACATGGCTTTGTTTAATCCAGAGTGAACCCCTTGCCTTCAGCTGAAGAGGCGGCCACAGCAAAGCGACCTGCCCAGTTTATCACCACCGTTAGATATCGCCCGCTGTATGCCGGTGCCACGACATTGTTTGACGTATTTATATTTCTTTTTTGAAAATACAGCGAGATAAAGTGCTTCGCCACACTGACTTGTCACGGTTACAAGGATGCTTTAAGGGTTTCCATCCACTGGTTAAAACAGCATTGTCTACAAAGCTCTGCTAGCAAACGCTCCCGCTGTCACAGCCCTTAAACACAGGCTGCTGATGCCCTCTGCTGCTGCACTGCTGGCTGTCTGAGGGCTTTGTGTTGTTTCTGCAGAGAGCAAGATGAAGTTACTAGGTACCGTTTTCGCTCCTAATAAACATGTGTGGCTTGTCAACAAGCTATTGCAAATACTTTCCAACTCAGAAATCCATTACCAGGCAACAGAACAAACTGCTCATCACAGTGCTCTCCCTTCCAGTTTAAATTGTAAGTTTTCTTTTTCCTTGTTTTCTTTTTTTTTTTTTTTGAGATAACATGTTCTGTTAATATTTCAGCAATTCATACAGTATCATGCAAAAGGAGAGGGGGTATTACAATAAAAATACTAGTCATCAAACTCTCTAATTCCACTAGAGTTTAGAGAAACCAGCCCGGCTTGTCACAGCGCTCTGAATACACATTGCACATTTGAGTAAGGGCATTATTTGAAAGTTTGCTGTGATAGATAGGTATATCATGACAGTGCTTGATGGTGCGTGCAGTGCACTATTAGTAACCCGTTGTTTGCCTGTGCGTTCACTGACAGGGAGCAGCCACCACTCCCATGCTCACACGCTTGTGCGCAATGAGCACATGTGTGCAAAGCACACAGCACAGGGCTCCCTGCGCACACACCGGGAAGCTAAATCTGGCTTTGTACGGAGCAGGATGGAGCCAGGTCATTGCTCTGACGGTGGGAAGGAAACCCCAGCAGCTAGCGGTCCCTCACTCAGAGAGTCAGCTTGTCTGATCCCCAAAGGACTGCAACAGTGGAAAGAGGAAAAATAAAAATTCTTCTTTCTTTTCTGTGGATATCAAACCTCGCCAGCGCAGAACAAGAAGTTAGCATCTTTCTGCAGTAATGGGGGGAAGTTAGCTCTGTGGGATGATCCTGTAGCATTGTCACCCATTTCAATTTCAGCAGTTAGCCAAAATTTGGGGACAGGCATACTGTTTCCATTAAGAGAAGTAATTGATGAAGAAATCAGATATTTCTCTGATGCACTCCTATTTTTCTGCAGAGAATGTACAAAGCCCTATTTCCCTTCCCCCATTGTGTTCGACCAGCAGGAGACGAGACTTTTCCGTTCAAAACTCCAAAACGTTTTCCAGCTAGGACTCTTCCTGAAGACTGTTTCTTACCCTTTTCCTTATGGACATATTGCACATATGGACATGTGGCTTTGGCTGTCTGTAGCCTTTCTCAGTGGCTTTTCCACCCACATATCTGCATTGATCTGAATGCTTCTTACTGGGCACAGAGGGTGCACTCACTGCTCCCTCAGCAGCCATCCATTCCTGGAGGCTCAGCTCTGCTCTTTTATTAGACATTGTCCCCCTTCCCCCCAGCCCCAAAATGCGCCAGCAGAGCTGCTCACATCAATCTCCCTCATTTCATGTTTGCAGTGTTGGCTTACCTCTTTTAAAAACAGGTCTTTGCTACCTACTTCTTTCCAACCAGACTGTTAAGCAGCAGGCACAGCAGAAACTTGGCCATCAGACCTTCAGGGGTGAAAACACGGGCAGTCAGCGATGAGGAGCCAGGGGTGGCTGGAGATGATGCCCATATCCACTGGCAGGGCTGAACCAAGGTAAGAATGTCTGTGTACAGCCTCCTCCTGCCATCTGCCGTGGACACAAACATACACACGGAGTTTGGTGGGACAACGTATAGGCTCATGCGTTTGCATTTTGCCCCAGTGCAGGCCGCCTGGCTGCAGAGCACAGGCTGCTAACCAGCCCTGCACAGGGCTTGCCTTTCTCAGACGTGGCAGTGTCCTTGTTTCTGCCAGCTGCAATGGAAAGGAGCTCCCTTAAGGGCTTTTTCATCTTTCCGCTGAACAAAGGACAGCTCTCCACCTCCTCGATGTGAGATCTCACTCCAACCCTAACACCGTGTTCCGGTAGCACTTCAAACAGGACACCTGAAGAAGCATTTTCTGTCAGTGCTGGGTCCCTGAAATACAGATTTCCTCTTGTTAGCAGGTACTAAATTAAAAGGTGATAACCAGGTGGAGAAAGCAACCTAGAGAGACAGTTCCTCCCTCTGGGCATGAAGAAACCTGCCCCTGCAGAAAAACAAGATCTTAAAACAAAGCAGAATAAATAAACCTTCCCTCACTTCTGCGCAGTACACACAGCTGTAAACTCAGTGCTTTCTGGAGAAGGTCACGGAGTCCATCTGCTAATGGGTTTCCTGCCTGAGGGTATTTACAGGGAAAGTACATTTGATGGACAAAGGCCATCACGGGTGAAAACAATTTGACAGCGCAGAAGATTAAAGCGGAGAGTGGCCAGAGCAGCTCAGAGCAACGTCCTTTGTCATGGTAACAGCTCGGACACCGCACACTTCTGGCAACTACATGTGAACAAAGAAAGATGCTTGAAGAAATGCAGCGCACGAGGGCTGACATGAAAACCGCACAGCGCAGCTCCAAGCAGGAAACCGAGGAGGGAGGGAGGGAGGAGCAGACACACATGGTACCATGCTATTGTAGTAAGGAACCTGCAGTTAAGGAGATACCATTTTCAGGTAAATAAAAAGCAGATGTATTAGGAAACTGGCAAAATCTTGTAATATTATGGAAAGCAATAAAGAACTGATCAAACCTGTCCCTTTTTATTCATTTTTGACTGCTCAGAACAGATGATAGATGTATTAAGAGCTACTGAAAGGGGCCATATGGAAAAAGTACAGGAGGGGGTTTTTGTCCTTCAGAGCACAGGAGTTCCATACTCTGAAAATCACCTACTGGCTCTTAATCTTCACATGACCTACCCTTTCATCTGTCTATTATTTGAAGTTGCTTTGATCATCCTCTCTGTTCCTCTGTCCCTGCACACTCTCTCCTGTCTGTGTCTCCATTAGCAGGGCTACAAATTGCAGTAAGCATCAGGATTCCACCTGTAAATGAGAAATCCTAACTGTCCCCTAATCCTAACTGTTTCCTGAAGGTAGAGGCAATAGTTTCTTTTAAGAAGGGGGTTTGAAATCTAGTTAGTGAAGCCTGCTTAATGCAGCCATACTAGTGGGCACTGTCCTTAGCCATGCATCCGTATAAAGCGTGTACAGTGATGAATACCAGCGCTGCTCTCCTACAGTGTGGAGGACTTCTCCAATGTAATTCTGCAGTGATTTTTAACTACCATTAAGCCCACAGTCAAGCCACTGCCAGGTGTGAAGCTCGAGTCCGTGCTTTGATGCAACCCAAAACTTTAGCTGGACAAACAAGCTTCTTGCTTTGTTCCTCACAGCTCCAGTGCAGTGGGAGGCACTGAAAATGATATCATCTAAGCAGATCTCACTGTCGCTCTCCACTTGGCAAATGCTTTCAAACTGTTTCTGTCACTGTTTTCAAAATGGTTGGAGGTTTTGGGTTTTTGTTTGCTTGCAATAAAGTCACGCAGCTGGCAACTTATTTGTCTTTCTCATATTTCCCCCCATAGTACAAGTATTGTTTTGCCCTTCCTCTCAGGCCACTCTGTTTCTCATTAGTCTGTGTTTGTCTCTTGTTTTATACATGGCAACTGAGCTCCATTACTGTTATGCTCTCAGTTTTCATCATTGCCTCTTTTCTGCTTTGCTACCGCAGAAGGTACTGGTAGGACAATGTGATACAGCTTCATCACCAGATCCGTAGCAGACATGTCTTAGATGCACCGCCTCTCAGCCTGCAACAGCAAGGAGGATCAGATGCCTGAATCAAGGTCCTTAAATTTATTTGGGAATTTGGGCCCTAGGTGAGGTCACAGGTTCCCTTCCCACAGAAACAAAGGCAGGGAGTGAGGCACTCGCATCTTGCGTGGAGCAGGAGCACAGCCAGGGGCTCAGCCGTGGGAGCAGGCAAGCTCTCTTCACTCTTGCAGTTTGGACAGAGTAAGTGTGTCATGTTTTCTGACATGCAAAATAAAAGCTCCCAAAACTGAGAGTCATGTTAAGAGAACAAGTAATAAATTTGGCATGTTGAAACCATGACCATGGAGAAAAAGTCACTGAGACAACTTGAGTGGAAGTGAAAGACAAGATAAAATTCCCAACAAAGGATTTTTAAAAATGTAGAGAAAGTTGGTTTCCTCTGTTCCTTTTCATGCCACTCTGAAACTAGAGCAGCCAACAGCCACTTTCCATGTGCTAGGTACAGCCACAGTCCTGATGCACTACGTGACTGGCAGGCTCCTTCCCTGTGCTCATGGAGCTGTTTTCCAGATGAAGTCAACAGGCATTTCAGTCAAGCACCCTCTTCTCAACACTGACAATAGCTCTGAAAAATGAAGCTTCAAGCAGGTGTTGACACTTGCTCTGTCATACAAGTTTCTCAGGTTAAACAACATTGACTGAAAGTCTTTCAAGTGTTTTCCATTAGCATGAGCCGCTACTGGGGAGCACCATCATTTTTCACATGTAAAAGCTAAAAGCTTGTGTGCAATTTATTAACTTTATGCGTTTATTGATATGCTTAAAGAAAAAAAAAACCAAACCTCAAACAGCAACAAAAACCACAAACAATCAGATAAGAAGTGTTCACTTCCATCATGTTAGAAGCAGTCAGTGGAGACAGCACCTTTCATTTTACTCTGAGACTTACATTGTGATTCTCAAAATGACCCTTGGAAAACAGACACCCAAGCTATTCTTTAAAGGTACTTGGACAACAGAAATGCCTGGATACTAAAGACCTAATGGGGCTTTTGACACCACTGGCTGCCTATCCCAGCTTAGTATTTTTGGAGGGCCATCAAACATAGCCTCCTCTTTTGGGAGATGTGAATATGGCTTTTGCACCTCTTTTGGAGGGGACAGTCACAGCAAGCAGCTGGCTGCAATCTCCAGCCAGCTGAACTTGAGACATCTTAAACACAGATGGAGATTAGACTCTGACACCTTGACACAAAAGCTATCCCAAAGCACAGTGGCTCTGCAGGCATTTTCCGTGGAGAATCTCATTTGGGTAATGAACAATTTAAATGTTCGTTTTAGATTTCCAAAAGAAAGCAACTGCTGTCATGCTTGCTTGATTAGAAAATTTAAATCCTTCAAATTCACTGATGTTTTTGAGATATGGAAAAAGCTGAGCAATTAAGTAAAAAAAGACTTGTCAAATTGCTGTTCTCTCTGGGGTTTGGTTAGGTTTTAGTTTATAACTGTGTCATCCCTTATTCACCTGACTATAGGGCAATGTCCACTAGGGAATGCTGTAGCCCTGGTCCTGTGGGTTATCAGGTCCCGAGTAGGTGTACCAAGGACACACAACCTACAGATCCAATGGGGTACAATGAACTTCAGTTGAAGTTTATTTGTAAACAGTATCTAAAGGATGGGACATCTCTATCCATGGACAACTTCTAAATTAAGTCTAAGAAAAGATATCCCAGTCCTCCAGGGAAAAAAAAAAGGTGTGAAGCCACTAAATCCTCTGGCTCCAGCAAGTGTTGGATGAAATTCAGTTCAGGTACCTCAGCTGTTTGGTAGATCTCTATGTCAGGGCCAACGAAAAACATAATTTGTGGGGAAAGGAGAAGAGGAGGTGACTGTAACACAGTCATAAACAGGCCTTCAGTATCGTGGCCGAAGTGCATCCCCTATGACGGCTGTGGGCACCAGGGGCAGTAAGCAATCACCCAGAGCAGAGCTGGACTTAAGTGGCTGGAGATAAAAGCTTCGAATGGCAAGTGCTAGGTGGCTGCAGTTACTTCTATCTGAAGGTAAGCACCTAATCAAATGCTCAGTAAAAAAACAGCTAGATTTACCACGCTGCCTCCTGCATAGCTTGGGCTTAGAAAGCATTTACACTTTTAAATCTAAAAACAGATTTTCACATCAATTATTCCTTTGTAACTTGCGAAATTAACAACTGCAAGTTAATAAAGGCTAACTCTTTTCTCCCTCAAACAAGAAGGTCAAGTCTGGTTTTAATCATTACTTCGGTCGAGATGAACAGTGTTGTCTAATAGCAACCCAGACGCTGACAGTGCTGGGGTCGCAGTCAGAGAGGAGTGCTGGTGAGGTTGGCATTACAATTTCCACATCTCTCCCCCAGTTTTTAAGCAGTATGAGATGGAATTTTCTTTGTAAAATTATAAATTTTTGAGCCATCCTATGCCAAAATTAATCCAGCAAGCATAGTTTATGGCTCTCTGATAATCTTTTTTGTTTTCCTTTACAACCAAAGAGGGACTACACAAGTGACTGAGTTACATTCACAATGTGATTGTGAGCCAATTTTGTCTTGTTTTCCCTGGATTTCATATCAAACATTCAAAGTGACCTTTAAGAAGGTCAGAATTTCACAGAATGGAAAGAGGTTGCTATTAACACAACAGGTCTACATAACTGATTTAGAAAAATCAATTGTTTTCACTTGCGTGTAAACCCCAGTCTGGTACAATACATAAAGCACACACCTTTAATTTCAGTGAAGCTTAACTATGCACAAATTTAAACGCAAAAATCATTGCTTTATTGATTCCCCCCCCATCATATCTATTTCATATAATTCTCACTGAAAGAAGAGGGAGTCTGCACCTGCACACTAGGTCCTGGATCAAATCCTTTCACAAATGATAAATAATTTCCCACTGTTTTTCTTCATCTAAACTAAACATTCAGGTTAGAGGTCTATAATTACATACGTGTCCTGGGTTCAGCTAGGGTAAAGTTAATTTTCTTTCTAGTAGCTGGTATAGTGCAGTGTTTTGGATTTAGTATGAGACTACTGTTGATAACACACTGATGTTTTAGTTGTTGCTGGGTAGTTGTAGTGTCTACACTGAGTCCAGGACTTTTCAGCTTCTCATGCCCTGACAGGTGCACAAGAAGTTGGGAGAGCACAGCCAGGAGAGCTGATCCAGGCTGGCCACAACGATATTCCATAGCTTATAAGATCATGATCCAGATATAACTGGGGAAGCTAGCCAGAAGGTGACTGAGCATCGGGTTCTTATTGCCTTTTGCACGTGGTGAGCAATTGCATTTGTGCATCACTTGTATTATTGTTATTATGGTTGTCATTGTTGTTGCTGTTATTACTAGTATCGTTATCATTATCATTATCTTCCTTTGTTATCCTATTAAACTGTCTTTATCCCAACCCATGAGGTTTTTTCCATCCTCCTCCCCATCCCCTTGCACGGGGACGCATGAGTGAGCAGCTGCCTGGTGCTCAGTTATCAGCTGGTGTTAAACCACCACAACAAGCCAAAAAGTGTGTGCATTTACTGTCAGTGTGGACAAGTTAAGGGGACAGTTCGCCACCTTATGCCTTTTTTTTTTTCTGTCCCCAAAGCAAATGTCTCCTTTTCCACTGGTCATCAGACAATCCTAATCAAACAAACAAGCACTTAGGTTCAAATGGAGGAGGTATTAAATTAAAAGCAGGATAAATTCCAAAGACATAGTGCTTGCTATCTGACCCAGTTCACTTGTCAGACCTTATCTCTCATGAGCAGATGAGAGATAAGGCAGTGGGCTTTGCCTAGAGTTTCAAAGTTAGGCAATGGGTATTACAAAATAACAAGTATATCAAAAAGTAGGCAGAATAACACCGCATGTTGTCCTGGTACGTGGATAATGGCACTGTACCTGGTCAGCAGTGTAACTGCTGTTTCCAAATATCTAAAAGCAGTAAATTGCATACCTTAATTCAAAGATTTCAGCCTTTTAACTCCAGAGACATTCACCACCAACACAGTACTGAGTAGTTTTATTTCTCATGAATCTGCTGTATATGAAAAAACTTGTCAGGAGAGCAATGCGTGTACTTAAGTCTCTATAGGTCTTAAGTGCGATTGCAACGTGGGATACAGCACTGTAATGTGTGCTCTTACCAGAGACTACTTTGGATTCTCCTTTAGAATGCCAGAAAAAAAAAAAGCACATCGAGTATTTCAGTGAATTGTTGGGTGGATGTTGACTTCAGACCAGCATTTGGAAAATCCCATTATATTAAAAATATGACTGGGCATTTTCCAGTCTGTTGTACAAAGCAACTCATGTATTTGTTACCTTGCAGATACAATCCCAACTGTCCAGTTTCAAGAAAACCTGCAAATCAGAACCTCAACAGTTTCATTGGTCTTTTGGGGTTTTTTTCAGCAACTGTCATCTCAAAGTCTTAAATACAGACATCTTGTCTTTTCCTCATCACAAAATCTGCCCAGTGCCAGGACCAAAATCATCCATGATGATCCAGTTGTTTTCCAGTGCTGCCTCCTAGCTCACGAAAACATCAATCTTTTTCAACAAACCGTGCATAAAGCACAGAGCTGCTCTACATATTACAATTTTCTTCAGGCAATCATTTCATTTTCAGAGAAATCTATCTTTTTACTTGTTTAAATACATTGCAATAACCTATTCTTCCCTAACAGAACTTAGATTTAAGTCAATACTTGTGTCAACATGATAGCATTGGAACTTGAGGTTGAGAAATATTTATATTTTTATCAATGCAGTGTCATCATTGGGAAAAGAACTGAATCTGCCCAGAATTTTTCTCTTACCAGTTGCACAAATACTACAGAAAAAACAACTACAACAATGATTGAAAGCAGCTATGTATTCACCTATGATTGAAAGCAGCTAAAGTATTCAGGAGTAAACTGAAAAATCTGGTACTGAGTTTACATATTGAACTACCTACATTTCTGTTATATACTCTCCTAAGACAGAGTCCTCAGGTTTTGAATTGGTGGTGCAATTAATCAGTGCAATAGTGCAACCAGCTTTTGAAATTAGTGGTGCAGTTGATGGTGATTTAGAAAGATTTAAGGTCTGAGCTTACATTTTAATGAAATTATACCAGCCCCTTTGAAATACCTGACTTTGGGCATGTAAATAAGTTACCACTGAGAAAATTAGGATGTGAATTTACAGCCTCTGCTATTGTGTGAGATGTGCATCTATGCCCACTCCTTTATGCTGCAAAATAACCTCTTTCTTTTTCAGTTGCAAGGTATATAATTAAAACAGATGGTGTTTAAGGTTAGTCACCAGGGGCAGCTCCACAGGAGTAGGATCACTAAAGTCTTTCTGAGATCGATGGGTGCCATCTGGCTAAAAGACCCAACAGCCCTTTGAAAATTCATATTATGGCTTTTAATAACTACTTTTTGACTGGAAACACAGTGAAGTTGCTGTTTTCTAAGGCATCAGTACAAAGATAGAATAGGAAGACCACCCCAGGGTTATGGCTGGGGATGGTCACGGAGCAGCCCCATTGACACTCAAATGCTGCAAGTCTGCAAGCCCAGTTGGCACCCATGCTGAGTGGGCTTCTTAGCAAAGTCAGTGCAGGGTGGTAAGAAGTGAAAAGTGTAAAAAGATGAAAGAGTTAAAAGGGAAAAAGGAATAAAAAGAAGAACGAAAGAAAAAACACCCACACAACAGAAACAGAGGGCCTCCACAAAAACTGAGTGCAGTGGTGGCTTTGGGTAGATGTTTCAGATGGCAGCACTGCGAATGCACTTTGTGTTGGAAGAGGTAGTTACCCATCTCTGGTGGGCAGGGCTTGAAGAGAGGGAAGATTCAAGAAGCTGCAGAGGACTCAGCATCTAATAATGTTCTTGGCTGAGGACCTTGACCAGAGGTTCTGATGAAGATACACCAAAGCCAGCTGGCCCCATGTGTCTTGCCAAAGGTCTGTGAGTAGAACGATCCCAGTTGGCATGGTCTAGGGTAGATCCCCACGCAGTAGCTTTGTGCAATGCAGAGATCCCCCACTCACACTGAGCTACCTGACCTAGCATTTCTCTGCCCTGAGTGAAGTGAACTGTGTGAAGTGCCTAGCAATGAACTGCCCTGGCACGTTAGTACCCAGGCTTTCCACGGTGTTTTGCTTTCCACTGCACTTTGCACCCAGCAGGTACATTCTTAGACTACTAACTACTAACTCAGACTTTGCTCACCTCAGGGTAACCATAGCAGGGCAAATAACCAGATGGTTGGCCTTTCACCAACAGTCTATGGATAGAAAAATGGAGTCACACAAGCAAGAATCTGGTGTAAACCATGAAATACTTCCATATTCTGAGGTATTATTGGGAGGTGATAGAATTGCCACTTCCTGCAATCATAATGCATCATGAATATTTGACGATCAAAAATTATGAATAAAGAAAAGGGGAGGAATGCATGTTCTACTGCAGTGCAGTGATAAGATTTGTTTAGTCCAGTTTCAGTCAGAATGAATAAAATAAGGAACAATGGTTTGAAAATGTCTGAGTAAAGGCATGAAATTTTGTATTACCAACAAACTACAGAATTCTGGCTGGACACATTGATTCTCTCACAAAGCCAGAGATCAGTGCTGCAAATACAATCAAAGTAGCTGAGTAGTTGATGTCTATCCCACAGAATATGGAGTGAATAGATGTGGAAGAAAACTCTTCTATTATGGAACCTCCCTTCATGTCCAGCAAAGGACCTTTACCTATGTTAAGATTAAATTACATCCTCATGTTTATTCACTTATAGGGTGGAAGGGACTATCCAAGCCACTCAGTAGTGCCCTGATTTTACTGTTTTTGAAATCTGCAGAAATCTCATAGACATCAGCGGGGGGACTACTAGAATAACTACAAGACCTTCTGAAAACTCCATTCATATTGTAATGAACGATGAAGATATGATTTTCTCTCTCACTACAGAAAGGAAAATTTAAGATTTGTATTTTTTTCATTAGGGACAAAAAGGAATGAGGGAAAATAAGTCTTTTTGAGAAAAATAAGTCTTTTAGAGAAAAATAATATTAGAGCAACATTCTTTCCAGCGTTAATATGAATCCTTTTTGGTTTTCAGATTTCAGCACAAACTGTGTGTCATTCAGACATGGTAATTTCCACCCTCATATCCACAACCTTATCTGCCTCATCCTGCCCTTGCCAGTATGCTGTGTTTTTTCATCACCTTTGTGCTCTGAGATAAAATCATTTCATCTGGGGCCGCATCTGGTTAATCCTTAAACTCATCACATAAAATTCTATTCTTAGACTGGTCCCATTCATTTTCTTCTCTCTTTCGGTTTCTGTAGTTAATGTGCAGTTGCCTTATTACTGCCAAACGTAACACCGCTGTGCTCTAATCAATACTGGGATGATCTCTTCATTTTCACTTCAAATTATTGCTGATCCTTTTCAGTTCCTCACTAACCTCGGCTTCCTCTTCATTTCTCTCCGAAGGGATGATTCATCCAAGCAGATCTCAACACTTTCCTTGCAAGCGCCTCCCCTTTGCCAGGGATGGGAGCTCTGTACTGGCTGGCACCTTTGTTTAAAACTCCAGGGATTTTCTCCATCCAAGTTCTCCACCCCATCAGACCACTACCTGTGAGTGCCTTACAGCTCTCAGTGCTTGAACCTGCAAGCCCTTCTTAAACACATGATTTTGTCAGGAGAGTCACAGCCAGGCCCAAGCATGTGAAAAATGTCTCCACCTCCCGTAGGACCTGAACTACACTTCCCCAGCAGTTACTTTCAGCTCTCTTGAGTGCTCATTTAACATCCCAGATGCTACCAGTTAGCCTGATGGCGTGATTTCCACCACGCTCCTGACATCAGCAACAAGCAGAGACAGAAATCCGTGTATGTGATGTGTTGCATTTAGGAGAGACCAAATAACTCCATCCTAGAATACCAGAACTGCCACACGAAATTGCACGTTCTACAACAAGCATTTTAACAAAACTGTAAAATCTGAGTGCTGATCCCTGGCTGGAACAAAGCAAACACAGGATCGGAGTCACTTGCTGAAGTACGTATGTCTGTGGCATTGACTGGCACATCAGACCCGTCTTATCATGTAAGCCCTGTGAAAAAGGAGAGTGCAGTCCTCAGACACATCAGATGAGGTGTCCCGGAGAGGGGTAAGCCATTAATGCTGTTTTATTGAACAATGACTATTTGGCAGAACAGACCGTGATAATGATATCCTCTATCTTTTTCACCTTTGCTATTGACTCCTATTTACCATGTTATACTATTTTGTTTTATTTTATTTATTCAGGAGCCTTTCAGCATAAGTTCTGATGGTTTTGCCTACTAATATGGGAGATTCTTTTATCATCATTTTGTAAGTTCCTATGGTATCAGTCATCAGACTTATGCCTCTTCTAAAACTGAAGACTGATAAATAACTTCTGCCAGGTAAAAGTACATGAAACAGTATTTTATTATGTTTACCAACGTAAAAAAATGGAGGATTTTACGTAATATCAAATAGAATAGAATAGAATAGAATAGAATAGAATAGAATAGAATAAGTTTTTCTATGTTAAGAAGTTCTTAACCGCTTTTAAATCACATTTTGGAACCAAAGTGTTGTTTTGATACAAATTTAAAAAATTTCAATATAAAAAAATCTTTATTATTCCTTTTGGCTTTTTTAAATTTGCCTGAACCTAAACCCTTTGTTGAATTAATCATAAATTCACAAAATATTTAGGTCAGCGGAAAATTTTAATTTTTCTAATATTTATACAAAATAATTCAGCCAGTCCAATAATGCTATTGATGTAATAACAATATTTCACAAGACATTTCACTTGATACCACATAATACTCTAATTAAAATAAAAAAGGAAAAAAATAAAGTAACCCACATGTGGCACACATTAAACAGCAGATTTCTAAGGGCAATTGTAAACAGACAACCAAAACCCAGTAGATGTGCTTTTACTGCAATTACAGAAATTAGTTATTGACCTTACACTACATAACATTTTGTGAATGATCCAGGGAAAATACATAAAACTGTTAGTGTTGAGCTTGGCAGATGACAGCAAGACTGGAAGAAGAATAAACAACGAAGAGAGAACAGGACACTGAAGGGAACATCCTGGATGAGCCTTGGCACGTACCATGGTACACGTTAGCTTAAGCAGACATGTAAAACCACACTTTAAGATAAAGAATATACACTAGACATACAGAATATAGTATTTCTGTCATGGGAAGCAACGATTTTGAATGATTCAAGGACAGTTAATCTCTGCATCACGATGTGCTAATGTTAAAGATAGCCAGAGTACTAATGGGAATTTGGGTGTGCAGACAGGGAATGTTGGATAGAGATAGGGATGCTAAACGCTTCTGCATTTAGCACTGAGGCAGCCACAACCTCAATATTGTGTCTGTAACCAGCATCAGCAGGTAAATAAGGATATTAACAGTGTAGAGAAGATTGGCATGACTGTAAAGAGCCTTAACACTGAAAAGTTTGATTCAGAGAGAAAGGCTTGGCAAGATGCACCTCTTTAGCCTACTCATCTCCACGGAGAACAGACATTTACCGTAGTGTTTCTCAGCTGGGCAGGCATAGCTGCCACAGGCAACCAAGAGCTGGATGTGGAAGAAAACAGCACAAACAAGAAAAAGATTGAAAGTTTACCATGTAATGCAACACATTTCCTATCACTGGTGATTTGCAAATCAAGAAATGGAGGCTGTTGTTAAAGGCTTGCTCTGTTTCAGAACAGCTAATCGAGGAAAGTCCTGGTGATCATGTCAAAGGTCTCTTGAGCTGATCCAAGTGGCCTCTTGTTGCACACAACAAACCAGACAGATACAAAGGGTGAGGGAAACAGGAGGGTATAGCTCCATAAAGCTGTTCTCTGTGTTTTCCAGTCCTCTTTGACTCTTTCTTAGCACAAGTCCTGCTGTGACCCAGTTGCACATCTTTAGAGCTATCTCCCTGGTTTGGAAACCACCCTGCCCTGTCCCTGGAGGCCACCATGACTCCCATACAGCCAGAGGTCAGCTCATCTCTTATCCCTCTCAAGATCAGTCCTCTTATTCTGGGATATGTTCACAAACTTCAAAGGGAACTTCAGATCTTTTTGACAGCAAGCCAACATGTGGTGGCACCTACAGCACTTCCTCGCAGGAAGATCTGATGTCTGCTATCCCCAAGGTTTTCACTGACACTGGTCTGTTACTGATCTGACATATCTACTGTAAGACAGAATATATTAGTCCTGAGGAGAAAAGCTAGTCATAGCTGTATTTTAAAAGATACTTATTTCTGAGCATTGCGTAGTCTACTCAGCCTACATGCTTTCCAAACTTTCCAGCTCACATATTTTCCTTGATCTGGCAACCTCACCATCTGTTCCAACACCTGCTGGTATATTTCCTAACTATAGGCTTGTTTCTTGAGAACAGCATTTCTGCTTACTTTCCCCTCCTATCCAGGTCATGCCCATCATCCATGAGGTCCGTGTTCCACTCCTGGAGGGTCTCTACTCTCTCAGACATGTGGATGGCAATTTCCATTGCAAAGAGCCAAACCTTCTTCCCTACGCAGCCACACTGACCCCTGTCTGAGCATCCTCTCAGGTCTCACTCTGTTCTGGCATGGTGTCCTGGTTTTGGCTGGGAGAGGTTGAATTTTCTTCCTAGCAGCTGGTTAGTGCTGTGTTTTGGATTTAGGATGAGAATAATGTTGATCACGCATTGATATTTTAGTTGTTTCCAAGCAGTCAAGGGCTTTTCAGCTCCTCATACTGCCCTGCCAATGAGAAGGGGGGGGCACCCAAGAAGTTGAGATGGAGCACAGGCAGGACAGATGACCGAACTGGCCAAATGCATACTCCATACCATATGACATCATGTTCCGTATGTAACTGGGGGAGTTGACCAGGAGGCAGACAGCTCAGGAACAGCTGAGCATTGTTTCTGGGTGGTAGGAAATTGTGCTGTGTGGTGTTGGTGGTGGTGGTGGTGGTGTTGTTGTTGTTATTAGTAGTAGTAGTAGTAGTAGTAGTAGTAGTAGTAGTAGTAGTAGTAGTAGTAGCAGTGGTGGTTTTGTTGTTATTAGTCTCTTCTTCTTCTGTCCCTTTAAACTGCCTTAGCCTCAGTCCATGAGCTTTACTTTTTCTCTCTTCGATTCTCTCCTCCATCCCGCTGCAGGAGGATGGGGGAATGAACAAATGGCTGCGGCTCTTGTTTTAGCTGCCGGACAGGTTAAACGACAACGCATGGGCAAAGGAGACATTAAAGAGTTAAAACCAAGCTAGCAGTCTGTTTCTGAAGGCAGTTGTTCATTCACCTGTTTCCAGACCTGGTCCTAATGTCAAAACTATTTTCATGACAGTCTTTGAAAAACTTTGATTTGTAGTTATGGTAAGGAATTCATAGGAGTAAACTTTGTCTAAAGAGTTTCTTATTTATTCCTTTCCAAACGAACTAGACACTGGTATCTATAGGCTATTCCCTTCTTGCATCCCCATCCTGTGTCTTCGCTTCTGTAAATGTCCCTGACGTGACTTTCTGTTTTCCCACAGAACCTACAGGCATACAGAACTAATCTGTATGCAGAGGCGCTGTCACACTGAAAGACTAGCCTTTACCTTCAGTAAAACAAAATTATTTTTCCCCACCAATTACATCTTTTTGTAGGTCAGAACATACAAGTAATATTGGTCCCTTCCTTCCACTGATAGCTACTTCCACCTTTCAAAGTACTCTACAATGAAGACCATGTCTTCCTGTAAGAGGGTGAAGATAGCACAGCTCTCTGTGGATTTCCAGTAGATGATTCAAAGCCCAACACTAAATAACTGGCTGTAGGACAGGGACTACTGATCTGGTGTTACAGTGTAGACCATGTGAAAAATCTGTATTATGCAAAGGAATTATGATTTGAAAACGAGAAAAAAAAATGTGAACATCCTGGGAAAGCCTCCAACTGCTTCTTTGCAGAAACATGGGGTTTTAGGAGGGGAACGGCATTCCTGGTGCTTGCTTTAAGCACATCACATGTCCTGCTGGCATTCTAGTAATAACTGCATTTGCAAAAGTGGACGCAAAGAATAATCTTACAGACATAGGGGTTTAATCATGCAACAGCTGGAACGTATTTTAAACAAGCTCCTTAGTTTCCTGTAGTCACATGTCTTTTAGTTTCTACTAAAAATCCCCTGAATCCAGGTGCCACACCTCCCTGCAGTGAAGCTTGATCAGACTGCGCTGCATGGAATACAAGGGGAGTTCTGTCACACAGAAAAGAGCATCTGCTTCCCATCTATCAATATCCTACAGAAATAAGCTTGCATCCCTCGTTATTTCTGATGTATGTAGTCTTGGGAGAAAAAAAAGAAAAAAATGTAATATGTATCATCTGAGTATTTGTAGTTTAAGGTAACCTGATTTTACAGCTCTTGGCATTTTTCTCTAACTGAAGAACGTTCAGCTTCTTACAACTTAGAATTTATCAGAAAAAAAAATGTTGATGCCACTCTTCTGTTTGACGTAGTCCACACACAGAAGCTGTCTCAAAGGGCAGAGATCCACATGAATCTAGCTGGCCATTATGCTCCCATAGTCCAAACATAAAAGCTGCTGCAGCTTGTGGCATGAGGGAAGTAAGATTAACTGGAAATGGCCTTGAGCACAAGGTCTGAACTCACATCGCTGCGTCTGCAGCTGAGTCTCCCTGCTGTCACGTTTAAGCAAAGGCTTCTTCTCCACAGCCCCTGCATATTGTTATTTAAACCAGAATCATCTAGATCAAGGTTAAGTTAGCTAGGTGAAAATTCAAATAATTGAAATATAAACATGTTTTTTATGCAAGACACCTTCCATTCAGATGGCTGCAGAAACGTGGCTTTTACCAAGCCCGTGCAAATGAGTGCATCCTAGAGACCTGACACTGGTTGTTTCAAATTCAGAAGAAGCACACGAAGCAAACAGAAAATCGGCTAGGTTATTTTTCTGATCTCTAAGTTTACCCTGAGATCAGCAAGCACCAAATCAATTGAAAGCATGCCGGGGGCAGAGGAGTTCGAGGTGATACAAGGCATGAAACTGCCTCTTCGTAAGAGCAGTGAGCTATTAATTATCCACACCTTAAGAAACTTCTCATAACGAAGAGGGAGGCAGAAAGAGAAGTAATAGCAAATGAAGCTGCGGTTCCTGCAAGCGGAGAAGCAAAGGGTAGCTGCCCGCCCTGCACGGCGAGGCTCCCCGGGCTGCTGCCGCGCGCAAGTGCCGCTGTAGGACACGCGAGGTGGGCAAAGCACGGCCCTGTGCTCATGGCGCAGCCCTCCTCTCGGGCCCACGCTCTTCTGCAGGCGCACACACCACCACACCACGTGTGCACATGTTTCCGCACAGAGGAAGGCTGGACACCACGTTTGGTCTTCATCCCCCATCTACAGAAACTCTTCCTCTGGCATCCTCTCTGTATGTAAGTTACAACCGGACACAAAAACCTGCCAACACACATGGAACATGTCTTTCTAATCACCTGGTGTTTCTGCCCTACACATCTCTGGTTGAAATTACTGAGTTCATTGTAGTGGCTATAATAATGCTGTAAAGGGTGAACAGAAAAATGTACCCAGCCCAGACTTGCTGCAAATCTGTTTCTGTTGCTTTCATGTTTCATAAGAACACTGTGGCAAGAAGTAACTTAACACAGATGATGTTGTTTGAGGTGTGGGGAGGATGGGCTATTGCAGTGGGGTATAAAATGAATGAACTGTTTCTTCTTCCCTCAGAAAATGTGCTGGAGCCATAACCTCAAAAGGAGACACTCACATTTCTGCTCCGCAGCATTCGGCTGTGGACATCACTCCTGATTTCAGCAGGGGTGAACTGAACAGTGAGAGAGCTTTCCATGAACTGAGATCTTGCCTTAAAAGCATGTGTCTTCTGTAATTCAGCCTTCCTCTGCCCCTTGGTAGTGCTGCTTCCCCAACAAAGACCAAGACTGCACTTTCATAGCCCTAATTCCTCTAATTTTTTAAACAGCAATCATTAATACACCCAGCGATCATGCAATGCTGTGAGAACTGCACATGAGAAGTTAAAAGCACTGGTGTCCCCTTCTCTCGTGCAAACAAGACGGAGATCTGCAAGGCTGGCATGAGAAGCAGCCCAAGGAGGGAGTCTTACGGTGGCAGGACGGCCCTGTTTTGGCTAAATAATGGGGAATTATCCATGAAATTAATACTAAAGTTAATACCCTGAAAGTGATAATCAGCCTAAAGTATATACTAAACATATATGACTATAGTACTCAACTCTCCACCCAGATCATATTAAACATCACCCCGGGGAGAGGACAGCTAAGGTTGGGGTATTGTTGCTTTCTGTGTTCTTGGAGCTGCAGCAGGGGACTTCAAACACTGGTTCTGGAGTCCGAGGACAAACACCTCACCCCTGAGGTCTCTCACCTCGGGGCCAAGTGATCACGACATCAATATGATGGATGAGCAAAATGGCGTTTATTAAACTGCGTCACAGGTTTATATACTCCCTTTACGGGGCGTGGCCACTGTGGGGCTCTGTGCAAGCCATAGGGGTGTGTCTAAGCTCACCGTACAACGCGAGATCTTCCGAACGGGATTCCCTACAGGTATAACGGTTGTTGAAGAAGTTACCCCTCCACAGGGAGAGAAGAGATTGAAGACCTCAAAGAGGCAACTGATGGGCTGTGCTCCTTCTCCTCTGCCCCAGACAGGGATGCTTTCTTGGTAAGCACTGCAACCTCACCTTTTGGGGAAAAGTACCCAGGACAGTATTTTGCTGGCATTATAATAATGTATTAGTGCTACTGCAGCAAGTGCTTTTATCAATGGCAATTCCAAACTTTTTGTGTCTGTTACCTTAATTAATTACCTATATTTTTTCAACTTTGCAAAACTGTCTCGGTCAGAGTCCTTTAGGGGGCTCTGACAGGCAAACGTTGACTATGGTAAGTTGGTTGACTATGGTATGTATGGCTGCATACATAACCCTTTAGACATAAATCGTTGACCAAGGCTGGGACTAAGACTGGACCTAGCCACACCTAGGCTGCTCGCTCAGAAGGAGTTTAGAAAACGAGAGGATCCTTTCTGAACCTCGTGACTCAACGAGAGGGCCTCCCTCAGCCACACATCAGACCCTTTTACTCGACAAATACCAATAAACCCATTCTGGAATACTTTACAGAAGAGACCTTCTTTGGTGCAAGCTTTAGAGTTGTCTTTGGAGCAAGTCAGACTACACCAAAAATCAAGGGCTATAGGTTTCAGTGAAATACTCAGTGAGGACTGCAGTAGATGGATTTCACAGATGGACAATTTCACAAATGGACAATTCACCTCAGACCTCACTAACAGACCACTCTGCACCTCATCGATATACCACCCAAAACCTTATTCAGCAGCAAAGACTAACAGAGGAGATACACCTCACCGTAATTAATTCCCAGGGGCCGACTACCATGACCTGAGGCATTTTGATTGAGAAGATGAACAAATTAATTCCCTGATCTCTTGCACTCCTGGTACCACGCAGGCAGAGGGGGGTTTTGCTGGGAACCCCATATCAAACTCCTGGAGATGCACTCTGCTTTTTCTCCATGGAGTCTTGATGCTAAACCCATCAAAGTCAGTGGAAAGATTTTATTGCTTTCCGATGTTTCTCTTCTTCTAGTACTGCAGCTGCAACGTTTCAGTTTGACCTAGAAATATTATGCTACTTCTCCGCTGTTTAAAGAGTTCAAAATAAAAACACTTTAATCATTTAGCTTTTGTTTCATTTTCTCTTTGGGCCAAACAAAAGGTAAAACATTATTTGGCAAATGTGGTGACTTTACCAAAATTCACGGTTTCCTGACACTGTGGACAAAGTTAGCACTAAAGGACTGTGCATCCATCTTCTCAAAATAGCTTCTGTGCACTTAATTATCCATAATCACACATGGAATTACTATAGGTGTATTGATGTACTGCTGGTGTCACAACACCTGGTGAACACTGATCTTTTACCAAAGCCTTAGCCTTGATGCAGCTCTCCTGGGCGATCAGTCGCATTCTTGGCTCACACCTACATGTCTTTGTTCCACCATGGGTATGAAGACTGTCCAAATGTAAGAGCACATCAACAGCGACAGCACCAGGACTCCTCACTGCCCCTGTGATACAATATTCCTCCAGCTAAATCAACGCTCTTATCATTCCCTAAACAGGAGAGTCAATCGTTAGGAGATCTCGACCACTGGTGACTTGTGATTGGAGATGCATGGATTGGACATGCCTTCATCTTTAGAGTACTTGCCAACCCACAAAGTATGTGAAATGGAGCACTGCCTCTAAGAGTCAAGTGGCTTGGGAAATTAATTCTAACAGGGAAACAGCAGTCATCGCCAAATTAATTTAAAAAAAAAGTGTCACAAGGCATGCTGTGATTAATGCTCACAAAGACTACATGAGGGTGTGTAAATTCCCTGGGGGAGATACCTGCCACATTCAGGGATCCACTTCACTCTGCAAAGCTGGAGGAAAGAGTGGTAGGACAGCAGGGCTAGGCAGTCAGTCAGGGAAACCTTAAGCAACTCTTTTCTCCTCAATCTTCCACACAGTCCTGGCAAAAGCCACAGGGCAATACACTAAAGACATGGGTGACAGAAATTTTTGCAAGGTGTGGTGGATCACCCTGATGCAGTACATCTTAATTTTAACTTCCTCTGATAGCAAAGAAAGGGTGATCCATAGCTGTAAAAGAAAATTGTACTAATGCGGACAGGGATAATCCATCTCCTGCTAAACACACTGCATGTCTCCCACTGACTTCAGTAGGAGTGAAATCAGACCCACAATTTACACACATATCCAGAAAATATTACATACTGCAAAACCAGCTCAGTGGATAGTGTCAGATACAGATGTGAAGGAGGAGAGCTGTCCTCAAACTGCTTTAAGATGGAAAATGCAGCAACATCTCCTGGGATCTTTCTAATCTTCTAATCTCCTGGGATCTTTCTTTTCTTCACTGAAAAAGTGGTCAGGCATTGGAACAGGCTCCCCAGAGAGGTGGTGGAGTCACCATCCCTGGAAGTGTTCAGAAATCATAGAATCGTAGAATTTCCCACGTTGGAAGGGACCCATAAGGCTCATCAAGTCTAGCTCCTGGCCCCACACAGACCAGCCCAACCAGATCAGATGACTGAGAGCGTTGGCCAGACACTGCTTGAACTCAGTCAGGCTCGCGGCGGTGACCACTGCCCTGGGGAGCCTGTTCTGTTGTCCGACCACCTTCTCCATGAAGAACCTTTTCCTGATACTGAACCTAAATCTCCCTTGGCGCAGCTCCATGCCATTGCCTCAGGTTCTGCCACTGGTCATGAGAGGGAGGAGATTAGCACCCACCCCTTCGCTCCTCATGAGGACGCCGTAGGCCATGCTGAAGTCTCCCCTCAGCCTTCTCTTCTGTAGACTGAACAAGCCAAGGGACCTCAGCCTCTCTTCATATGTCTTCCCCTCTAGACCCTCCACCATCTTAGTTGCCCTCCTTTGGACACTCTCCAATAGTTTTATGTCCTTTTTGTGCTGTGGCGCCCAAACCTGCCCCCAGCACTGGAGGCGAGGCCACCCCAGCGCAGGGCAGAGTGGGACAATCACCTCCCTAGACCAGCTGGCAATGCCGCGCTTGATGCACCGCAGGAGACAGTTGCCCTTCCTGTCAGCCCGGGCACACTGCTGGCTCATGTTCATCTTGGTGTCAACCAGGACCCCCAGATCCATTTCAGTGTGGCTGCTCTCCAGCACGTCATCCCCTAGTCTGTGTGTACAGCCAGGGCTGCCCCTGCCCTGGTGCAAAATCCAGCACCTGCTCTTGTGTAGCACGTAGATGCAGCATTTTGGGACATGGTTTAGTAGGCATGGTGGTGTTGGGTTGACGATTGGACACCGTGATCTTAGAGGTCTTTTCCAACCTTAAAGATTCCATGATTCTAATCACTCTTCAGAAATGTAATTTGGATTTATGTTTCTCGGGCTCTGTCCTCCTGTAGCCTCACCTGCTTTCCATAACCATGTGAGACAGATGAATGTCTATGCCTTCCACCATGCAGCATTGTGTAATTAATTGACACAATATAATTCGGCCTGGCTCTGTATTTCAGAAATGAGGATTTCTGAACTATTTAGCACCTCTGGAACTTAAAGATGGGTGTCATAAGCTCTAAGTAATTTTCTGGGTTTACAGATGCTTCCTTTGATATGTCACAAAACTGCTGGTAATCGAATCTCATAAAGAATTGTTTTCAGACCAGTTTGTGAATCAAACTCGGTTTACAAAAAATTAGTTTCTCATGTCTTTCCCTGTCAGAATTCGATTCTGGAGTTCCTAAGGTTTCTTCTGTCTCACAAAGCTGCAGACGTCAGGGATGTGGCCCTTCAGCGGGGCTGAGCAGTTTGGTACCATGTGTTTCCAAGTGGATGCACAGCAGACACAAGGAAAAAAAGATGCAGGGCTACAGGTGCGCAAGCATAACTCTGCAGTCTGTAGGACAACTGCCCAAGGAACTTCTTTTTCCTGCGAAGCCTCGCAGACCTGACTGGCAAGCAGGAATCAGTCCTACACAGTTACCAGGTCTGCACTCCCTCTGCCTTCTTACCAGCAAACTCTGCCATTTCCCTCTGGTTGCTGCTCACCTTTGCAGCCTGCTCTGGTCAGTCTCTGCGGCTAACCTGAACCCCACACCTCACCATGTGCTGAAAGAGGAGCAAGAGCAAGGAGAGCACTCTGGTGTGGGAACAGGACTCTGTGATTCTCCCAGTGGTGCTGGCAAACCCTCCTTGCACTGAACGCTTAGACCCCAGGCAGGGACCATGCCAAACCTTTCTGGCTCTGGTCTTGGCTTCCTGGCTCCCTCCCAGGTCCTCTGAAAGCCTCCCCAGGCAGCTGTACCCCTCCATGAAGAGATGGTGCTTGTCCACCCCTTGGCCAGTCCTGTTTGGCCACACAGCCACAGGACACAAAATACATCCAGGGACTTGCACGTGGAAGGAGCAGCACTGGCCTTCCCTGGCAATGTCACTATTTCACTATCTGGCCCCAAAGTCAGAAGCAACCCAGGGAAGAAGAACCATGCTCTGTCATGCATTTTGTGCTGGAGGAGACACAAACCCACGGCAAAGGCAGCCTGCACAGCTGCGGGGGACACTCTGCCACCAACATTTTGATTTGAGTGCTTCTGAGTCTCCAGGCTGCTAGTAGAAGAAACCAATTTGACCAGAGCTACCTGAAGAAATCTGTTCTTTTGCAAATAAAGCAAACGCAGCTTTGTAACTGTGCTTGGTTTGGACAGCCCGGTCCTTAAGCTGCTGTTTTGGACAGTTTCGATCCAAGCCTCAAGACCTTTGTGGCCAGTTATTTCCCAGATGTCTGCCTGTATGGATCATAGTTTGGGTAGCTGCCATCTGCATAGAGAGCTTCCACCATGGATATCCTTGGTTTGGGGGCAACAGAAAGCCTCTTAGATTCTGACACAGGACCTAATTCAGATTTTCACAGCTGCAGAAAAATAACTGGTAAGCAAAATGGGAGCCACAGTGGCAGATGTCAGAAAATCGTTTCCGGTGTTATCCAGCCTGTCCCTCTTCTATGACACAAAGACTTTTGACGAGCTCACACACATGTGAGTGACAAAGCGGCGTGCACAACTTCCACTGCAAGAGGTGTGCATTAGCTCATTACAGTGGAGAAAGCTACCAAAACATCTAAGGAGAATTACTTCTTGCAATCGTAGTCACGTTGTTAACATTAATAATGAACTAAGAGAGCTGGTGTCCTGGGAAAGATCTCTGATTTTAAGCAAGCTCTCTGTCTGCAGGTCTCTTTAACCATGTCTCTTCAAGTAATAGTATCTCTCTTCCACAGAGCAATACCTTGCACCTATATACAAACCTGGAAAATCAAGCAACATCTTCAAGCCATTACATCTCTTGGTTTTACATTGCTGCTTTTAAACTCAACAGCAGTTTACAGTTCAAGGGAGTTCCCACACTTCCCAGCATAGTGGAAATCATAAAACACCATGCTGCAGCTAAAAGAATTATTAGGGATGAGATATTCATCTACACACACAGAGGCATCCACACACACATATCATGCTATGGATTTTCAACAGGGAGGGCTGCTGCCCGTTTGCTTCCAGCCTCCTACAGGTAGATGATATACTCCAGCTTCTAAAGCACATACTTCCCCAGCATCTAGAGAAGGACACTGCATGACAGAGGAGGAGATGCAGGCATAGGCAGAGAAGCAGCATGGCTCTTCCAGAGGGTGCATTTCCAACTGCAAAGCGGCAGAGTCCCTCTCCTGCTTCATCATCTCATGTGCCGGACATTGCCAGCTCACATCTGGGGAAAGGAAGGAGAGGACTGCAGCCCATGCTGCACATGTGCTCAGCGTGGATCCAGCCGTGTGGATGTGCAAAACCAGAGCCAGCTATGTGAATCTCACCTTCTGCACGCAAGGCAGTCATATCCATTTGCAGCTCTGGATTTCCTTGTGTCGTTGTGAACCACACGTATGCATTACACAAATAAATTCAATTGACTTGTCTGAAAGATGTTGCCCTTATATGCTGCTGAGTGACCCCACATCCTTACATCAAGGGGTTTATCTGAGAAAATTTCCTTTGTTTGGCTGTCTTTATATCCTCCAATAAAATACGTCACACTATCATATTTCCTCCTCCTGTTTGCCTTTCCATACTAAATAGTTCTGGTCTTTTTAAAGTTCTCCTCATGTGGTTTGTCCTCCCCAGGCACTGGGTAATTTTCATTGCCATACTCTGGACCTGTTCTCTCATACAATAGCCTCCTTTAATCTCTTCTCCAGTGAGACAGTCATCTGCCACAGGGTTTTCAGGATATGAGGAAGAAAAAGATTTTCCACATCTTTAATTGCATCAAGTTGGGATTGTCGAGGAGCTGCATTCTCCCCAAGCATCTGCATCCTCTTATTAAAAGGGTTGCCTTCATCAGACTGGCAATGCTCATCACAGCCAGCCTTGACCTGACCCTCTTCTGAAAGAGGAAGAACGCCTGAGGGTTGTGATCGCTCCTCGGCTTTGCATCGTCTCTGTAAAGGACCATGGGAAATCACATTTGACAACCACAAGGAAAGAAGAGAGGAAGTGCAGACCCCAAGGAATGCATCTACAGCAGGGCAGACAGCAGCAGCACTCGGGCTTGTTAAGTGTAAAACCTCTCAGAGTTCAAAAAAGGTTGGGAGAAAAAGGAGGGGAAAGAGAGCAGGAGGCAGACAGGAGAAAATTCCTCCTTGTCCTGTAAGGTGGTCCACCAAAGGGTGGGCTTTGGGTTATTCAAGTGCCACCGGTGAGTAACTATGGAAAAGGTCACGTAGGAGCCACATAACAAGGGCACAAGAGAAAATCAAGAGCAGGAAGGGTCTCACCAGCCATCTGCGTGGCAGGATGCAGAAAAGGGAAACAGACCACGAGCAGGATGCTCCTGGGGCTAATTAAGGGAGCCATTCCGCACAAGGCAGATGCCAATCTTCTTGAGTGACAGCCAGGAGAGGAAGATTGTATTGCAAGAAAACGAGATGAACAAGTACAGAGAGGGAGTGAGATGGGCAGAGAGACAAACGAAGCTTCCCAGCAAACGCGGAGCAAGAGGCTCCTCTTCCTGCCGGAGGGCACAGGCTGCGCCTCCACGGGAGATCGGGCCAGGCTCCCCTCGGATGCACCGCGTGGCGCGGGGTGCTGGGGTCACCCCAGGTTTCAGCTAATCCCACACTCCCTTGTCATCCACTGCTGATGAAGGGGGAAAAGTAGACCACTGCTCTGACCTGCCTGTGCCGACTCCAAAGTCCACTAAATCCCTGGAGAGATCCCCACCGGCTTTTCCAGTATTTCAGTTAGATTCCTGTGTTTTAAAAGAGTATGTTTCCTGAAGTGGTCAGAACAAATAAGGCAAAGCAGCACATACATCGACTAAACTGATTACACACCAGTTGAGAATCTGACTGAGCAGACCAAAGTGTTACACACCGTCAAGAAAAGCCTCTTAATAACGCAGTATTTGTTTTGCTTGGTTTTTCCTAAAAGCAGATCCAACAAGGGCGGTCAGACAGTTGTTGTGGCAGAGGAAAAGTCTAGGACGATGAGGCAAGGCAGGAATGGTTTTGCAGTGGGTTTTGCCTGGGCAGGGATTGAGGGGTCTTCCAGCTCGCAATCACTTTTGCTTCCCTCCAGAGTTCATTTCCCCCCTGCCTCCTGGCTGGTGACTCAATGGACCTAGAAAACAGCAGCAGGATGCCAGGTTGAGTCTCATCCCATTCACACAGAGCAGGAACGTGCTGCCTTTCCCTGTGCATCCCCAGCTCACAGCGGTGTTTTCCTGCCTCGAGGCACCCGCTCCAGCTGCCCACCTGATGCAAGGAAAGGTGTGTAAACCCGGGTTCCTGTGCAGTTTCTTCTGAATAAAACAGACATTTCTATCCTGAGCACCTCTGACAGATTAAAAGTGACTGTGGCATTTGATAAGCGTGCCACCGATCAGATAGAAGTAGATGAGACTGACACATGAAAACAAACTTTTTTAAATGAAATCTTGTTGGCTATGAGAAACCACAATGAGGGTGTATGAACACCGCAGCTGCAAGGTAGGCTCAAAACACCTTACCGCTTGGATTTCTTCACAATTTTTTTTTTCAGCGTGCTGGACTGAAAAGCTTAGACTAGAAAAAAACTCATCTCCTGTTGAAATACCTAAAGGTTGTCTACTTTTTTTCCAGAGGTCTTGTTTCAGCACAGAAGCAGAGGGTGACAGGGGATGTTCTCACATGTTTTGTTTACAACCGGCAGACAAAACTCCTTTGTGTTTACAAAGGGATGTATGTCAATCCCCTTGGGCTAGAGGAGGTGTTCATCCCTTACTTGGTGGCTCTACTAGGGGAGGGCAGGTCTCAGATCAGCTTCTGGAGGTTAATCATAGGATTTTGAAGCTCTGCAGCTCCCAGTTGCCTTGTCCACATCTCCTCCCTGGTCTGTTCCACAAGCCATACCAACTGGTTCCAACCCTGACCCAAAGGAGAGCAAGTGGAAGGCAATTCTAGTGCTCAGGGCATAGGTTTCCTTCTCTGGAAAGTGGGACAAAGCAAGGCAATGGGTAAATCTTGCCTTAAGACAGTCATTTGGACACAGAAGGGGACAACCATATTCCCTTGTGTCACATAAAAGACAATAAGTATCTGAATCCATGGGTGGAAACTACTGAAACTATCTTTTTTCTTGATGGTTTTACCTTCCCAGTATCATGTTGTGGGACTGGCTTCAGGAAGAGGTTGTGGAAAATGTATTGAAATCAGACGCCTTTCGAAGGAAAGAAGTGTCTCCTGTCAGCTCCAGAGATAACAGGTCCACCAGTGAAAGTGTCACAGGTGTATTGAGTCACATTTTCATTTTTGACCCAGGTAAGCCTATGGAGATGATTACTGTATTTAAAACAATAATCTGTAAGGAGTTAGCAGAGGCACATCTGTCCTCCACCGAAAGATGACTGTCTACCTACAACCACCACCTTCACCCGAGTGACATGACAAAGTCTTCAGTATTGCTGAGAAATAGTGAGGCAACTGCTGGAAAGAAAAGGAAAAACCAACCAAACAAACAAAACCCAAATAACCTGCATTATTTTTTAAAGTTTAGGACCCTTCTCATCTTATGCAAGGTTTACTGAATTTGGATATAGCAAATATGTAATGATCTGTCCCCAGAATAAGGAAGTGAAATCACACGTGTTAATTTTAATTATCTTTTGGCACAGTTTTGGCATTTACACTGCCCCCAGTCAAGGTAGCTGTCTGCAAAGGTATGCTTATTAACAGATATTAAACAGAAAATCTATCAGAACATACGAAGTGGAAAACAAAATTAGCCCCTAATGGAACTTTTTTATGACTTCTGCTGTCCTGTGAAACATACAGAAAACTTTTACATATCTGCCCTTTGAGGAACCAGGATTTAAATATGTGATAGAAAATAAGATTTGACTGGATTATTTTGAGACTTTAAATACATACATTGAGCACAGCACTGTGGGGAGAAGCCCCAGAATTTGACTGGACACCATCTGTTTGAAGTGACAATGTGACTCCCTCAGTGACCAAACCGATTACAAGAGAAGTGGAAGGAGATATTGGCACTCAGGTAGGCATCAAGACAGCAGCCTGGGGTTTGCATAACTGTCAGCTCCACAGATAAGTGGAGGATAAGGTTTCACAGGAGACAATTTCTCAGGTTTTTGAGAAGGAATTTTAAGTCTAGGAGATCACTGTGGTTGTAGCGGTAATGGTGGTCCTATTATTATTCTTCACAGTGCACTGTATATTAGCAAGAACATGTCTTCATCCTTTGCACAGCCACCAGGCACCAGGGTGTGTTTCATTGCTTAGAGGGTTTTGAAACCACCAGAATATGCCATGGATGGCTTGGAGTGGGGTGTTGCTGATTTGCAGTGGTTGCAGTCCTGAGTACATTAAATCTTTTGGAATTATTCTGTGAATTTGTAATCTGAGATGCTTTATAAATCTCAGTTCTAGGAGTTTATGTAAGCTTTTCTGGTAGAACATGCTGGATGGCAAGTTAGTTACAATGAACAAATAATGCCCCTAGCTAAGAACAGAAAAATAAATCTAGATGAAGTACAGATAAACTGATGTCAGAGAAGCAGTTCATGAATTAACAGTCTTGAATTTGGGATTGATTTTTCACATTAATTTTTCCTCCCCTGCAGTGAACATGTGTATGCAAACTAATTGACCCAATGAAGCTGTTTTGTTTGTAGAATTTTAATGCAAGAGAGGGAGGCCACTCTTCCTGGTCATTGGATGTTGAGTGTCAATAGCAACACATTTTATTCGAGCTTCACCTACTAGAGTTAATTTCAGACTGCTATAATTGCTCTAATAAAGCAGTTCCTATAGAGCTAGGGCTAGTCTAGCAATTCAGTGATGTTTCATGAGATTTTATTTAATTTTCTGGAAATTCAATGATATTTGATCAAATGTATAACCTAAAGAAAATTTCTAAATGTCTAATATTTAACTGAAGCAGTGAAGTTCCCCTGCAGCATGAGAATGTTAGGAGGTCAAAAAGGGGTTATCAGACTCAGGTGTTGATTAACCCAAATCTTTCCGAGCATTTACGAAGGACAGGGAAGTGAAGTTGCTGCTCCCTCCAGGAAAAAGGGTAGGAAGAAAGTGAACACTTAGAAAACAGCATGTGATCATGAGAGAGCTGACAGAGCTGTTGTGGACACTAATGGGTTTTCACGTCCCTGACCAGCCTCCCACACCCCGGCCCATTTTCTGGAGCCCCACATCAGCCCACCCCAGGCCCTCAGTCCCTCCTCACCGTGCTCAGGAGCTGTGGGACTTCTCCCCGACACCTAGGGAGCAGCTCTCACTGCACCCTGGCAATGGCACTTTGCTTGTTCCGGCTCATGTCACACTAAAAAGACTCAGTTGGGTCTCCACACAGAGCCCTACCATTTGCCTCCCCATTAGTGGAAGTGGTATCTGGTCCCACATGGCAGGAGCCTTTCGTGGGTCTGCAGCCTCCTGCTGGGATAGCTGGGAGGGGGCACACAGGATTAGGCAACGAGATTGGCATCATTACATTGGAGCTAAGGACCAACCCTCCAGAGTGGCCCTTGCAAAGGGGCTGGTCTTGGTGGCGTACCAGTGTCTGTCCCTCAGGGCTGTAGATACTCTCCTGTACCAGGCACCACCACCCAACACATCTCCAGTAGCCGTACGTGAGGGATTTTGTTGTCCATAACTCAGCTCAGAAACATGACCTGCATTTCCTTTGAAATCCACAGCTGCTCTTTGCAGCGTGTCCTGGAAGCAGTGAGACTTTAGTAATTCAGGATAATTTGGACTTTGGGTTTCCTAATGGGTCGCAAAACATTCATTAATCATTGCAACCATTAACTCACTTCCGAGTTTGGGAGAAGAAAAACGAGTGAGATCCCAGCTCCCAACCCAGATCCCACACCCTTTATGTGCATGTAAAGTGAGGGTTCCCACTGAAGTCAGGTACCAGTGAAGCTAACGGCACAGCAGTAGTCTCCTGCTTGATGTCGTCTGTTGGCCTAAGTGGTTTGCAGTGTCCTGGACCTGTAACCTTCTGGTTTCAGTAGAGCTTCTAGAGATGACGGACCCTCTCTGCCCAAAGCAGCTTGCAAGACCCAGGCTGGCATCAGCAGCTTGCTCCTGTACCTGCCTTTACGTCTTTCTAGAAAGTTTAAAGTGTGTTCAGAGGCAGTTTGTGTGTCTGACAGACACCATCAGAAGCTGGAAAACCAAGTCTCTCAAGCGACAGGTCACATGTTTTTCCGTAATACGTGGGCACATAAAACGACCGATGCCTGCTGAGAGGGTGGCCGTGGCCAGGCAGCGTGCCCTGATTACCCAGGAATTACAGCCACACGAGGACGGTCCAACCCCGCCGAGACCCTCGGGCCGGGGACTGCAGAGGGGGGGTGCGCTCACCAGTGGGCTCTCCTGCTCTGAACGGACCCAAAGCCGCGGGCGGCGCAGCCCCGCTCCCAGCCACCGCGGTTTGTAGAACAAACAACGAAAAAGTGCGTCGTGGCACGGCCTGAAAACGTCTTTCCAGCAGCTGGCCGGAGAAACGCAGCTAAATGTGCGTTCAGACACTACCTGAGTGGGGTGCTGCAGCCGCTTCCGCACAAATTCCTGCGCACAAACCCCTGCAGGGGCTTTACCTAATGTGCTAAGCAGGTTTTCAGGCGAACCGAAGTTTTCCTGATCACTTTAATTACATGAAAAACCTGCCTCTGGAGACGTTTGCACTATCACTTCCCCCGTGGCAGGGGTCCGTGAATCTCCCCAATGCCACGGCAAGGTCATACCTGTAATTCTGTACCTTCCTAATTTTCACTGCTGACTCCTCGCAAAATTTAAGCGGCTGCATGGCATACCCTGGGGACAAGGGTCTCGGATGATTCTGGCAGACCATCGTTTGTACTGTAAGTGTTTATATATCATTTCAACCCTTAAAAAATCCCAGCCAGCACTACAGGCAACAGCCATGATATCAAAAGGGACCCGCGAGACAAACAGCTGGATTTAAAATTCTTCCTTGTATTCTGCACAGAGCCAAGTCACCTCAAGCCCAACAAAACAGAAGCACATTTGAAATGGAAGGACATTAAACATATTCTTTAGGCATATGTTTAATGATTTCCACCGATACCCTAAAAGGAAAGAGAGCCCTGAAAGAATTTCTCCAGGGACATACCATCTTCTACAGGACAAACCAAAGCAGCTCAGGGCAATTTCAGACATCGCCGCAGAGCAACACAGGCCAGGTTGCAGGACACTGCACAGTGTTTTTGAATTCGCGTTCTCCATCATTTCCACCTTTTATTTTCTGTCTGGCTCTCCCTTGGGTCTGAATGTTTGTCTTCTTTAATATCGTGGTTTCTTTGCTCTGAAATGCAGGCATACTGCTAGAGGAATATTTCTGTGTAAAGTCCAACAGGGGCAGCATATCGTTCCCATATTTCACAAAGACACCATAAACCTCCGCTCTGTGGTTCTCTGATTAGGGGCAGGCTTCGTGACGACTCCACACCTCATTTCACAGGCCATGGTTTCAGACCGGTTGAGTGCGGGACTTTCAAAAAGTGAGGCTAAAACTGTCCCTTTCTCTTAGGCTTCACATTTTTTTAAGTTATGGCTGCAAATGGAACAAAGCTTATCAGTTTCTTGAAGAGCCTTGATTAATGCTTTGCGACAGACAACTGCAGCTGGGAGTGAAAAACCGGCTTAGTGTTGATGAGAAAAAACACCTCAACTTCAAGGATACGAGCTTGGTGAGTTTCAGACTGTGGAAAGCTGCTGTTTGGGGCCAGGAGGCAGCCTGCCCTGCAAAACCAAGGGGAAAGCACCTGCAAAGCGGCAGGAATTGCTAATGCACTCGCTGATCCTCCCCACAGACCCTCATCCTCCCCCAGGTCCCCATGTCTTCTCCTGGCCCATCACACCGCACCACTTCCTGGGAACCAGGATCACCTCCGAAACACCTTACAGATGCCCAGAGCATCCCTTCGGAGCCTGACCAGAACCCAGCCACTCTGTGCCGCTTGCACGTAAGGCAGAAAGCTGCCCCTGCCTCATCGACTGGGGACTGCGTGTCTCTGAACAGCCGTGCTACTGAGGATGCTTTTTAAACAAAAGTGTTTGTGGTGGTGCTACTCCTGCTAAGGTAGAGCTGGGCACTTGTCATTACGGGCCCTCTGCTGTGCCCTTTCACTGAGGAGACCAGCTTCAGCTAGAAGAAAACAATGAGAAATAGTGTCCAGAGCTGAAAATCTTGCTCATTCTTTTTGTCAGTGAGGGCAGATAAAAAAAAAAAGCTTTCCACTGCAGACATGTAGGAATGGCAGAAAACCTGTTTTTCTCAAGAGGATGCTTGAATGTGTGATGGTACTGGCAGGGATGAGGAAAAGAGGAAAGCATCCAGCCAACACTCTTCAGACTGCCTCTGGAGACCTGCAGCTAAACCTGCTGCCTCTCTGGGCGTCCTGGACATCCGAGAGGCAACTCAATATCCTAAGAGGCAGCACGGGGCCAAACAAAATGTGTCGCCGCCGTTTCTGTGGCTCTCATCAACCTACTCAGCCTCCAAGCGAAAGGCAGGAGACTGCCCTTCCTGGAGAGAGGGAGATGAAAGGCTGCAACAACCGAGTAGCTGGTGTTAATAAAACGCGCTTTGCATGCAGAAGCTCACTAGGATGCATCGAAAGAAAGTCCTTTATTTGGAGGAACGTACTTCTACAAAAGAACGTCTAAGTGGTGGAACTGCCGGAGTTTGCTGCGGAGCAGAGGTCAGTCGCTAGAGGTGGTTTCACCGCCCATCAGCTCACCCTCAGAGACGGAGCGCGGAGCGGGACCCGCAGGCCCCAGAGCAGCGTGACGCTGGGGGTGCCTTGGGCGGGCAGATGGTGCTTGCTCACAGTTGTGTTGTCTCTCCCTCTCCCAGCCCGGAGCAATGGCAGGGCACGCAGTTCCGAGAGTGCGAGCTGGAAAAGTCTGTCTCTGCCTCATACAGCAGGATTTAATGAAATAAATGGAATAATGCACTTTGGTTATGAATTTTGGTTATAAATTAGTTCACAAAATGGATCATCTAATCACGGTATTAAGATGAAGAAAGCTCTGTCATATGTAAGCAGAGAGGGGTACGCAGCAGGTAGAGGAAAAATGGTAGAGGAAAGACCCACACGTAAAAATCGATGTTTTTCCATCCTAAATCTATATTCCTTTATGTTCCCAAGCAGCAGTACTTACCTACAAACAGCCTACTTGCAATAACCAGCTACAATCTTTAGGTAGCTAGCATCGGGCATGCTGATGTACTGAAATTATAAAACTTACCTAAAAAAGCATTCAGAACTAGGCAGATGCAAAATGTTCAGGAAGGCTGTTCCAGAATTTGCAGGAATTGAATCTATTTATTAGCCATCAAAAATAACACTGGTCCGTAGCAAATTTATGCCACTGACTTGGAAGAAACAAATTACATTTTCTGATAAATTATAAGCTGTTATCTTGAAGGAAGAACAGTGCAAAAATGTTTAGCACTCTTTGGTTTCTTGTCTCATGAATGGCTTGTTATTAACAGTGCGCTCCTCTGAGGTTCAGCCCGTGCCTAAAACTCTGCCACAGGAAAATAGTTTCTTATCTTTCGTTCTAAGCTTCTGTGAAGGCCAAGAACCAACTGTCGTGAAAAACAGAGTTTCCAGCAGAGCCTGAACCTGCATGAACAGCCACCATTCCAGAAAAGCTGACTATGGGCATAGCTGGCCTCCTGCTTCTCTACTGCTGCTTTCCAGTTCAGAAGCAGCTGCAAACACGTGAGTATTACCTTTGGAAACGCTACACACACAGAAAATCACATTTATTGGCATTACTTGCAGCATATACTGTTACTGTAAAGTCTGAGATCCCTTAGGTGGGTTACTCTGCTCACTCTCCTTTAGGGGGTGCAAATGCTTCCTTAACAAAATACTTCATGTTAATTTTAGAACTACTCTAGAAAGAGGCTTTAGCCACACAGACAGACGGACATGGGGCAGCACTGGTCCAGGGCAGGAACGGAGTCCTCTCAGATGATGCACCTGCTGACCTGACGATGAATCCCCAGTTGGATGTTCAGCATGTGTTCACTTCTCTTGGCAGCTCCTGCAAGCAAACCAAGCTTAGAAGACCACAGCACGTGGCATCCAAAACACTGTGGCCACAGGCAAGTCATCGCTTTAGATGTGTTCCTTCAGCTGGGACAGATTTTGAAATTTAGTGAAAAGTTCCGTACACTGAATATGATTCATGTTAAATGACTGGCTGTTCATGCGGTTTGCGCAGCTCTGAAGGTAGTTTTGGATCTTTGTTCTGTAACATAAAATACGGCCAGAAATGCCACAGCAAACAAATTATGGGGTGAGCTAGAAACTTTTGAATTGGATTTAAGATGTATCAGATATCAATTACCTGCACTGCCACAAAGTTTACTGGAAGCGGAGCAAACTT
Source organism: Psophia crepitans (assembly GCA_013399095.1). NCBI lineage: Eukaryota > Metazoa > Chordata > Aves > Gruiformes > Psophiidae > Psophia > Psophia crepitans. Next base: position 88,063 of record VWZZ01004378.1, read on the forward strand.
TAGGACCTATTCAAGTAATGGTGAGGGACGGACCTGTCTTGAATTGTTCTTTCAGTGTATGGGGGGGTTGACCCTGACTGAAGTGCAGATGCCTAACAAGCTGCTCTATGACTACCCCTCCTTAACTGGAAAGGGGAGAAGAGGTGTAACGAATGGCTTGTGGGTTGAGATAAGGGCAGGGAGAGGTCACTCACCAGGTACTGTCCTGGGCAAAACAGACGAGACTTGGAGAGGAATTAATCTGATTTATTACTGAGCAAACACAGAGCAAAGCAGGGAGAAATAAACCCAAACCTTAAACCCCCTCCCCTCTGCCCCTCCCTTCTTTCCAGGCTCAACTTCACCCCCCATTTCTCTCCCACACGGTGTCTCTGCCGCCCCTTCCCCCTCAGGGCACTCACTGTTCCCCTGCTCCAGCCTGGGGTCCCTCCCAGGCAGACAGTCCCCCACCAAATGCTCCAGCGGGAGTCCTTCCCAGGGGTGCAGCCCTTCCCCAACTGCTCCAGCGTGGGTCCCCCATGGGGTCACAAGTCCTGCCAGCAAACCTGCTCCAGCGTGGGCTCCTCTCTCCACAGAACCACAGGTCCTGCCAGGAGCCTGCTCCAGCCTGGGCTTCCCGTGGGATCACAGCCTCCTTCAGGTGTCTGCCCCTGCTGCGGCATGGGGTCCTCCATAGGCTGTAGGTGGAATCTCTGCTCCACCGTGGACCTCCCTGGGCTGCATGGGGGCAGCCTGCCTCACCATGGTCTTCTCCAGGGACTGCAGGGGAATCTCTGCTCCAGTGCCCAGAGCACCTCCTCCTCCTCTTTCTGCACTGACCTTGGTGTCTGCAGAGTTTCTCACACCTTCTCACTCCTCTCTCTGGCTGCAAAAGCTCCCATGAGTTTTCTTTTTCCTTCTGAACTCCGTTACCCCAGCAGTGCTACCATCATCACTGATGGGATCGGCCTTGGCAAAAGGTGGGTCCCTCTTGGAGCCGGCTGGCATTGGCTCTGCCGGACATAGGGGAAGCTTCTAGCAGCTTCTTGCAGAACCCACCCCTGTGTGGTAGCCCCCCTGCTACCACAACCTTGCCACACAAACCCAAAACATACCAACTCTAGCTTCTGTGCATATACAAAGCAATGGCAGCAAAGGATATGGCTGTTGCTCCTGTTCAGTACGGCCTTCAGGACTGAGGTGGCAATTTTTCCCATTGTACTGGACTACCATCTTCCCTAATGGGCCCTCCCTCTGTGCCCCTAGGGACAGCTTCTGAAGCTGAAGGTTGCATCCAGCTTTTTGAAAGTCCTCAATGTAAAAAAAAAATAAAAATCTGCCAGGTACACCAGCAGATCCATGTTCAAAGGTGGAGGAGGGAAATGCTACCATTTTAAAAACTTGAAGGAGAGAAATAAATCTAGGGTTGCCCAGGGAGGTGGTGGAGTCACCATCCCTGAGGGTGTTTAAGGAAAGGTTAGATGTGGTACTTAGGGACGTGGTTTAGTGGGTAATAGGTGGTGGGGGGATGGTTGGACTAGATGATCCTTGAGGTCACTTCCAACCTTAATGATTCTATTCTGTTCTATTTTATTCTATTCTATTCTATTCTATTCTATTCTGGCTTGCTGGAATTCAGTGTTACCTACCAGCTAGCGGAGTCATGGGTTTTTTTCCTTCTCTTCACAGTATCTTGGCTTTGATTATTCCTCGTGCATTCATAACTAATACTACACCAACAGCCCACCACTTCAGTTCAAACAACAGTACTTTACGTACAGCCTGAAATCCTCGTTTTCTGCAGATGTGAGGTTGCCTAATACTAGGGTGAAGGGCGATTGTATCAAATTTTAACCACAGCAACTGAAATGTGCGAGAAGCAAATGTATTTATGTCTTTAAATCAGTGTTATCCTTGCACCATGAGAGCTGCATAGCCTGTGAAAATTGGCCTGTTTCAGTTAAAGGACATGAGACTCTTGTTTGAGGGTGGACGGAGCCCTGAATTTTAAACAGTCAGATCAGTTTTGAAAAGATGATATAAGGCTTTCGTTTGAATGAACGTACACGTGTTGAAAAGGCTGCTGTGTTCTCAGGCAGCAATGAAATTATGCAGAATGTGGACCACATAAAAAAGCTTATATTTTATTAATGAGTCTGGTAGTGTCAGTGTAGCTTATTTTTGTAGCAGGCAAATAATTTTAATTTTCTTGTTTCAGGACCACAGCAATGGAAAAAATGTGCATTTGATAAGGATTGTTTGGCTCACGGCAAACACAGCCTACCAGCAACGCAAAGATCCACATTTTGTCTTTTTCAGCCATGCATGCTTCCTTTTATGCGTGGCACAAGGAGACCTTCTGGTGCTTCTTCTGCTAAAGCATCGTTAACTATTTACAAATCATAGAATCATAGAATCATAGAATCATTAAGGTTGGAAGAGGTCTCAAGGATCATCCAGTCCAACCGCCCCCTCCAGTCCTATGACTGAACGTTGTCTTTGCCATCTAACTCAGTCAGTCTCTTTATCCTTTCTAACTCTTGTTGGCATCGGAGTAGAAATGTGACGACACTTGAGCATAACTGGCCAAGCGGAATCATCTGCCACTGCCAGGCAGGACTGCAACACGGAAAGCCCCAGCAGAAAGAAGGTACCTGCTAACCGTATTCTTCCAGGCAATTCTGGGTGTTACACCAGTTGTGCATTGGTTCAGAAAAAGCTGAGAAAAGGAGAGGAATTTTCTTTTTCCTGATTTTTTTGTTTTTATCTGCATTCTCTTTTTCTTGTGACGTTTGCCTTGTAAATAGCAAGTACAAATTAATCGCTCTTGTTCACATGCATTCCTGCTGAAATGGCCCACCCATTTTAATTCTGCACCAAAAATTCTGCGCTGACACGTGCTGCAGATTTGCAGTGCTGAGTCTCTCAAGCACAAAGCCAGCAGGTACCACCTCACCCTCAAAACCAAGGTAAGGCGAAGGGAACTTGGGTGGGTGGGAAAATAGCTAGGGAAGGAAGTTTAGAAGGACATGAGTAGAGGGAAGCTCCGTTAGGCCTGATTTATCAGTATTGTAAGCAATGGTGCTAATAGTGCCTATTTAAAACATGCAAGAAAATGAGAGGTCAGAATTACACTGACAGCATCATCGGATGCTAACCAGAAGGTTAAATGAGCTCTGCAGGAGGAATTAGTGCACTTGTGCCTCAGAGAACATGAGGTTTAGAGCATGCTGCCATGCCCAGAGCCACCATGCACAGCTCTGCAGAGCGGGTATTTACACTGAGTGACAGTAATTTTGACAGTCAGGCTACCACTGATTTCATTGCCTGACAGGCAAGCAAACCCCAGGCACAACAGCACCGCTCCCCAGACTCCGAGGAACATCACCTATTTAGCAGTGGCATCCTGAGCTCCTAACACAGTCATCAGCCTACATCTGTCATCGCTGTGTGCAAGCAGAGGGGACCAAGCCGGCGACTGTTCTGCCACTCCGCATAGAACACTGTGGGGTTTATTTGCACGGTCTCATTTTAATCTCATTCAGGTTCCCAGACATCCACGTTTTTACTTGCTTCCTTTATGAAACAGATGAAGTTTGGCAGTAACTGGCCGCAGGCAGCCTTGCCAAGTCCCCAGAAGCTTGTGTCTTCCATCTGGTTATGCCTCAAAGACGGTAGGGTGTTTTTTTCTCTGAAGTGCCTTTCTAAATCATAAAATCATAAAATCATAGACCCACAGAATGATTTGGGTTGGAAGGGACCCCAAGAATCATCTAGTTTCCACCCCCTGCCATGGGCAGGGACACCCCCCACCAGCCCAGGGTGCCCAAAGCCCCATCCAGCCTGGCCTTGGGCACTGCCAGGGAGCCAGGGGCAGCCACAGCTTCTCGGGGCACCCTGTGCCAGGGCCTCAGCACCCTCCCAGGGAAGAATTTCTTCCCAATATCTAATCTAAATCTCCCCTCTTTTAGTTTAAACCCATTTCCCCCCGTCCTGTCATTCCTTGCCCTGTAACCAGCCCCTCTCCAGCTTTCCTGTCGGCCCCTTTATGTACTGGAAGGTCATAATTAGGCCTCCCCAGAGCCTTCTCCTCTCCAGGCTGAACAACCCCAACTCCCTCAGCCTGTCCTCGTAGCAGAGGGGCTCCAGCCCTCTGATCAGCTTTGTGGCCTCCTTTGGACTCGCTCCAGCAGCTCCACATCTTTCCTGTCCTGGGGAAATGGAGGTGGCCAAGATGCAGGGCGCAGGCCTTTCTGGCCAGGGTGCTACCTCTGGTGTAGCTTATCTTCCACCGAGCAGCCCTCCACAGCCAGGACCTCATACCTCCTGTATGTATAACTGCTTTGGAGACTCCACATCTAGCCTGTGTCACCTGTGCTAATAAACAGGAGATCTTTGGACATCTTTCGAACCGTTTAAAGAGCATTGCAGTACAAAGACCACAAACAGCTCATTAGATTTATTACCTAAAGTACAAAAAAAAAAAAAAAAAAAAAAAGGCATTTGTTTACTAAATCTGGTTTTGCAGAAGATTTTCTAACACGCCAGGTTTTGCATTACTTGTGACCCAAAAGCACTACAGTTAGTACATCACTGCATTCTTCCTTGCTAGAAGTCAGGGCCAAATTACAGGCTAATTCGCAGTTCCCAGACTTGGACTCTAACAGAAGAAAGGATGGGTGGGAAGACAGTATCTTAAACACTCAGAAGGAGGAGTGAAAATTATATCACAGTATCCTTTTCACTGCTAGGGAGCTTCCACCATGTGGAATATATATTTTCAGTTATAGCACCGGCTATCTCCATTCAGGTAAAATTCCCTAGGGAGACTGATGGGATTTGATAGAAAAGAAATTAACCTAGAATTACAAGGTATAATGCTCATAATCCGTCTCTTGGCGAGGAGTTGAGCCGGGAAGTTAAGGGCAAGCCTTTGACCAGATGTCTATACTCTTCTCCAACTAGATCCTTACGGTAAGCCTACAGCTTAGACAGAGGAAAGTATCAAGATGCTGCTGTACCAGAGCCATAACTGTTTCATCAGCCCAGTGGATAATACACAGCTTATATGGCTCCGAAGACTCCGAGGAGGAAAAGGAGTTTATGAGGACAAAGAGGAGAGGATGGAATTTGAAAAATAAAAGGCAAACATACACTGAGAAAGGAATGAATCGTGCCTTCTGAAAGATGAGCAAAGAAATTTCTTTATTTTTCAATTTTTTTTGTATCTTTATTAAATTTCAAAGGCTCCAGTATTGATTCATTCTTCAGGAGTTGGTAAGCTGGTTGAAAAGATATGCATTTTGGTTTTGTACTACAGGAATAAACTCCCATCAAGTGAAATCTCTTACTCACAGTGGCAATTTTTTTTCTATCATCTTGTTTCCCAAGGCATCTTTGAGATGGTTATCAATAAATAACAGACAATAACTGGCTAAACAGACTACCCCCAACTTTTCCCTTCAACAGTTGGTGAAAAATCTGCACAAACTACATACGATAGTGCCAGCAGACGCACTTCTTTCACTGAGACAGATGCATAGTGCTAAATATAGATTTTACAGAACTGCTGGTTTTGAAGTTCATAGGACTCATTGCCACTCAGTGGCTCTTTCTCATCCCCCATGTCATTGTCTTTCATCTGTGTAAAATAGGGAGAAGTTTTGCATTCATAGTGCCTGTCAAGAGATTTCAGGTGGATCAGCATATGAAGAGCATAGGCAAGAACCAGCAGCAGAATCAGTGACATAACCAATCCCATAAGTATTGCCGGAGAGAAAAAGGATGCACAGTCTTTTGCATAAGCAAAATGTCCTTCCTGAACGTTAAAGCCTTGAATCTACAAAAAGAACAAATGGGGTCATATTACAGAAAGTATTTGCTGTCTTGGTCACAAACAACTTCATGAATTTGCTCCTGACGACTGTAAGAATTTTTAATTTAATATCTGCTTACTGCAAAATTCTATCTGTCAGTGCTAGCTGGAGTTAATGCTCAGAGTTCATCCAGGTCAGTCTTCTAGAAAACACCAGTTATTCTAATCACCTTCATCTGCTGCCCAAAGGATTTGCAGTTATGTTTTAAACTAAATCTTCTATGGTCACTCTTGATAGTCCATAATGTTTAACTGTAAGCACAGTACCTGTCACGTTAACAGTCCATATCCAGCATCATCTGTTGAGAATCTCCAGAGTCCATTTCAAACTGCATAACTTCAACATGACAAACAAGGAAATAGTCTCAATTGCTTACCCTAGTATTGTATTTTTCTCACCAGAACCAAGTGTGCAGTACATGGCAGCAAAAACTACATGAAGTTGCATTCAACTATGGCCAACACCAGCAAGTCTTACCTGTGGTTTCAGTTCTAACACGAAGTTTACCACATTGGTATTCAGGGAACTGACTGTCTGCTCCACTAAATCAGTCCATGGGCACTGATCACATGCTGAGAAAAGGGGTGTCAGCTTTCCCCCTCAATCCCCTTTTTCAGCTATTAATGCCCCACCACTTAGGTGTCTAAAAGCAAGACATGCTAGTCCAGTTATCTTAGGTTCCCTTATTGCAAAACGCAGAAAAATAGGCACTTTCAGAAGATGATTAATCTCATCCTAAAATAAGGACTTAAGTTGAATCAGAGGAATTATCCATCAGCTTTAGAGGCAATCTGGGGTGACTACAATCAGGGCATAAGGTTAAAATTACAAGGCATCAAAAGTTAAGTGAGATGAACCCCATACTTGGTGACTGATGCTGCCATTGATGCCAGGTTTTAAAGCCCAGCTCAGAGAGTGGTACACGGAAAGTTAAATTCGCCCCTCACACTAAAAGGAAACCCAAGCAAGAGCCGACAGAAAATGTATAAAGCCCTTCACTTCCTTTGACAGGAACATAGGTATAATAATTTAGGTCTTCATTTCTACTTCAAGTTCCATGGAGATCCTGTACACAGGACACGGAAGGTCATTATACATTCTTGGCAGCGAAGTGCAAAATTTCCCACCAGTCTACCTATGGCATGCATTTGGCTTAACTCCACGGTATTACCTGGAAATCAGTAAAAGTGACTTCCCAAAGCTTTGAAAGATCATTCGCAGAGCTGGGTATGAGAAGTGCATCGTATCTCTGCAAGCTGCTCACATGTTCACAGTGGTAGGAATAACTTGCCGGTGCATGTATTCTGGTTGCATTAAACGTCGCTTGTATGGAGTGGTTGTAAAGAAGCTGCAGTCTGTGTAAACTGAACCAGTTCTGAACAGACAGCTGGTAATAACTGCTGGTTAATAGGAATCTGAAAATATTGTATGGGGAAAAGATGATTAAGAAAGCAAGTCTGACTAAAAGCTGGAACTATTAAACTCACATGTTGAACACTCTTAGAAGCAACACTGGTATTAGCAGAGTTTCATCCACTTATATCAGTGTGAGCTCTAGCTCCTTCTACTGACTCTGGGAAATTATTTGAGTTTCTTCATTGCAGCTGAAGCAGTTTGCTGCTCTCCCACACAGTGAGATGAAAGGTGAAGCATTTTTTCTAAATGACCGAGAAAAATCTATATGCAACATTGGTACTGCACTTCCATCCAAAATATAAAATACTATTTATCAAGGAACACTGCTTTCTTCAATCACCAAGAAGCAAACATAAAGTAGGTCACAGTCTGATGCCTGAGCAGCCACACTATCAGTCTTTACAGCAAAATTCCTAGAGAAAAACGTAGCTAATTAGCAAGGTTTAGCAAAAATCTCAGACATGGGAAGATTTTTTGCAAAAGAGATGACCACAACTTTTCTCATGAACAGAAAAGTCAACATAGAAGAAGAAATGCCTTTATAAAACAAAGCAGGCAAATGAGAGACCTATTAAATGCAGGTGTCTTGATTACACAGTCAACAGTTCTATCACATTATTTTTGCTTACACAAACTCATCTACAAACTGCACAAGTAATTGCAAAACAATTAATATTAACATGTGATTATCTAATATTTTCTTTAACATAATAAACTTACCTAATAACAAGCCCCTTTAGATTGCCAATGTCACCAAACTTCAGAGAAAGCCTAGATCAAAAAGCAAGCAATGTCAGGCAAGATAGCAACTTCAGGTATCTTAAGAGAAAAAAGCAGCACAGAAGATTAAGCACAGTTGAACACGGAGCCTTTTGCTCAGTATACCTATGAAATCAGTGGGAAAAAAACCTGAAAGGATGAAATCTTCCTCCAGGGAAATCCAGTAGTTCAGTAGGTAATCTGAAGGAGGTCTAGACTATCCAGAAAGCACAGAACTGCATGCACAACTTTGAACAGAATTCAACTCCACTGCTTCCAACATCAGCTGACAATTAGGTTAATTTGATCTGCGTTCTCCTTCTCAAGCCATGGTATGTTAGTCATGAATCACCTCTATATGTCATTAGAAAGTGTAAATAGCCACACTATTCTCATCTTCTTAGATACTGTACTCCGCTCTGGTTGGACCACACCTTGAGTACTGTGTTCAGTTTTGGGCCACTCACTACAAGAACAACGTCGAGGCCCTGGAGCGTGTCCAGAGAAGGGCAACAAAGCTGGTGAAGGGGCTGGAGCACAAGTCCTAGAAGGAGCCACTTAGGGAACTGGGACTGTTTAGCCTGGAGGAGGCTGAGGGGAGTCCTTATGGCTCTCTACAAGTACCTGAAAGGAGGCTGTGGTGAGGTGGGTGTTGGTCTCTTCTACCAAGCAATAAGTGATAGGACAAGAGGAAATGGCCTCAAATTGCTCCCGGGGAGGTTTAGGTTGGATATTAGCAAAAATTTCTTCACTGAAAGGGTGGTCAGGCATTGGAACAGGCTGCCCAGCAAGATGATGGAGCCACCATTCCTGGAGTTGTTCAAAAAGGCTGTAGACATGGCACTTCAGGATACAGTTTAGTAGACACAGTGCTGAGTTGAGCTCATGGTTGGACATGGATGATCCTATAGGTCTTTTCCAACCTTAAAGATTCTATGATTCTATACTATTGCATAACAAATGCAGATGACATTTGAGTTCAAATTCCACAGATGTGCATCATTAGAGCAATATAAATACACTGACTGTGAGGTACCTCTACAAAGCTTATCCGTGGTAAGCATGGGCACCTGAAGTTTACTTAAGCTAAAGGCCCTAGCAGGTTACTTGTAAGGTAATGCATGCTCTACCACCCTTCTACCATCCCTGGAACTAATGCACTGTAGCACTGCATGATTAAGTGGTATATATTTTCTTGGCTTAACAGGAGTATTTTGCCTCACTGCTGATGTAACATTTTCAGACTAAGCTAGAGACAAAAGGTAGTGAAACCATGCAGCACGTGAAAGACTTCTGAACCTAAAGCTGAATTAAAATTAAAAAAAAAAACTGCTGGCGCTATGATTTCATATGTCATCTAGTTCTTGTACCTTGACTAACGTTCATCCAATGAGCCAGGACACTCAGTCTAGACTATCGAAGGAAGGAGTTTAAGGGACTTTTCTGGGGTGAGAAAAACTGGGCAATGCATCATGCCAGCACTCAGGCATCAACTGGCATAATTTAGGTCACTCCTTAAACATAGGATCACAGAGCAACATTCAAGTCAGTCTTTCCTGTTCTTCTCTGCCGCAGTCAAATGCAGGTTGACTTAAAATCTAACCCAAGACTTGTATTTGGCAATTATGCTGAGTCTAACCCTGGCTCATGAGCTCAGATTAACCATTTTCCTATCTGCAGAGCATGATTTCTACATACAGGGACCTCCATCAGTGCTTAGATGCTGTCAGTGGGAACTTGAAACATACAGTTTATAATGACTTGACAAGTGGAATCTAGCAGAGATACCACAGATCTGTTCATGTGATCTGTCAAATGTCCTGACAAATCCTTCTGGGTGAGAGCTCAGAATAAGACAGGGCTTTCTTGGTTAGGATTCTGGAGGCTGGTCACAAGGCAGTGGGACTAGTATTTCTCAGTGTGTCCCAAATAAAACAAGTATAGAACATGCAAGAAAGCAAAACTATTGGGAAGGGATAGCATTTTCCTCTCTCTTTCCACAGAAAAGAAGAGAAAAGGCTCAGTAACTGCAGTATATGTCCAGCAAAAATACGCCATCCTCAGCTTCAAACTGCCGTCCTGCTTGCCTTTAGCAGCTGTGTCCCTAGTTTGATGCTACTCAGAAAACTACGGGAGAAACAAAGAGAGAGATCAGAAGACATGGTAGATGAGATGGCTCTTGGACCCACAGATTTTGAGATCAAACCTCAGAAACAGTGAAACACTGATAAAAAGCATGTTGAGAGTATGGTGTAGAGTAGTTCTGCTTCCTGACTCTTCCTGCAGCGTTTTTAATGAATAATGTGGTCTGTAAATCCCCAAATATCTTGCAACATAATGCATCAAGCAGAATATAGAGCCCTGTTGTGGGATGACCTCAACCAGCAGCAAAGACCCATGGAGCCACTGACTCACTTTACCCCACCACCACCCCACAGCAGGACAGAGGAAAGAACATGAAGAGTGAAAGGGAAAGAACTCATGGCTCGAGACAGAGTTTAGTAAGTGAAGTGAAGAGGGAGAAAAAAACACCAAAGGTTTGCAAGGGCAATCACTGACCATCTCCCACGAGCAGACCGATTCCAGCCAATGCCAGGAAAAGTCCTAATTTCACAGAACTCTGTATTTACAGAATGAAGCATCCACTACTGCAACCAGACTGTACCCGTGACAGATAGGTACACAGAGTAGCCTGCTCCAATCTAACGGTCTCCAAACAGCAGCTCCAGTAGAAGTTTTCAGTCCACCACTGCATTGTCTTTCTGATTTTTCAAGCCTTATGAACAACTAGAAAAATACTTTGTGGTTTGAAACCCTTACTTCTGCATGAGTATACTTTCTGTTAAGTTACAATCACTACTCATAAGACGAAGAATTGCAGACCACAATAGAAGGAATGTTTGGGTTTTTTTTTATTTTTTAGAATTAAATGATGTTGATCTCCACCTCTGCCTTTCAAAACATAGTGCTGGATTAGTTCATAAGCTGATGATGTAAAACTCAGAGTGCCTTGCTGAATACGGTGACACCACAGAGACAAAACCTAGCTTCTTTTTCAATTATTCTTTTAGTTTTCTTGTAACCTCACTAAAATTTCTGTGTACCTCTGTTTATCCTTCACAGATGTATAAATCAGAAAAGGGATAATGCTTCTTTTCTCTGGAAACATCTTTACACGTACTGGTGAAACGTTGTATAGGAGCTAAATGAAACTGCTGGTTTTAGTCATATTATTTTTATTCTTGCATGTCATTATAGACTTAAACTCCATTTATGGGGTAGACTTGATGCTCATATTCAGCACATGCCCAGTTAGGTATCCACCTCCTAATTTTTAGACTTGCCTACCAGAGTGGAGTCAATGGCCTGGCATTAGACATGAAGCCAGAGAGAGAAGTGGTCAGGTACACTACAAAGGAAATAAAAAAATCTACATGACTCTCTAGTATGGCCCTGGGATTGGAGGACTTTTGATCCAGTTAGGTTAATACATAGCTCTCACTCAGGTTTAGCAGGAGCAAAGCATTGTGCTGCCGATGCTGAAGAAATTAATGAGAGACTGGGATGCAGAGTTCAGGTTGTCAAGAGACTCTTCAGGACACATGCAAACCTGTAGTGAATACACTCTTTGGCTTCAGCAACTCACAGACCACACCCTGGTCTTGGGGCTATCTAACTCTGTTTCTAAATATGTATCGGTATCTTGCACCAACGATTTACGTTACTGCTGGCACACATCCTACGAAGCGATAAGTAGTCACGCACAGCCAGCCCCTAAAGCCCCCATATTCAGCACAGGATCAACTATTCCATCTCCCAAGCAGCTGTGTAAGACAGTTGAAGACTAGAGATCAACAGCTTCAGCCTCAGAGGCACCAAGAGCAAAACCGGCTAGCCACAAGGAATGACTGTCACTGCAAAAGACGACGACAGCTATGTACATCTATGTGCCCCATGAAAGACTGGCCTGAAAGTATATAGCCCATGCTGCCCTGCTGCCTATAATGTCAGGCTCCTTATAGGAAGGAGCTTGCACCTACGCCATGTGGCATTCTACACCACAGAATACAAGGTCTGTTTCCTCCAGTATACATTGACTAGACTTGTTGTCTGGTGCTAGTTCCATTGGCAGAGTAGAATGCCACCTTACATTGCATTGTCTTCACTGCAGTTTGAATCTCCAACATCCACCGTTGCATGGACACCAAACGTCTTCTCTGTCAAATCCAGCTGCGTATGGTTTTCAAACTTTATCATGATCCTCTTGGCCCAGAAGAGAATGCAGGGGATGCCGTTAACGGTGACATTGAGAGGGCTGTAGTGGCTGTGGGTGAACGGCCTCCAGGATCCTCTTTCCCACTGTCCTTTCCTGCTCAAGTTGTAGCTGACAACCTGATTGACCACACAAAGGATCAGTATCAGAAGATGTGTAATTTCAGGAGTTATGCTCCATCCTACCAGAATAAATAAGGCCAGCACTTGGAGAATATCTGTGGAACAGTTCTCAGCCACAGCAGTACTGAACTGAGGAAGTAAAGATTCCTCAGTCTTTACAGGAATGGCACCGTAAAGACCCTGAGGTCCAGCACAACTGGCTGGAGAGCCAATATATTTACTTTACTAGGGTTGTATCACTGGGGCAAACCACATTCTTGGCACGCTCCCATCTCACCCCAGCACCGTAGAGTTGCCCAATATAAAAACTTGAAGCAAACCTAGAATCATGAGGTACTCACCACAGCAGAATTCTCTCTAGGACACTCGTAAGAATTACTTCAACACCCTAAAGAGGGCTCAGCTTGGGTCAAGGACACAGTCTACCATGCTGAAAGCACAGTAGGCAGCTGTCCAGGTGAAAGAAATGTCCAAGTCTACACCTACCTGCAGACAGCTTGGCTCCCAATGGCTTTAAAATTGGGGAAATGTCTGCCGCAGAACACAATTGCTCAAATATGGATCTCTGTCTTTATGAAATCAGTCATTCGCTAGATTAAAACCTGGTGATCACAGCTTCCACGTCACCTACAGACATTACAAACTTGCTGTCTCTTCTAAGCCAAATTTCATAACAAAAGGAGGACAATTTGGCTGCCAGGCAATGTAATTTGAGACAGTGAGTTAGGGCTCAGAAAGGACTTCAAAATTTAACTGTCATTTCCATACTTCAAACTAAAATTTCCAGACACCAGCTCTATTCCATCTACTTGTATGTTCCCTCTGAACATACAACATCTGCATGGCTGCCGTACATGTCGTATGATTAAGCAAGTTCAAATAATTTACAAACAAGAGAGGTATTCTGAGTCCCAGTCATAAACAGCATCTTACCAGGCTCCAGAAGGTATATGGTTAAGCCCCAAAGCTTTGTCTTGGCTTAAAGAGAGATTTATTTTTTTTTTCTGTTCAGATTAGCGAATCATGTCTCCCAGCTCAGACCCTGAAAGACCCCTTTTGATACTTGACCTTACATATGGCACAAGACTGCTTTAGGATTAAAATTAGTAAGTACTCACAGGAAAAAGCTGAAAGCAAGGTAAGATCATTGTCAGAAAACATGATGCTAACAAGACACGCTGACGATGACTGTCATTTGTATAAACGATATGGCTGTTTTCTCAGAAGTACAGATGAGAGAGATTTAATCAATAAATTATTTACATCAGGTTGCATCACTTGCAGGATTTTTGGTAAGGAAGCCTTTTATGTTCAGTTTTTCACAAGACCTACAGGGTGGACTCAGGAAAAACTCCCTGTAAATGTAAACAATCTTCAGTTTTGCTTCAGCTACTAGTTTCGAGCCAAATGATATAAGCAAAATAGTGGCCACAGCGGTCAAATGGCATTGTACAGAATATGGATGATAGGTTTGGTTCGTTTAGTAAGACCCTGTGCCCAAACCCACTGCCAGTCAGCACCAGCAACAGCAATGGAAGTCTCACCTCACTTCTCAGAAAAGCAGAAGATACCTTGTACAGCAGGTAGTGAATTGGCACCACAACACAATGATTTAAGCAGTTTTGTTGGTTATTTCTTGTAAATAATGTATTATTTAATTCAATAATGCAAATTAAAACATCTCAGTGTGCTATGAAAAAACTTTACAGATCCAATCCTTCAAACATTACCTGTGTAACTGCTGCTTGATTTACATTAAATTTTGGCTTCACACCACCATCATAACGTAGACCTGCAGAAGAAAGTGTGTTATTAGCCTCATAAGAAAACATCCAATTATTTATAAAAGCATAATCTTACACATTCTTACACAAATAATAATTATCCCTGTATAACATGTGTATTTCAGAATACCTGATTTTGTTTTGGAAAACAGTTCACTTGTTGCAAACATTGCCTTCAATACATTAATTTTCTAGTTTACTTTACTCATACAACAAAATTAATCTTCTTTTCGTTGAACATCTTGTCACCATTACTGGGAAAAACTTCAGTGCTCAAAAATGTCAGGATTCAAGCCTATACATGTATTCCTTCATCCCAAAGCCGCTTAACAAAAGCTCCTCCTTTCTTCATATAGCAAATTCTATTGTCAAAGGGGGTGTGCTGAATTGTACGGCAAAAGTGTGTTAACTGCGGGTGGGAATTTCTTTCCCTGCACCGGCCAGAGACGGGAAGCTGTGATAAAAAATCTGATGGCCCAACTGCTTGCCAGGAGAGTGAAGTTTCACAGATGACAGGTCATTTCATGGGCACTCTCACAGCTCCATCCTTCAAACACTTAACTCTGTTTTCATTTGTGTTTGTTTGGGTTTTTTTTAAAGAAAAAGTGAATACTTCTTTCTTTCACATTCTCACTGTATCTCAGAGTCAGTAAATAATTATTTTAGCCAGGAAAATCCTTTAAAGAGTATTTTTAAAGAGGAATATGCTTTAATAAGACGTTTAGCAGAAGAGTCACTAATGCCAACAGATGCAACATCTGTGAATGAAGATCTCTTACAGCTGTGCTAACAGAGCCAGTACCCAGGCGTTCAGCCCACTGAAATAAAATGCCTTACCGTTTCTTTGCAGAGAATCTTGATCTGCAAACGCATGTGAACTAGAAGAGAGGAGAAAAATACTTACTATACTCTATCTGGATTTAAAGTCTGCAGCAAATTTACCGGGGAGAGCTCCTGTTCCTGCTCCCTTCAGTAAAACATTCAAAATGTGACTCAGATCCCTGGCTAGTTAATGTCACAGGAACAGAGCAAATTAATCCCAAAGCCAGTGTACTCAGGATAAAAATTACTCATTTTCAGAGATCCTTCAGGTGCATCAGCCCTGTTAGGCATTCCCATATCCACACCATATTGATCAAAGTCTTCATTACCCCTCTTGTCTGATGTGGGACACCAGTTTTGGGTTAGAGACTGAACCAGTTCCAGCCCACGAGCAGGGGAACACAAGGACAGCACTGCAGCACCCTCAGACCAGGAGCAGCACATTGAATTCCTGCAGGATACAGCAAATGCAGTGGGCCAGCAGGCCTTAAGCCCAGATTTACAGCCATCTGAAAACACCTCCTGAACGGTTCCAAGCAATCTCAAATCCCATGGAAGTCAGCTTCAAGGTAGGACACAAGTGAAGCACATCTCAAATGACAACTACCAGGCTCATCAAATTCACAGCCTTTGATTTTCTTCTTTGGTATAAATTAGGGAGAATTCTTCAGCTGGGCAAGTATGATCTGCTTTTCTGAACTAGAGTATCAAGCCCAGTGGACTCATGTACATTGCCAAAAGGCCTACAAGATCAAAGTCCAAGAAACCAGGCTCTCCCTCAGGATCAAACTCCACTCCTTGAGTCACAGGAACACCATCCTGCTCCCTCCATGCCATAGCAGCTTCCTTGGGACCTGCAGACCCCTACAGAGCATTCATTGACTCATCTGATGACACGTGTCCACTTCCAAAGTCTGCCCTATGCGTTCCCTAGCTGGTGAACACACCGTCCCTCCCGCACTCTCAGCTGAGCATTGTCCCACAGAGGCTCTGTACACTCTGCCTGCACAGTGCCTTCCAAAAGCAATGTATTTCCACTCCATGCGGAAATACATTTCCATCTTCTTTTCTTGCCTTGTTTCTTGCTGCCTTTCCAAGCCACCACAAAGACCAGCATATAAGGACTAGGAATAAAAGCAGTTTTCAGTATTTGTTGCTCACTAGGGAGCCCTGAACAGCTGGGTGAACCCACTCCTTGATGGACTCCCTGGGAAGGGGGATCTGTGTTACCCACCAGCATGTACTGCCAGAGTGATCCCAACCTAATTTCCATCACAGCATCCTTAATGGCAGATAAATATGAGTTCAAACAACGTAATGCCAACAAAGGAGAAACGTGGGATGGCTTGGAGCCTGCCTTGTTTGCTGGCACGCCCTTGTGCCTCTGGCAGTCAGAGTGTTTGATCACGCTGAACCTGGCTTGCCTGAACCCCGTGGCAATGTTACCAGCTTCAGCAAAGCCCAGATTCCACAAGCAATGTCTTGTTTACACTTGAGGTTCAGGCAGGCAGCAGGCAGATCTTTCTTCTGATCAGCGTTCCTCCAGTGAGAATGCCCTTTTGCGGGCATACTTTCTGGTGCCACAAACAGATCTCTTGTGTCCCCTTGCAAACTCCGCAAACCCAGAAGGCAAAACAGACGAAAGTGAACCAGCGTCTGTATTCCAGCTTGTCCTTTTGCCGCCAAACACCAGGTCTGTTGAGCAGCTTTGCTCCAGACCATCAGGAACACTGCCGAGGCCCTTCAGCAACCAGGGCAATAAAGCAGAAGACAGTCTCCAGAGAAAACAGAGCACAAAAAGACAACTAGGCTCTGCAGCACCGCAGCAGTGACTGTGATCTGAGCTGAAAGAACCTTAAAAAGATCTTCTGTTCAAAACAGTTCAACATAGACAACAGTCCTTATAATCAGCCTGGCAGTTTTATTTACACAGAGTGAGACCAACTTGCTCCTCAGCTGTAGCTGTTAAATCACAGCGAGTTCAAGAAGGCTGTGCACTTTCAGAGTGGGTCCCACTTGCTCCCACTGCCCTCTGGGTGCCAGGGTCAATGCTGGGCTGACGTCTCCAAACCGCTCAAAGGTCTCACGCCAACAGCCAGCAGCCTTCAGGGATGGGTGGCAATAATGCTCATTTTGACAGATAGCTAACCAAAGCCATGGCTAAAATGCACCAAATCTTGTTTTCCAGCTCAGGCAAAACTCTCTCTTAGGTTGTTTAATGATTTGGAACATGGGGTTTGTGATTTGATGCTGCCTTATTTTCTTTTTCTAGTCCTCTTTCATGACAGATTGTGCCTTCAGGCTGGAAAAAGCAATTTTTTCACGATAATAGCTACAAAAATGAGGCACACCAAAAGGAAATGAATGTGAATTATTTAGTTGGCATAACTATATTTGGGTTCACTTTGTTATACTTTAGCTATACGTTAATTAGACTTAGTGACATCTATATATATATATTTAGTTATGCTTAGTTCTATTTTTAGCTCTTCCCTATATACATAATTAAAGGCTCATGGCCCATTACTCGAGTTTGGAAATCGTCATGCTGCAGTGTGCAGACTAAAACACTGGGATGAGAGGAGACTGGAGTAAAATTGTGTAAGTCATTTAATTCCCTCACTGGATGTGAAAGGTTTTTATGTTGTTCTGGGAAAAGGAAGGGTTATTTTTGTTTTTATGACTGTCAATTAAAAAAGAGTAAATCATTACTGAGCTGGGATAAGGCTAATACCACGGCCATGCCAATTAAATCACCTTGAGGAATGCCAATTGATAGGCAACATCAAGCCTATAAAGCGCTTACAAAGAATATACAAGGCACACCCACTGCGAATGCCCCTGTGGGTTACCTCCAGAGCAGGACCCCCACACAGCCCGCGGGCATGACAAGCTCATGACAATGCTGTTTAACTCCTCTACATCACATCTAAAGCACAGCAACGTGCAGTCATGCTGCTCCAGAAGAAATGCCAAGTTTCTGCTCTCAGCATGAAGATACTCAAATATAGATGAATGTGCACAGCTAATAAACTATTCATGCTTCCATGAGGAATGCAGTGGAGAGAGTGACCCCAGAACCACCGCTAGGTACCCCAGTATGACACATACGACCAGCCACATGGCAGGCACACTTGGCAGGCTGGCGGAGGCATGCAAGTGAAGTAGCTGCACCCAGGTACTCCAGTTCGTTACTCTGCTCATTAGCAATGCTGGCTGCCTCCTTTCCTCCTGCACAACGCAAGCAGCCTCGTTAGAGAAAGGCAAGGGAAATCCATCCAGCAAGGCTTTCCGCCTTTGCTTCGCCTTGCCACAGCCAGATCACTATGGCACAGCCTACCAGTGGCGTAAGGGAAGGATCGCCTCCCGGTTTCTGAGCAAGCAGAAGCTGACACTGATGTTATCAGGTCTGTCAGCTGCCTTTGACACTCATAACCCCGAGGTGTGACAGAAGTGTATGATCTGTGACAGGAACGGGTGGCCTTCAAAAGCCATCCTGCTGTCAAATCGTCAGCCTTTCCAATCAAAAGGCAAGCAGGAGGATTCACAGCCGATCTCTGGCAGCGAGGCCCTTTTGCCCTCAGCTAGAGCATGTTTCACATAACAAAGGCATTAAAAGAAAAAATGGGAAAACAACAGCACATTAAAAATATGTGTTCCCTTTTGTATGTAAAAATGTTAATTACATGTATAAGAGACAGGAAACCAGGTAGCACTGAAGCTGCCTTCTCCACTGCCTGCAAAACGATCAGCAAACAGTGGCTAGACCTGCGAATTGGTGACAGCAAATAATTTTAGCACACTCAATTAGAGACTTTCAGGTTATAATTTTTCAGCCACTCCACCCTAAAATTTCAAATTCAGTTGCACACATGGTTTTTGTTTTGCTGGCTAATATTTTTCCTTACCAAATCATAGATAACTATCCCGTATCCACCCAGACATGTACGTTGTATGTCGAATTTACCATACCAAGTATGTCGGGAACCCACATGAAATTGGATTAGCCCTAATACAAAGCACCAGGATGACTAATCACTATGGGAAACCCAATTAAATAAGATTATAAGTGTAAAGAAGCGTAAATTCCCTCTTATCAGACGACATTATCCATCTACATAAGATAACCAAGTCTGGCTTGTTCATCTGAAAAAGTTCATGCAGGCTCCAGCCCTTGAAGATTTTGACATGAGCCGTTTTTGTCCGCTCAGACGAGCCACACGAACAAACCTGGCACTCAAGTGCCAGACGGTTTTCACGCCATCGGTGTAAAGGAAGGCATATTCACACTGTCTTTTATTCTTCACGTTGCTGCTCTGACAAACTGCATCAGATGGCAAAACGTACTCTACGGCACTGTTTCGATGACTCCAGAATCATCACTCTGATACTAATACTAACCAGCTGCAGACTACCTCACTGGATGCTGAACTAGTTTCAATTAATTTATGAAGCATTTAATTGGAAAATAACAGGTGGACCTTCAAAGACGCTAAAAACAAAGTTATGATGAAAGGTGATGAATGCTTGCTGAGCATCTGGTAGCAATGAACTGGTTGTAGTTCTAAGCACATCGATCATAAGTAATTTCAATGAAGTTATTGAAATTATAAATGTGTAAGTGTGGGAGCCCAGATTCAGGGCAAAAACTAGTTCCTTCTAAGAAACAGTATTTAAAAAAAAAAAGTTATTAAATTGGAACTGTATCTATTTAAGTTCTATCATTAGGAATTATCTACAAAGCCTATGAGTTTTATAGTTTTTAAATTTTAAGTATTTTGTGTCATATTTTGGTAGCCTCACCTGTGATTTAACAGAGGGAGACAGATTTACATAGTTATTTTACCATATACTGAGTACTGGGATTTGATCTGCATCTTAATGGATGTCCAATCAGAACTGGATCAGAACAAGAAGATATTGAAGCTTTCACTTTTACCATAAAAGAAGAAATTGAGCTCATAGAACTTCCAGGAGGTACCACTCTGCAGGCACGATCCCACCTACACTGAATGCAAAGGTAAAATCCTCATTGAATTCACTGGCATTGACTGCAACTTCATTTCTCAATATTTATTAGAATAAAGTTCATGCAATGCTCCACTGCTTGCTTTTGCTCAGATTTTGATCTGATTGCAAAAAAGTGCAATTATACTAAGAAGACACTAGCAAATCTGAAAACTGGCAGAGGAGAACAGCAAGTAAGCTATTTAAATGAAAACATATTGTAGTATTTATTAGTAACTGACTACCCGATCTCTTAATACAAGCTTAAGCAAATCACCACATGTCCTTCTTGCCTTAAATGCACAGATTTTACTGCCAGCTGTGATCTTCATCAGTATATTTGATCTGTGTGGTATTAGTGACTTTCGGGTATTATTCAACTAATACAGTTTAGGCTGTTTTCACTTTTGTAATGCTTGGCTCTAGAAAGTCCTCTCCTTCCCCTGCTATGATTTGGGCTTCCTATTTATATTTCATTAGAGAATGAAACAGCACGATAAACAATGAGAAATCTAGATCTCTAGTAATTTCCTAAGTGTAATAGTTCGTTGCAGTATTGAATTCATGCTTCACATATTCACTGTACACAAGCTGAATATTTTAGCACCTATGTTTCTTGGAGTAGTTTTCACACCCTTGCTGTTATTCTATTTATAACTTCGTTATCACACAGACCAGGGAAAGTCAGTGTAAGAGTCATTGAAATGTAATGATATGTAAGACAGATGCTCAGAAAACACTCATTTTAAAAACATTTTAGTATTGTTTGTAAAATTACTTTGAAGTTACATTTTAAATGCGGTGTAAGGTTTCAAAATAATTCATTTCTGTATTAGACCCAGGTGGTTTTACACCTGAAAATTAAAATCACATCTTGATATTCTAATCCGTTTCCCACACAGCACAAATGACAAAATTAGAACATGTAAAACATGCACTCAACTCCCCCACCAGAGTTTGTGGATATACACTCAATTACTGACCTGCCATCCGCTGTCGCAATCATTTGCTCCACGGAGACCGCAAACCCCATATGCAGAAAAAGCAGCAGGAACCTAAGGGCAGCGTTTCTTTCCATTGAGAAGCGAGTCAGTCCCTCCACACCCAGCACATCTGCTCCTCTGGCCCAGTGAGAAGCCGGGCGCCCGCGCTCTGCCTGGCAGCGTGACGGGCTGCAGATGCAGCCAATCGGGGGAGGGATTCACTGCAACGGTACCCACGGGAGAAATCCTTCGTGCGCTCAGATTTATCCTGTCAGCGGACACCTACCGCTGGCCTGTTCCAGCTTCCTTGTGAATTAAACGTTATGTGTTCTGGGGAAATTGTACCAGGATGTGAGCTGTTTGCTAAGGAAAAAATAAAACCAGATGGTCTCTCCAAGGCTCTAAAATCACACTGAAGAGCACTTGTTACCTGTACTCAATCCTACCCTTAAAGAAAGGTGAAGGTGCTGATTCCAAACAGCTCTGAAATTTCTCCTCCTGTACGATAACCAGAGAAAGAACTACATGCGCTCTGAAGTCTTGTGGTACCTTCAGAGTGCTATTATCCCCATTTTACAGATGTGAAAGCAGACATCGCAAGCTTAGAGGTCAAATATTTGGAAGTGGTTTCTTTTCTTCAGCAGTAATTCACTTAGTGTATGTCCAGCTTTCTGGCTCGATTGTTTTTACACCTACAGGTAACTCTAAGCCAGACCACAGCTGCCAAATGCCCACAGAATTACTGTGCCCCTGCTCCTGGACACCAAGGTGCATACACCTCACTGTGAATACGGCAGGGTGGCCCTGGGATGGGCCATGCTCAAAAGATACATGGGTCACAGGCACTAGCACCTCTTCTGCAGAACCTCTGTCCTCATCTGCCTTCTCAAAATGTGTATCAGCTGTGCTCACGATGGCAAAAAACAGCAAGACACATGAGCTGGGTCCTCAAACCCTATCACCCACAGGCATTCTCCACACACAGCTCACCAAATGCAGCTTGCATTGATAGGAATGACCAAACAGGACCAGGAAAGCTGAAATCAGGATACTCACTGGTGGACCAGGTGCAACAACAGCGCTCTGCAGCACACTCACGGGCAGTCTGGCCACCTTCATGGACACAGCCATGGATCCACGACAAGCCTGGAGGGCACTCTGGAGCCCAGGTAGACACGGGTTCCCGGTACCTGCCTTCAGTGTGGGCAGCTCACTCTGGAAAGTAAGCTTGGACCGGTGCTTAGCTGACATTTCATCACACTGTGTCCTTCTTCACTCAGGTATCAGAGAGGACATAGTCACAACCTGCCCCTGCTAACAGCTATGCACATTCACGTATGTATACACCTATCTGTGTACACACACACCCCACACCCTCCCACTGCTTTCTTGCCCAGCAGCTACCTGCCGATGTGATCACGCAGTAAGCACTACCTCACTGAAAAAGAGCTCCCGCCTACTGCATTCCAGATACAAGACAAAGATAACGGCTTTAGCATCATAACTGTTAAAAAGGATTTACCATCTTAATTCATTTCTCCTTCAGTGATACAGAGCATTTGCTAATCTTAAAAGTCTCTCAACAGCTTGTCCTCAGTAGTACTGCTTGTATCCAATTTAAGAAGGAATCCAGATACTTATGTGAGAATCCCAGCTTGAAAAATGAGATAAGGTAGCGTGGCAATAAACAAGGAACAGTTGAAAATCATCTCTTTTTACAGAAAATCATCTTTTTACAGATTTTTTTTCTGTAAAGCAACAAAAATGGATGATGCTAAACATCGAATAATTACACCAGTACAGAAACATGGCTCAGCAGAAAACTTTAAGCAGCCCTGGGAAGAGGCAGAAGTGTCACAGACTCTTCAAAAAACTGTGAAGCCACCAATGGCACTGGCCTGTTACATGTTTCAGTACTCCTGACACAGTGCCCCTCCTAAATCAACACTGGGAAAAAGGCACAGAGCGGCTTTCTGATGGTTCCTGGAGATTCCATTCATGTGCTGCTGTTTTCTAACTGTTCTTCATCAGCACGGGAGCAAAAGCTAAGAAATAAAAACTCTGAAATACAAACCAGTATGGCACAAGTGAACAAATAACATGTCTTTGAGGGCAGAGAAAGTGAGAGGAAGTAGCAGGCAGGCCACAGACAGTGTCCCATAGTCCATTCTATGACAACAGAATGTATCTTTAATTGTACTTGCAGCCTGTGCTTCTCCATGCTGTTACCAATTTCTAGAGGGATCGTTTCACATAGTCAAAGAGGGGCAAAGTACATCTCAATTTGCTCAGAAACAAATGGGGGTTTGCAGATAACCAAGAAAAATGTCAAGCCAAACTGCTAGCACAGGTTAAACCAGTATAAATCCATGAGAATATACTGACTCCCTCACTATACACTAATACTACGGGAGTGGATAGTAATTCACCAATCAGCTGTCATTATCTGAAATAATGGTAGCAGTAAAGAGCATGAAGAAAAGTCTTTCCTTACCTCCTGATACAATAATTATAATAATAATACTAATCATAACATATAGTTCTTTAAAATGTTTTTAATGAGGTTCAATCATGAACAGACTCGCATGTTATCTAAAAAGAAATGAGACCCAGTGAAAGCAATGAAGTCATCCTAAGCATTTACTTCATTCTGGTGAAGACTGATGACAGAAACACCATCTCTGCATTACCGAGTTTAGAAAGAAAACTTGGAACCTTACATGCAGTAGTCCTGACATGGGCATGATTAGATGAGCTCTTTTTTACATTGAAATCAACCAAACAAAGCTCGCTTCATGCTTGCACGTGCTTCAACAACATACACACACAGTGGGCAAAGGGTGAAGAGAGGCTTCTGGGCAAAGCCCACATGCTGTTTTATGGAACACGTAAGGTCACATTCAACTCCACAGTGGAACCTCCTGCAGGACAAAGTCAATAGGAAGTCAACAGTTCTGTTTACATCCTACAAGATGGGCTATGGGGGGGCTAAAAGTGGACAGTATTCCAAATAAGGGGATTAAACTTCTGTCTACCATCACTTTTTCCCAGTCTGGCAAGAAATTTGTGCCAGTGATTACTCGTCGCACAAAACTCACCCTGCGATGATAAAGCAATTATTAACCTGGTTGTTTTGCTCATAGTGGCATGGCAGTTCAGACATTTTCACTGCCAGAGAGGCAGCACAGCAGGACACCTTATGGTACTTCAAACACTGCTCTTTTATTTTTGCATCTCTCTCAGAAAAAAGGTAGTTAAGAAAGTAGCTCGCAATTAGACTGAGCATAAGGTCTCACAGTTTTGCGAGGTTTGTGATGCAAACAATCGGACAGTGACAGGTTAGCCAGTCAGTACTGCTGGCATCCCACGCGTTCCCAAATGCATCACCACGGTCCAGCAAACCCCTGTCAAACAGGATGATTACATAAAAGCTGATGGAGACCCTGAGATCACAGCTGTTCTGCCTGATGCTGCAATGCTCATACGCACACTGAGTCTGCATGCAATGAATGAGACTGCAGACGTAATGTTAAACATGGGTAATTTATCTCGCTGGCTAACATCTCAGGCAGACAACGGCACAATTTAATTTCAACACAGTTTACAGTTACCTTCAGATGACATCTTAGGTCACCATCAACTAAGCAGTTTTCTAAAATAACATGTCTCAAGCAAAGCACAAGATACCAGCCGCTGCAGGAGGTACTAGCACTCAATACATCATTACTGGGCCGGGGTTTTTTGAGACAGTT
The DNA here is from genome assembly GCA_013399095.1 of Psophia crepitans. Lineage (NCBI taxonomy): Eukaryota > Metazoa > Chordata > Aves > Gruiformes > Psophiidae > Psophia > Psophia crepitans. Next base: position 112,836 of record VWZZ01004378.1, read on the forward strand.
GTTCCTCTGAATTAGATATATGCACAATATACTGACAATGCAACAGAAGCATGGACAGAAAATTGGCTTTAATACAAAGAAAAAGCTTGTCTCGGTTCCAAGAAAACCCTCTCTCTGAGCAACTAATTCGCCCACAGCCTTCACCTCCACCACGCAGGCTGGGATGATGCAAAAATCCTGTTATAACCCCGACCCTTTCCTGCCTCCATTCTGCTCCCTGCATCCTCCCTAACCACCCCAGAGGATGGCAGCCTGTCCCTGAGAAACCTCCACACAGACTCCAGGCCCTACCACAGCAGCTCTGGATGGAGCCTGGATCAGGAACAACCTTCTGGTTCTCGGCCTGCCTGGGGGGTGCGGTGAGGCGGGAAAGGAGAACCACAAACAAAACAAAAAAATAAGAAACAAACAAAAACCCCGCCAACAAACCCAGAACAGCTCAGTCTGTGTCACAAGGCAGACCCACCACTGTGGGAGGAGGACCCCACACTCGTGTGCCTCCACTCCCCCGGAGCCTGTAACTGTGCAGCCATGAGCAGTGCGTCGCAAGGCCGCTGCCGTCCAAGCGGCAACAGGCCACCGGCCCTCAGGTACCGGCGCAGGCACCGCCGCCTGCGGAGAGACAAGGCCGCGCCTCGGTGAGGGCCAGGCGGGCCCCAAATGGCGGCGGCAGGGACGACGGGAGCTGTAGTTCCCGCCCCGCCCGGAGCAAGGCTGCCGCTGTCCCGGACGCCCTCCGTTGAGGCTGTCGTCTTACAGCTCTGCGGGACGTCAGAAATCAGATTTCAGAGGGAACAGTGGAAATCAGATTATACGGGGAGGTTTAAGATAAACTGTGGGATTTTGGGGTGGATTTATCAGCTTGGCCAACTGAAACGTTTAATTTTAGAAGTGCTTATGTAACTGCCGACAGGGCTCCCTCCCGGGCGGATGTTTCCAGCAGAGGTACCAGTTCAGGGTGCTTCACTGCAGCAGCACCTAGTCAGGGAGAGGAGGGCCAGGGGGACACACACAGCCCCCCGCCCAGAGCAGGGCCCTGCGCCCACCGCTGCGAGCCCCCTCTGCAGAGCCCGGCGGGGCACCTGTGGCGGGAGCCCACGGGCACAAACCGCAGCTTGGTGCCCGGTTCGCTCCTCTCTGGAACCCAAGCAGCCCAGCTCTGCCATCCGGCATCCTGACAGCGTCCGGCTGACACACACGGGCAGGGAAACAACAGCCCTTGTTCCCCACGCTGGTGGCCTGAACTTCAGCCAGGTGAATAACCAGCTTGAGGGTGTTTCAGCAGACAGTGTGCAGCTACTCCTCTGTACATTCCAGTGTTCATTTACCAAAGCGAGTCTCGGCTGTTAGCCTTATTTTACTTTATATTTCAATTAAATTGTTCAGTTGTTTTGAACAATTGAGTTTACAGCTAAATTCTAGGAAAACAACAAATTTCTGGTTGCTGGTTTTGGCCAGAAGGGCCACCCTGTGGGTGACATTCAGGAGTTGAAGGTTGTCAGAGTAGCCACTGTGTCTGTTGGCCCTGTACAAGGGCCGGGAGAGACAAAGATCCCAAGTTTCTTTTGTGCAAAGTGCCCTGGTTTCGGGAGAAATAGAGTTAATTTTCTTCCTAGCAGCTGGTTAGTGCTGTGTTTTGGATTTAGGATGAAAATAAGGCTGATAACACACCGATGTTTTTAGTTGTTGCCAAGCAGTCAAGGCCTTCTCTGCTTCTCGTATTGCCTGCCAACGAGAAGGCAGGAGGTGCAGGAGAAGCTGGGAGGGAACACGGCCAGGACAGCTGACCCAACCTGGCCAAAGGGATATGCCCTACCACATGACGTCATACTCCCTATATATTTGTGGGGGTGGGCTGAGAGGCTGGACAGCTGGGGGTCCTGCGCAGCATCAACTTAAGGTGGTGAGAAATCATGGTGTTCATCGCTTGTTTTATATATATTATTGTGGTGGTGTTACTGGTGGTGGTGTCTTCCTTTCTTTGTTTGACCTATTAAACCGTCTCCATCTCAGCCCACGGGTTTTCTCACTGTCACTCTTCCGATTCTCCCCCCCACCGGGGCAAAGTGAGTGAGCGGCTGCGTGGCGATGAGCTGCCAGCTGGGGCTAAAACCACAGCAAGATAGAGCACTAATAAATATTTCAGTTTGCTTATCTCTGTATGCCTGTGTGCCATAATAAATGGTTTGTAGCTACCTTCTGCATGTTACTCAACACTGGGTGACATGTCTGAGTGATCCTCTTTGCAATAGATGACACTAACTAAACCTGAGAACTTCTCTTTGGTTTTGGATCAAACAATACTGATTTTGGAGATGGGGGTGAAATGAAGAAAAAAAAAAATCTCATTAACAGAAGCATCCCAAAGTCCTGCTAAAGTAAAAAGAAAAATCAAAACCTACAGGAGCATCATGCCCCATCATCTTTCCTAGATCTTAATGCCTAAGTATTTGTGCACCCGATGCCACGTTGTTTCAGTGTATTATTTTTATTTATCCATCAATTTCCTTCCTAGTCAGCTTTTAAGTATTCCAAGTAGTCTTAAGATTGTAAAACAAAGCTGTAGCATTTTTTACAAGGTTATTTTCCCTGTTCTTAAAATTACCGAATAGCAATTGCATTCTTCACAATGGAATTGCATCTTCTGAAGAGCTGCTTTTTATAATAGTAATCTGCCTGTTCCTGAAACTGTTGCTGGGTTTTCTGCTTTTTGTTTGTTGGGATTTAAGGGGGCAGTTAATTATTTATTGGGGGTTTTTTTATTATTATTTATTCTATACAGAAATGAATGTAAAAACAGCCCTGCATGAACACAGTATATACTTTTTACTTAAGCTGTAATCACAGGTTGTGTTAGTAAAGATGTACTTGGTTCTAATTGCTGCCGCTTCCCTTCTGGGATCGCTCCCGACCGTCCCTAGGGAGCGGGTTGCACTGCACCCATTCAGCTGGCAGCCGCAGATTGCTGGGGTTTGGCAGGACGGACCAACGGCGCCTTTCAAAATTAGTAAATGCCTGTTTCTGTTACAGGGTTTTACTCTGGCACCGGAAGACTTTGGGGGACAGGTAATTAATTACGAGTCGAAAGTTGGAAGTAAGAAATCCCGGCTCAGCTTCCCTTACAGCTCCTGGGTACCTTCCTCGCCCACTCGACACACCCCATGCGTGAGATTCCTGCTTCTGCTGGCCTTGTGAGCAGCCTGGCAGGCTGCGTACATCTGAGGAGGCTGCAGAGGGACGGCGGGGCAGAGGGAAGCAGCCGGGCCACCCCTCACGACGCGAGACGATGCCACCGTGCCCTCCTCGGGTGGCGGGAGTCATCCTCCGTTGCTCTGAGCCACGGGAAGCACCGCAACCACCCCTGCCGCTACGGAGAAGGGCCGCACAGGCGCCATTTGGTGAAGACAACCTGGAGTTCAGCGTGCCTCGCATCCTCCCGGCCCTTCTCTCTCCTCAGCCTGAAGTGCCCTTTCTCTGCCTCGCCTCAGGAAGGCAGCCGGCGCGCTGCGCTCCCTGCCCGCTCCCGTCCCTACAGAGCTCGGTAGCTCTCAGGGAAACGCGATGGAACAAGCCAGCGCCGGGGACGCACCGCCCGCCCCG